>QEPC01009382.1:583898-656361 GCA_003113815.1 Sphenodon punctatus | reverse complement strand
GTTTACACATCCAGGCTGGCCAATTATCATCACAATCACATCCTGCAGCACTGTGACAGAGGACAAAATAGAATCTCTATTGGCTCTTTCCTAAACAGATGCTTCTGACTTCCCAGTAACAAGTGGGGGAGAGATGTTGGGATGGTCACAGCACAGAATGAGGATATTTGGTTGACCTTTCTGTTGGCCAATTGGCATCACAAACCGATCTTATACCACAGTGATACGTAAGAAAATCCCTGGCATAGGCTCCTTCTATGCATATGCTGTGCAGGCATATAAAATTGGGACCCTTTATCACATCTTTCTGATATTTGGCAGAGATGATCCTGAAAGTGTGATATAAAGCCCTGAAAATTTCATGTACATTGGTTGGACTACAAAGATGTTACTGCCAGACATATATTTATAAGTTAATTGCTTATACCACCAGGACCCTTTGTCCAAGCTTTCTGAAATTTGGCAGAGATAGTAAATTTGGGAAGGGAGATAAACTTGCCAAGTTTAATCTACATTAAACGTGAGGCAAAGAAGTTATAGCTAAGAATGCGTATGAAGGTTTTTTGCAAAGTAATATAATTCAACTGCTTGTACAATTGGATTCCTTTATCCAATGGTCTTGGAATTTGGTACACTTCACGATGTCCATTGGAGATATAATCACTACAAGTATCAGCCAAATATAATGAAAAACAAAAGAGGTACAGCAAAAAAAATGTATTTTCCATTTAAACCAATGGAAAACAAAAACAAAAATGAAAACAAAAACTTTTATGAAAAAGAAAATTACATATTTTAATATAACATGACATAAAAGAAAATAACAAAAACAAAAAAACAAAAACTTGGGCGCCTGGTGCACACCTTTAGTGATGCAGAGATAAAATTTCTTGATGTCATAAATAATTGTCTTGGAGCAGCTGTGTCCTGGAATCTATGAGAAGAAGAAGCTACTTTGGATCTAGTCTAAGTGGAGCACCAGACCTGGTGCAAGGGGTAACAGCAGTGAAACCACTTGGCAATAGTGATCATAATAGAATAAAAATTTAAATACTTATAGGAGAAAGAATGATAAAACTATTGCAGTAACATTTAACTTTAAAAGTGAAACTAACTATGCAAAAATGAGGAAACTGGTTATTTATTTAACTAAATTTATACCCCGCCCCTCCTGCCAAGGCAGCTTTGGGCTAACAAGTCATAAAAAATACAATATAAATACATAATAAAAACATTCTATTCATATGGAGGCTGTCATAAAACATATCAAATCAAACCCAACCCACTCTAGCCCAAACCCCCCACACTTTACCCACTTCACTCACCAAATGCCTGGCACAACAGCCAGATCTTGCATTGTCTCTGAAAAGAGAATTAGAGAGAAACTAAAAGGAGCAGTTGCGAGGATTAAATGTTTGCAAGAGGTATGGAGACTATTTTAAAACACCATCTTGGAATCTCAGATTAAATGTATTTCATAAGTAAAAAAAGATAGTAGGAGGATCAAATGCCTGCCAGCTTGGCTAAATGGTGACATGAAGGAGGCAATCAGAGCCAAAACGGAGACCTTTAAATAACAGAAAGCTAGTCCTAATGAAGAAAAGAGGAAAGAGCATAAGCACTGCCAAATTAGAAGTAAAGTGTTAATAAGGAGTGGGGCAGAAAGAGGGCTGGACATTTGTCCCTGTGTTTCTCTGCCCACACTGTACCGGAGGGATGGCCTGCCCAGGCTCACCCGTATGTTTGTTCTGTACTTCACGGCAACCCAGGAAGTGGCGTCTAGTGTGGTCCTCCCCCAAGTGTCCTGGCTCACCCTCATCTCGTTTGTTTTCCCCCAAAGTTATTCAAAGTAGTTAAAACCTAAGTGGACTGTGGAAAAATTGCAGGAGGATCTTGTGGGACTGGGTGACTGGGCATCCAAATGGCAGATGAAATTTAATGTTAACAAGTACAAAGTGATGCACATAGGGAAAAATAATTCAAACTAAATATACACAATCCTTGGTTCTAAACCAGGAGTTACCACCCAGGAAAAGGATCTTGGGAGTCACTGTGGACAATACATTGAAATCCTCAGCTCAATGTGCAGCGGCGGTCAAAAAAGCAAACAATGTTAGGAATAAAATTTAGAAAGGGATAAAGAATAAAACTGAAAATATCATTATGCCTCTATATAAATCTATTTTCCTTTGGACTGACTACTATCTAAGGCGTGCCTTAACTTTGTTTAGGTTTAATGCCTATCCGTCTGCTATGGTCCAGGGAGGATACTCTGGTACCCCACTGGAACTTAGGTTTTGTTTAAATTGTCCCCTGGATCAGGTTGAAACTCTCTTCCATATTATTTATGACTGCCCAGCCTATTCACAAGCTAGAGAAAGATTCTTATCTCCATATTTAGACGGCTGTCCAGAATGACAACTGAATCTATTGGCAGTCAAGTTGCTCAATGGTAGGGATACCTGTTTTGCAAGAGCTATGGATTCTTTTAGTGTGTGTGTGTACTTAAAACTAAACTGAACCAAAATCTTGGTTTGGTAACTCATTGACCTGTTTTTTTGGTTATTTCTGGTATGTTTATATTACTCATAGGCCCTCCTGGGCTTTTTGTTATTATCCATGAATCTTGTGCTTGTGTACTAGTTGTATATTGCTGACTAATTTATGTTCTTGTTACCTTGGGTGATTTCAGACGTGACGAGATCACGCTGAACCACAGTGAACCACGCTCAACCCCCCCGCGGGGCCAAAGGCCCCTGAACGTCTGCACGGCGTGCGCCAGATGTTGGCCACGCTCAATTGCCACATGGGGTCAATTTGAACCACGCTTCCCGGGCTAGCCGGGGGAAGGTCCCGGGAAGCGTGGTCAAATGGACCGCGGGCCGTGGCCAACAAAAAGTAACGTCTGGCCGCGTGCCACGGCCCGGGATCCCCGGCGGGATCCCGGGCCGTGGCACGATCGGCCAGACGCGGCGGCCGCATTGGCCCCGCCGCCCGCCCGTCTCCTCGGAGGGCGGGCGGCGGGGTGCGTGGAGGGGGCGGGGCCGTGCGGCCGCACGTTGCGCCGCGCGGCCCCGGCCCCTCCCACTTTCCCCGCCGGGATCCCCCCGGCACGTCTGTTGGGCCGTGCAGGGGTGACCCCGGCGGGGAACGAAGACGTTGCTTCCGGTACGGGGCCAAAGGGCCCCGTAACGTCTGAAAATACCCCTTGTTATTAGCTGTTAATTTTGTATTTTTGTGGTTTTTTTGTTTTTTGATTGAAATGACCTTTTGGTTAATCAATAATTATTTTACTTACTTACTATATAAATCTATGGTGCAGCCACACCTTGAATATTGTGTGCAGTTCTGGCCACCCCATTTCAAAAGAGATATAGTAGAACTAGAAATGGTACAGAGAAGGGCAATAAGAATGATAAAGGGTATGGAACGGCTCCCGGATGAAGAGAGGCTGGATAGGTTCAGACTCTGCAACTTGCAGAAGAGATAACTGGGGGGATATGATGAAAACTTATAAAATCATGAACAGTCTGAAATGAGTTAATAGGGAGTGGTTATTTACCCTCTCAAGTAGTACTAGGGCTAGGGGACGCTCCATAGCCGCCCTGAGCTGTGTTCAGGAGGGGCGGGGCATAAATATAATAAAATAAATAAATAAAAAATAAATGAAGCTTTAGTCAGATTTAACACAAATCAGATAAAGTATTTTCACTCAACGTACAAATAACTTGTGGAAGTTTCTGCCAGAAGATGTGGTCAAGGCCAGTAGTATAGCTGGGTTTTAAAAAGGACTGGATAAGTTCTTGGATGGAAGGTCCATTAATGGCTATTAGTCAAGTAAGGGGAAGGGGGGGGGAATGTAATCTCTTACTGTAGGAATCTTGGAGTGAACAACAGGGAATGGATCACCCCATTGTGACCTGTTGGGTACTTTTCCCAGGCAACCAAGACTGGCCACTGTCAGAGACAGGATGCTGGGCTTGATAGACCCTTGGTCTGACCCGTTATGGCATTTCTTATATCCTTATATACTCCATAGGAGGTTGCATGTCTATGCTGTGACCCATGGAAGGAGTGTTGTACAAAGCCACAAAATCATACACTTCCATGTGTCATGGCATCAAGCCATGATAAAATAATCCTATGTTGTTTGCACAGATGAAATAGGGATCTTCTGTGGACAGCTGGGTATGTTCTTTTCCTCTGTTCCAGCCTTAGTCTAAGAATCATGAAGTATGGATGTCTTCCGGGCTTTATTTGGTGTTTCTTTATCTTTTCTGCTCCTAGAGGAATTTGATTTTATTAATCTGTTCACCTTTAACGTGGTAAGATGTTAGTTCCTTTAGCAGCTACAATTCCAAATCCGATATTTTAACACATCACTGTTTCACCATTGTATGGACAAACGGGATATGAGCAAGCCAGCAAAACCAAAATATTTGACAGTGCCTAAAAGGTAGGGGTGTGAACAAGGGGCCCATTTTTTGTTTCCCATTTTTGTTATTAACATTTTCATTTTTTGTTATTAATTTTCATTTACATTTTTAGTTTCATTTTTGGTTTCAATGGGAAATGAATTTTGGATTCTTTGTTCCGCTTATGCAGAGGATCATCCATGGCAAATTTCAGAAAGGTTCGATGAAGGGTCCTAATTCTATAAGTAACTTAATTGTTCTATGGTTTCCACACACATTTCCAGCTGTAATATCTTTGTTTTCCATCATATGTGGATGCAATTTGTACAGAGGGATCATACCTGCCAAATTTCAAAAAGATAAGTAAAGGGTTCCAATTATACAAGCAAAGTAAGGTTTGTGATCTCAACAGAAGTTGCAAATTTTCATAAATCATTGCAGGTGTTGCCTCTATTTAAATTATAGCAGTTTTACTAGCTGCAGAGATCTGCTTTTTAGAGCACGTGCAGAGAGGGTGAAGAAGACAGGAGGAGGTAGGAAGGGCAGAGAAGGAGAAGGTGTCAGAGGCACAGGCTTCAGTCATTGGC
This sequence comes from Sphenodon punctatus, assembly GCA_003113815.1. Lineage (NCBI taxonomy): Eukaryota > Metazoa > Chordata > Lepidosauria > Sphenodontia > Sphenodontidae > Sphenodon > Sphenodon punctatus. The sequence goes on along the minus strand of QEPC01009382.1, from coordinate 651,359 downwards.
ACCCCAAAGTCTGTGGGGGCATCCATGGACGAGAGCAGGTGCAGAGTTCAGCTTTTACGATCACTTGCAGTGAGGCTGGAGACTGAAACACACACGAACACATAGAGCACTGAGCCTATCAGTCATGCAAGATCTAGACACAGTGGGGGCTGTGCAGCTTGGCAGAAGTTTATATTTGCCCCCCAGTTCCCACCTCCAAGCCTCCCTGATTGCAATTATTGGGTACTGGCAAGTTGGAAGTCTGGGCAGCATCTCCAGAGAATGAGCCTATACCAGGGATTCTCTAATGTTTGTCACAGTAGTACAAGATGGGTTTGGGATGGCATTAGGCTGTAGAAAAATGTCAATTATGTATCCTCATTCTGTGCTGTACTCACCCTAACTCCCCTGCTTGTTACTGGGAAGTTGGAATCATCTGCTTAGGAAAGAGCCAAGGAGGGATTCTCTTATGTCCTCTGTCACAGTGCTGCAGGGTATGGTTTGGGATGCTAGTTGGCCAGGCTGAATCTGTCAATCATGTCTCTTGATTGCTGGGCTGCTTCCCCCTCCACTCTGTCTTGCTGCCTGAAGTCCCAGTTATGTCCTGAAGCTTTTGGTTTGGTCCCAAAATTTTCAAGACTAGTATTTGGACAACTTCTGTTAAAAATCACAAATGTTCAATTGCTTATATAATCGGGTCATTTTATCCAATCTTTCTAAAGTATGTCACGGGTGAGTCCTTGGAAGAAGGGGATATATGTCCAAATTCATCCAAATTGAATGAAAAGCGAAGATGGTATAGCCAGAAATGTATGCACAAACGAGGATGCCTTTAAAGTCCTTCATGGCCTAGGCCCTGCTTATTTGCGGGACCGCCTCACTCCCCATGTGCCCGTGCGACCCTTGAGATCGTCCGTGGGAGCCTTTTTGGAGGTTCCCCGGGCGAGGTGGGTGGCCACCGATGTTAGTGCTGTGAAATTCGCTCCCGGAGGAGGCTCGGCTGGCTCCCACTCTCCTGCTGTTTCAGCGTATACGTAAGACCTGGCTGTTCCATCAGGTTTTTGGCGAGGGGTAGGGGCTTTCCCCACATATTGTATTTTAAATTGTTTTAAAATTTTATATTGTTTTAAATGAATGTTGTTCGCTGCCCCGGGCTGCCCTGTGGGCAGGAGGGGCGGGATATAAATTTTAAATAAATAAATAAAATTAAAAAAACAAAATAAAATTGGATTTATCCAAATCTTGTCAAAATCTGGTAGGAATGATCCTTTCATTGAGGGGTAACAATCTGTCCATATTTAATTCAAATTGGGTGAACAAAGAAGTTACAGCCTGAAATGTATGTGTCAAAATTTTCATTTTGAAACTTTTTTCCATTTTTGTTATTCCAATAATACAAATGGGATTTTCATAAAAACAAAAATAAACTGCAATCCCTATTAAAACGTATCAGGTGACAGCTCCCTTGAAATTACAATGAGAGTAAAGATGACAATGTTCATCATCTTTAGTTTCATTTAATTTCTGCACCCCCTCCCCCAAACCCAGCATAATCACCCAAAAGATTATAGACATTTTAAATAAAAAGTCTTACTAGGCAGTTTAGTTTTATATAGGAAAAGTGGCAAATATTTAAGACAACACTTTAATGTGTTGCTGACAGATGATTTTATCAGTCACTTTTGCCCTTTCCCCATACACAGATCCATACATGCAGTGTTTGGCTTATGGCCACAAATAAATTCTATTCTATATTCATGCAGCTCTTACCAGAGGATTTATTAGTCACTACAGGATGTTGGATCATAATGCTTTAAAAAACATGTGGTATAAAAAGCTTCTCTCCAAACCCTATAGTGCCCCAAACAAACACTATAGCCTATAAATTCAGTCAGAGATCTATAAATCTATGTGGAAAGAAACTGGAGGTCAAAAAATTGCCTTTCATAGCAGTGTGGAAGTCATGGTATGAAGCTACTGAGTTTGTGCCTTGGTAAGCAGAGTATTCTTAACTTAGAATAAACAATTTGTATGATTCAAGGTTTAACCAACATGCCTCAACTCAACTAGGAGAGACCATTTTTTACTGGAGTCTGTAACCCAGGGCTTAAATCTACACCCATTGAAATCAGCAGCAACACTTTAATTGGTTTCAATCAAAATTTTGAATGAGTACAGGGGGCAGGATATGGCTAGGGATTTTTAAGTTCCAGTATTTATTTCACCTACATGTGGAGAGAAGGATGAGGTTCTGGGTGTTGTTTCTTTAGAAATTATCAGATCTTACACTGGTGACAGTATCACCAATATCAGCCAGTGCGGTGTAGCGGCTATGTTTGCAGTACCTGGACCGGTTCAAATCTCACCTTAGCCAGAAACATACAGGGTGTCAATGACGTTGGGCCGGTCACAATATTCTCTCATCCTCACAGGGTTGTTGTGAGGATTAAAAGTTGTGTTAATTAGTTGTATGTGAAGCACTCCAAGTGCCATGGCAGGTGGGTGGGTGATATAAAACTCATCATCATCATTTAAATTACTGCATGGCCAGACTTAACAAAATGTACATAGGTGGCAGAAGTTTGTGTGCGATTAATGTCCTTATTAATCTTTAACTTTGCTGAAAGAGACACAAATCCGCCCCTTCTGCCAATGAGTTCTGCTCCTCAGAGAATAAATACACTCTACCTCCTCACGCACTTACATGCATGCACACAGACACCTCCCTACATTCAAAAACTCTAATGGCTATCATTCCACTTAGTTTCTTTAAATTCCAACATCCCAATGTCCTCTCAAGTACTTTTCTGGAAGGCAGCCAGGGGCTGACTGAGGCTTGAATGCTGGGTTTTTTGTGCCTTTCTCACCTGCAGGAGTGACAATGGGATTTTGCACCCATAGGAAATGTCACTCCTAAGTAGGGAGGGACTGTTGGGTTGGGAGGTATGACTACGTACCGAGCAGCCTGTCTCTCCTGCTGGCTGTGACAGCCAGCGCAATACTCAGCCCCTACCGTGGCTAGCATTTCAAATGACACATAATCTCAGATCATCACTCATTTGTAAGTATCATGCTTTAAGAATGAGTTGTGGTCCCGAAAGGAGTGCTGAGAAAGTAACATCTATTAAAGCAAGGTAAACATTCCTGGAAGCATTTATTTTTAATATTTATTTGTTCCATCTTTAAACAGTAGGTTAAGTGCCCAATTTCGTGGGTCAAATGCAAACCTGCTGCTTTCAAAATATTTAGCAATATATGTGCATAAATATTTCCTTAAGTTGTTCTATTAGTGAATTTTTACTAGTCAGTGGAGTCTGAGTAGCTGTAAACATCTTTTTTGTTTTAACGAAGAGCTCATGTGTAAAACAAGCCCTTGCAGTTTCAATTTACCTCTCCTTTTTATGGAGGACACAGTGATTAATAAAGTACACCTAATATTCTAAATGCAAAGGGATCATTTATTCTGCTGCTGAAGTGCAGCCAGTTCTGTGGGAAAGTACAGAACATAATAGCACACAGCAGCACTACAAAGCACGCTAGGGCTACTTGAAGGTGAGCTTCTCCAGTTGAAAATATAATGGGAATTTAGGCAAAATGAGTAATTACCAGCAGTGCAGTTCAGGGATTTATCAGTCTTGAATGGTTTACAGAGGATAACGACATCTTAAACGATATGAATCATTTTTGTTACAAATCCAGTATATGCATACATTAAATTGCCTCCTGTTTTTATAGGATGTTTGAGTCCGATTGCCTTGCTCTTCACTAATAAAACAAAACTCTGAGATGACCTTCCAAGCATTCCACAGAGACAAGTCACACAAACACATTCACCTTCACAAAGCTCTTTTTAAAATGAAGCCAGTGGATGAATCCACCTACATATTACATACTGCTCTCAGCACAGTAGTATGTGAGAGCCTTTCACTAGGGCAGAAAATTTCCCCCCACTGCATCTTTTTCTGTTTAGCTTCCACGGTTCTACCCAATAGTTCTATCAGAAGGCTATAGGAATTTTATCTGCAACTTTTATCTATTTAAAGAAAAACTCATTGTTCAAGACAGAGCCTTGGGGGGGGGGGGGGAGAGATTAAGACAATTGGACAGTAAATGAAATCTGAATTTCCTAAAAGCCCAAGTCTTTACAGTTTAATTTGGTCTGTGCTTATGCATAGCTCTCAATGAAATAAAAGTTTGCTAGAGGGTCCAAAATGAAGATCTTATAAATCAATGATAGCCCCACAAAAGTTCAGTGTTGTTATTTTTCCAAATGTGTTTATCAACATGAACTCTTTGAGTAGGTCTCTACATGCAGACTAGACAATGAACGAGGAGATGTGGTTATGAAATAATTTTGCGCCCGAGGTGATGTGCAGTGCAAAGTGCAGCAGAGCGCCTCAGATTCTGCAGAGGTATAATCATCTCTTAATAACAAATTTCCAAAAGCACTGCTTTGTGATTGGGCTATAAAATGGATGTTCTGTATTTCCAAAGAAGAGTCGGAGTAAGCAATTTAGAGTATTACATAGCAAGCTCAATCAAGTGGTTTAATTTGCATAGATTAGTTTCTTCAACCAATCAGGATAGTTTATTGGCCCAGGCATGCTTATAATGCTTATAGATGGAGACCTGGCTGGACAATCAATCAGGGCCTATATTGGCTGATCTTGTTCCAGCTGGGTACTCTGTGCAGGATCAGCCATGGCTGGAGGGATGGTGTAGCCATTATTTTTAAGGATGCCTGGTCTGTGAGGAGATTTCTTATACGATCTATCATGGGTATAGAGGGTATCCATCTGGGGTTGGATCTGACCGGAGACAGAGTGGCGATACTGCTGATATACCATACACCCACCTGTACGGCAGCCTCCCTGCATGCACTGACTGAGCTGGTGTTGGAGGTGATCTTGCGGCCCCCTAGGACAATAGTTCTGGGGGACTTCAATATCCATGCCGACACCAGTCTTGGAGGGGTGGAGCATGAGTTCATGGCCAACATGGCAACCACGGGCCTGTCTCAGAGAGTAGTGGACCACACACACGTTGGAGGACATACCCTGGACATGATATTTTGCACAGGCCTTGATGCAGGGGATCCATTGGTGGGGGAGGTATCAACAGTGCCCTTGTCGTGGATGGATCATCATCTCCTCCAGGCAGATATCCTGGCATATGTCGGCCCCCAGGAGAGTGTGGAACCAGTTAGGTTGGTTTGCCCCCGAAGGCTTATGGAATCTGAAAGGTTCCAGATAGTCCTAGGGAATGTTTCCTCTGACCTCGATGGCCACTCACTCAATGACCTTGTGTCCAGGTGGAATATTGTGCTAACAGGTCATTGACTGTGTGGCTCCCAGGCACCGCTCCCAAATTGCCGACAACGCAGCTCCCCATGGTATACCAGGGAGCTGCGGCAGATGAAGCAGGAAGGGCGGCAGTTAGAGCAGCAGTGGCATCATTCACGTACTGAAGTTGACCGGTTGCAGCATAGACTTTGGTTACGTACCTATGCCGTTGCAGCGCGGACAGCAAAGAAGGTTTTCTTTGCTACCCTTATTGCGTCCGCAAAGTCCCGCCCAGCTGAGCTGTTCCAGGTGGTGAGGGGGCTGGTCAGTCTGTTCTCCCTCCACCTGGACATAGAACCATCAAATGCTCGCTGTGATTTATTTGTGGACTTTTTTGAGGATAAAAATTGCTCAAATTCACGAGTTTTGATGCAACCTTTTTAGCAGGGAATGGGTCAGAGGCAGTAGAAGCCCCTTCTTGTCCTGTTTTATGGGCTGAGTTTCAGGTCTGATTCAAGGTGTTGGTTCTTGCCTATAGAGCCCTATGTGGTCTAAGACCCACTTACCTGTGGGATCACCTCATTCCCCTCCCCCCCCCCGATTCTGGATTGCCGCCTGTGGTTGGTCAGGGGTGCCCTTCTTGAGGTCCCCCGAGTTTCTCAGGTGGTGACGATGGGGAGGGCATTCTCGGTGCCCACTCCAAGGCTGTGGAACTCCCTCCCAGTAACGGTCCATTTGGCCCTGGACCTCCCCTCCTTCAGAAGACAATGCAAGCCCTGGCTGTTCCACCAGACGTTTTGTGGGGGAGATGGGTAGTGGGTGGGAGGGTTGGGTTAGGAAAATTTTAGCTCCATTCAGTCATCTTATATTTTGTATTTTATATTGTATTGTATTTTTTCATTTTGTTTTAATGTATTTGAATGGCACCCCAAGCTGCCTTTAGGCAAGAGGGGGCAAGATATCAAACAGTAGTAATAAATAAATAAATAAATAAACAAATAAACACAAACATGTGGATCTCCAGGGGTGCCCTCCCCTTAAACAGCTCACACCCAGCCAAGCCAAGGCAAGCTTTCCCTTTGTGCACAATACGGGGTAGATCCCACCTGGCTCTCCATAGCTCCATCTGCAGGTTGGATTTGCTGAATGACTGCTCCCAAGTGTTAATGGGAGGCTTTCACTAAGTCTTGGTTTCAGGCTTCACTCCAGCCTGGTGGCAACAGTTTGTGTCACACACAGCTCCACTCTATAACAATCTCTCCAACACACCTCCCCATTCCACTCTCCAAACTGTAACTTCCTATGGCTTCTGGACTTTATAACCGCCCCTCAGTCCAGGTGCATGTTACGTGACCCAATTAGCCCATAGTCTGGTATTCTTAAGGGGCCAGTGCTCCAATTCACTGGGGTCCCAATTCCTTCCTGCAAGGAATCTCCACTCTGCCACACAACTGCCCCTTTTAGAAGCGGGGATCCCACAGGGAGACCCTCAGAATTCACTCCCCCTTCCTTGTAGAAAGTTTTTATCTTCTGTGAACAAATTGTAAATCATCAATATATCATGTTAATGAGAGAAAGACTCCTCCCATATGGGATGGGGTAGGATCTGGTCCCACCCACATGCCAGACCTCAGTCCTGAGTCCTAATCTGCTTGTTAACTGCAGAGACAGCTTATTTTCAAATACATAGTATTACCAGGACTCTGAGTTCATGCCTCAGTTTCCCCAAATGTATTTAGCATTCCACATCTCTCAAAACTCCACATTACTGGCAGTTATAGTTCCCTTTTAATTAATATATCCTTGCACACAGGCAACCCAGTGTGGATACCCTTGATTCCAGGCACACACAGTACATTTATACAGTCAATCTTTTGATGGAGGCCATCCATAGCCGGTTGAGCTACATCACTGTCACACCAATCACATCCACTTCCTTGAGGGTTTCTCTTTTCAGTTGCATAGTTATCCTTCACTGCACTTATGAGAGCCTCCATTTCCCCTTCCTCAGGAACAGGCTTCTTCCCTTTGCCTTCCCTTCAAGATGTTTATGGTACTCTCTCTATCTCTTGGGTTTGGTTCTTAGACACCAGCTTAAGTTCTGCATTTTGTTTCTCAGTAATCTGCTTTCCCTTGGTCCTGACTTTTCTGGGTTGGATTTAATGCCCCAAATTCAGTTTGGCCACCCCAGGTCACTTGTAGTTGGCTGTCACTTCTCTAATCTTGGTTCTTTTCTGTGCATCTTTCTCTTGTCTTTCAGGAAAAGGATCTGCCTGGGCACAATTAAACTGGGCCTTGCCCTGCTTGAGAGTTAGGCTCCATTTTGGGTTCCTGTCCTCCTTGTTCTGCTCTCTCTTCTAAGGTATCATTCTCTTAGCGAAGGGTCTCACATGTCTCTAAGCCCGTTTGCTATTCTAACTGCCAATCCCCCCCGTTTCTCTTTATGCTGGGAACTGTGGGTCCACTCCTTGTGAGAGGAGGACCAGTCTCTCCCTAAGATCACTAGCCATGGAAAACACAGCACTGTTCCCACCCTCATTTTATAAGACCTCTGTCCCATAGTCATTGGCACCTGCACCACTAGGTAGCACTTGCTGTCCCCATGTACACAGTGGAGTGTTAAATGATCAGTGGGCTTTATCCTGCTTGTAGACACAAGGCATTGCCTCACTAAAGTCTGGTTAGACCTGGAGTCTATCAGGGCTATAACAGACTGATCCCCTACTTACAATAGCCTCATATACATCTTTAACTGAGGATCAGGAGGTATTGTTTTGGCTGCTAGCCCAAACCAACTCCATGTCTGATCACAATCCATTTTACAACAGTCTCTTTGAAGGGGACCCCATTCTGCCTGGTGAAAGCAGCATACCCCATGATATTCCGGGGTTCCCCACACAAGAATACCACACTCTAGTCTCACTTCATTTGTTTCCCCCACTTAAGGACTTAAACCCTTTTGATTTTTCATGTCAGGCTTTTTATTTTTCCCAAGTCCTCTATGGTTATTTCCTCATTTCGGTGTGTTTCAGGGACCATTTCCTTGGGGTGCTATCTTTCCTTCACTACCTTCGGTGGCAACATAGGCTTCACGTGCCTCAAAAGCACTTTCTAATGTTTGTGGCTGTTGCCTGTTGACCCATGTTCTCCTTCTCTAGGCAGGATAAACAGGAATTGGTCTAATATCAATGTGTTCAGGTGAGTGCTCCGCTGGCTGAAGCCACCACCTGGCCACATCCTGAGGTTTTTGTGCCAGTATTCTATGAGATTTTCACAGGAGCTTAGACCAGACCTAAATTGCCTTCTGTAGGAGTCTCCTGAAGCCCCCAATCTTCTCAATACAGCTACCTTTACTTTGTTATAATCTAATGCCACAGGCAGCTCGGGGCGGCTTACAATTCTGTATCACTTAATGCTCTATAAGCAGCTTGACCATCCGCAGTCTGGAAAGGAGCTACGCGAGCGGCCCATGAAGCTTTCTCCCAGTCTGCATTAGCTGCAACCCCTTCAAAAGTTACCATATAGGCTTCTGCATCATCATTTGGTCCCATTTTAGCTAATGCTAGGACTCCCAAACCCATCTCCTGATTAACACCTAGCATCTGTGGTTGCTGCTTCTTGAGCTAAGCAGACAGTGCCTGTATTAACAGAGTTTTATCAGCTTTTATTGTTTAGGTGGCTTTTGGTTTAACAAAGTCACTACAGATGCTTGTTGCTGAGTCTAGGCTCTTAGCAGCTCTACTATGTGGGCTTGCATATCAGCTTATTCACTCATTGCTCTCAATTACTTTACAGATAGTTCCACACTCTATTAAGGAAAGTTGCTCCAATTCCCTTCTCTGTTATACAGTCCCAAATCACAATGGGAATTTTTACACACACGTTAAAGTTCCAGATTTTTCACCCTTCTGGGTTTACAAGTCCACAACTAAGTTCCGGATTCATTTTTCACACACACACTGCCCTGAGACAGCCTAAAGTAGCCACAGCTGTAGATGTGACAGGCTGCCATGGAAACCAAGTGACCACAGCTGCCTTGAGCAAAGCAGTTTACCAGGAGAATCTTTTACACACAAATGTTCTGGGAGATGTTCTATGCAGAAGTTCAAAGATTCAGATGTTTAAGATCTGCGTGAGTGACTTAGACACACAGATAGTTCAGGATGTAACAGCAAACATGCAGGAGAAATGTGTTTGTAAAAACACCCAATAGAGGTGCAACCCTTTTCCTAAGGGCAATTGTTGCCCAAAACATCTCCATCACTTACATGGTAGCTACCACGGCTCAGTCCTCTCTTTTGTTTGCTAGAGCCTCTGTATAGGAAATTAGCTCTGCAGCTCCCACACAATGTTCCCCTCAGACTCTCCACAACAGGGTTACTCTGGTTGGCTTGGGGTGGCACTTTGCTCCCTGGCCCCCTATCTACCCATCACAGCCAGTCTATTACCTCTCTTATAGAGGTTTATCCCACAAACAAGTGGGTCCCCGGGGTATCCTTCCCTTGAACAGCTCACACCCAGCCAAGCCAAGCTTTCCCTTTGTGCACAATACAGGGTAGATCCCACCTGGCTCTTCAACGCTCCATCTACAGGTTGGATTTGCTGGATGACTGCTCCCAAGTGTTAAGTCCTTTTCTAAGCCTTGGTTTCAGGCTTCTCTCCAGCCTGGTAGCAACGGTTTGTTTCACAGTTCCACTCTATAAGATTATACTATAGCTTCTTGTGGCTTCTGGGCTGTATACTGCCCCGCAACCCAGGTGCATGTCACATGACCCAATTAGCCCATCATCTGGGATTCTTAAAGGGCCAGTGCCCCAATTCTGCAAAGAATTTCCACTCTGACACACTTGCCTCTTGTTGTGCCTCCCAGCTCTGACCCCGAACTCTGTCACCCCAAACCACACATCCCAGATACCCCTTGCCCCGTGATGCAATCCTTGCAAATGGATCATTGTCAAAGCACACATGCTACCACAGAGCAAGGTGCATTGGGTTAGGGACTGGTAAATCTGGCTCTCCCTTATACTCTCCTCTTCTGCTATCACATATGTTGAGTATGCCATGCCCTTTAAACTCTGTAAATGGGCAAAGCTACATATCCTACAGCAGAGGTCTCCCCCCACCCCCATAGTTCTACTTGAGACACCAGTTTGAGATTTAAGTATAATCTCACAACTCCAGTCAGCAGCAAAGATCTGCAAATTGTATAAAATATCAGTTGGGAACATGACCTTTCTTACAAAGGTGGGACCCCGATTTGGGTCTAGACCCACTGTTTGTGAACCTATTCCCTACCGAGAAATGACACAAGCCTGCCACAGCTCTCCCATGACAAATTTGTGTCTGAACCACATAGGCCACTTTTAGACGAGTGGGTTGCTATGGCGCAACCCGCTCGCACGATATTTCAAAATCCTGCAAGGCGGGATTAGACAAGACGGAAGTCCGGGATCATGCTCATAGAAGGCGGTCACAAATTGTTTGCAGACCATGAATTAAATACCTTGCAATCGAGGTCCTGAAGCTCCTTCTGTCTATTAGACCCTGTCCAGCCCTGCCGTGAGGTGAGGTCTGAGGATCAGGTCCAGAGGAGCATGTTCAACCCTGCCACCAAACAGCTGATCGGGGGGCAATGCAGTCCTGCACCATGTATTTTTAATAAGCATACTGGATTAAGGGGGAGGTATGGCAACCCTACCCCCAACCCCTTCCCAAATCCTCCCCTGGATAGCCGCGTCCACTCCCAAAGCCCCCCTGAAGGGGTGCAGCAGCGCAAATGAGCTCAGATTAGAGGAAGGGGGGAAAGGGTATTTTCTTGGCCGGGTGGCCCTTTACCTCAGATGCTGCTGGGTCTGGGGCATCTGGGAGGGCTGGTAATCAGTTAGAGGCACAGTTAGGGCTGCTATATGGGAGGGGACAGCAGGAACATTCTGGTGGGTTTCTCCTTGGCCTGGGTGGTGGTTCCCTTCTCCCCACCAGGAGCCATGGGGAGCAGGAGGGAAGGGGGAAGCCATGGGGAGGGGGGGGGAGAGGAAACAACCCCTCCTCTCTCACTCACACACCCCTTCTCTCACACACACACTCCCCCCTTCTATTGTCATAGTCTCTCTCACCTCTCACTTCCCCCCTCCTCTCCCCCCTCCCCCTTTCTCTCTGTCTCTCACCCCCTCTTTCCACCTGTTTGAAAGGCCCACTGCACGGCCACATGTGTGCGTACACTGGAGCCAGCCCATCAAGTTTCCTAAATCTGGCATGCTGGGATTACATTTCCCAGTATGCCAGATTAGGAAACATGGTGGGTCCCTCCAGCACGCACAGGCACGTGGCAGCACAGCAGACTTTTTAAACTGTGGCATCGGGGGGTGGCATCGCAGCGATGGTAGTTCCTTTCTCCTGCCCAGGCTGCTGCCAAGGGGGGCTTGGGGCCAGGTGGGCCACGCAGCTGCCCCAGTCTGCCCCTACAGTAAGGCTGGCCCTGGGTGTCCTGTCCCATATGGATGGCTTCTTGGCTGATCTATGGTGTACTGTGGAGGGATCTGTGACAGCAGCCCATATGCCCAGATTTAGGGTGGGGAGGGACTGCTCATGTGAACTGCCTTCTCTGTCGATCCAAGGAGTGGCACCTGCAGTGCCCCTTTCCCCCACCCCTCCACTCCCCGGCGCAGCCAGGGGAATCCAGCTCATCACCATATTGGTTTTTTTTTCACCCACTATTAAAACAAGTAGACCCATGCACCTGAACAAATGAAGCCCGGTTTCCCAAAGGGGGATCATGAAACAATGCTAAATGAAAGTCAGTGGGATGTTTGGTTATTTTTATGTGACCCCTTTCCAGTTCATGGAACTGGCCCCTGGATCCAGTTCCTGCCCCTAAGCACTGAAAGACTGAACTCAGAGTAAGGGAGCCGAGATGACGAAATGCACATAAGGACAGAGGACAGATCCTTGGTACAGAGAATCATGGTTTGCATCCTCCTCTTTCTAAGCACCCCCTGAAGCACCCACACTCCCAACTTCTACATGGCCTTCAGAACTTGTACCAATTTTCAAAGTGGCCCTTGGGAAGGAAAAGGTTTCCCACCCATGCTGTAGGCAGAAGATATCCTACCTTGGAGCAGGAGGTTGGATTAGATTACGCTTGGAGGTCCCTTCCAAACCTAAACATTCTATGATACTATAGTAAAGCCAATCTAAAAATCCCGACAGCAATCTACAGCACATCAAACACTAAACACATGCGTCGAACAAGCTGGCTTTCAAAAAGGCCGATCTACCATCGAGCTCTGCTTTATATTGTACCACCTAATTTGTAAATATCAATCCTAGAATGGGGCATTTTATGTCGCCTTTCTCGATCTTAAGGCGACCTTCGATTCGATAGACAGATCCATTCTTTGGGGAAAACTGCTCAGCTCTACAGTAGATAGGAGACTTCTTGGCCTGATTCATGCATTGTACACTGATTCCACTTTGGTAGTAAAAGTGGATGGCCAGGGACATGTTACAGCCCCGATTGGTACCCATACTGGGGTAAGGCAAGGGTGCGTTCTGGCCCCCACCCTTTTAAATATTTATATTAACGAGGTTATTCCGCTGATGGTGCACTCTAAGTTCTTTCCCCCTAGACTTGCTGATAGACCTGTTGGATGCTTGCTCTATGCTGATGATGTGGCCCTGTTGTCTCCAACGCGAATCGGTCTGAATAGACAGACTGACGCATTTGCAGTGTGGTGTAAAACCAAAAAACTTACTATACATTTTGAGAAATCTAAGATCTTGGTCTTTACTAATAGGAAGAAAATCCATAAGCGGACTATAGAAGGGCACTCTGTGTAACAAGTTTCCTCTTTTAAATATCTTGGCCTGACCTATCATAAGTCAGGGAGTTGGAAAGAGCATATACAGAGGACAATTTTGGCCTCTAAGGGTGAAAACAGACATGACACTAACCACCCTTTAACCACCCTTGGTGGTTATTTATGCATGTTGCAGGGCTGCATTGGTGCCCTATGCAGCCCTGAAACATGCATAAATGACCCCCAAGGGTGGTTAAAGGGTGGTTAGCGTCATGTCTGTTTTCACCGTAAGGCTCAGTCTCAAAGCATCTATCGTTTCTTTATTAAGTTGGGTAGGAGTTACATTAAACCTGCTATCCAGTCCTTTAATAGTAATGTCAGGGCTCAGATTGTATACGGAGCGGAGTTTGGGCCCCTTTCTGGTCTCAAAAGTTCAACTCCATTCAAGTGAGGTTCATGCAAGGCCTTTTAGGCTGCCCAAAAGGCACTCCAAATGCAGCAATGAGGGTAGAATTAGGCCAGGTTAGCTGGCGACACACTGCTAACCAGATGGCACCGAAATTTTGGTGCAGATTGTTCTGTGATCAAGGCTCTGAGCTTCTCAAAGGAGTCAATAAGGATATGTTTACTGACTCCTGGCAGAGGAGGACTGAAGCCCAATTGAAGAGATTGGGTTTTTCCAGGGAGTATTTGGCCCATAAGATTATGGCTACGATCTGTAGGGAGGTAACACTTAGAGCAAGCGACATTGAAAGGCAGCTGGAGCTTGCTAGGATTAATGCTGCTTCTCATATGGTTGATTATTGTTCTTGGGCTCCAGATCTGGGCCATGTGGCCAAATACCTGGAATCTGGTATTTCATTTAGAGGTAAGCATCTTATTTTTAGAGCTCGGTCAACGCCTTTCCATCCCAAGTTTTTGAGGGACGTATTATGGGAGTTCCCTTTGCTGATTGGCTGTGCCCGTTTGACAATCTAGCTACTGAAACCGTTGCTCATATAGTTCTGTGTTGTCATCTTTATGATAGGGCGAGAGGAAAATATTTGGCACCTTTATTGGCAAAGTATCCGGGGAAGTCTGATTCAGCTCTTCTTGGTAGAATACTTGAGAGCAAGGATCCCCAGGATATTAAGAATGCAGCGGCCTTCTTACTTCAGGCGGCCCATAGTCAGAAACTCTTTCTGGCGTTTAGGACCCTTCAAAGCATGGAAGATGGTGAGGTTGGGGACGTGGCCTGAACTATTAAATTGCTTTTTGAATCTTCGGAAGGCCTTGGTTAGGGTTAGGTCTACTCTTTTAGATCAGGAATTTGAGGCTGGTTGGGATTGCCTATTGGGGAGAGGGGTAAAAGCATCGTAGTCAATTAAGCTTTGGGGGCCTGCTCAGAGGTTTGTCACCATGATAGCCCTCCTATTGTGACTTTCCCTCCTCCTGTATTTTGTTTGTTGTATGATTTGTATATTTGAATTTTATTGTATTTTATTTATATGTATGTTTTTAATGTGTACAACAGCCTTTAGCTATGCAATAAATTTGATGATGAACACTAAACGCAAACAGGAGACAATGTGTAAAAATGTCCGTAGCTTCTTGTAATGCAACAATTTCTCAGGGATCTATGTTCACTGTGTTTTCCCTGTTACCCCAAATGGGGAGAATGCAGTGAGCATGGGTCCCTGCAAATACTACTGTCTAACAGGGAAGGCTACAGAATTAATGGCTGATGGACCACTGTGACAAGAGTTACCAGTAAAAGCCCTAGCTGCCGACAGTTTGGGCTCTCATCAGGAGATGAGAGAGAAAACCCAGCATTGATACAGCAGCTGTCACCCTGAGTGCCATCACATCTGCTGCTGTCTACTTCTGCCACCTCATCTACAGCATCTGTCTCACTCTCTACCATTGCTGCTATCGTCGGGATAAAAAGCTGCAGTGATTTCTGTGCCGACTCTCTTAAAGAGGATGATTTTTTCTTTGTGGGTGTCTGCAATGCCTGGCTGGCTCTTGTAAGGTAAACCTTTCCTCTTTAGGCTTGTCACATTCTGGCCAAAGGTATGAGTGAGATTTGTGTGATACTTGAGGGAAGCTCATATAAAGATGGAGAGTGGTCATACTATTCCTGGTTTGCTTTCTGCTTTCAAACTGGTCATAGCACTTACACAGGCTAGGAGACAAGAATTTAAACATTACCCATTGAAAATTATATATAAGCAGAAAACGGTATGAAGGTTAGAAAACATTTACCATACCAAGATAAGAACTTGATTAAAAGTGATAGAAAGAATTAGCTGATTATTTAAATCCAAATGTAGGACACAGAGACCCTATGCACTGAACTCCCTGGCTGTTTATCCTCCTGTGATCCCAAGTTATTAAAGCCATATTGGTCCAGATGTCTCTTTATAAGCTTTCTCAGATAAGGATGGGCAAATCATGTTTAGAAGGCTGCAGGTTTTGTACAATGGGAGGATAAGAGTCGACGGCATCAGCTGGCAGATTGTCTTCAGTTCAGCACTTTCAAACATTTGTAGTATTTAAATAACGTGTGAACCTGCTCCCTTCCTGTTCAGTCTCGCACACAGAGCATCTGGTAGGCTCCTTCTCCCCTCCCCAGTCCTGACTTTCTCATCTCTTCTCCCTTTGCTTTCTCACCTGCTGCCACCTCCAATTATTCGTGTACAGAGAGCATGCAGCCTCTCTGCAAAATAAAAGAACTGCACGCATGCTTGACAGGCTACTGTGGTAAAGTCCCCTCAGGACACCCTGGCTGAATCAGTAAAAGCAGCACAGCACTACTGCACATGCAGCACTACTGCACATGTACAGGAACATACTGAGAGCGCCTCACTCCAGGCCTCTGAGCTCTCCATTGTACAAAGAGACATGCTGCTTCTTACCACCTTATCAGCATATTGAGTTATGTGGAGAATATTCCATTTGTGGCTGTTGCCAGTTATTGTCGGCAGCCTCTCATGAAGCAGTCTGCAGCAAAGCACCACAGACTTCTGCTTATCCATGCCCACTCACCTGGCGGAACGTTCCGGAGCCTCGTTTGAGGGCTGACAGGGCACTGATGCCTGTAATTTAGGAAGTCCTCCAATAGGGTATGCTTCAAGTGCTTACTTCCCTACTGGTATTAGCCTTTGGGTGTTTACAAACTTGAAGGCAGAGCGCCGCCAACACGCTCCGGACTGGGTTGCGGTAGCCAACAAATGTGCCGACAACCGGGCCACAGAGGAACGCAGCGAGCCACATGAATGTGCGGCCAGCAAGCTCTGCCCCCACACTGTGGCCAGCGCCCCACCCCACCCCCTGCCATCACAGGCAGCCATCTTGGCCAATGACGGCTGCCAAGGCAGCCAGCCACGGCCGACCCAATCCAGACAGGATCACAGTGGGCTAAAACACTGCTGTGGCCTGATTGGGCAGATCATAGCCCGGACTGTGACCCTGGAGGGCTCCAGGCTCACAGCCCAGGCTCGCTTGACTGAAGTAAAAGAGGCGAGCTCTAAATCGAGACAATGACTGTAACCACACCTACAATAACAGGCACAGTTATCATCCATAGGGTTTCAGTTTTATCATGGTAGCTTTCAGGTAATGTCAGAGCAAGTGAGCGAAGTAAAAAAGAAAAGAAATTAATTAGGCTT
The DNA here is from genome assembly GCA_003113815.1 of Sphenodon punctatus. NCBI lineage: Eukaryota > Metazoa > Chordata > Lepidosauria > Sphenodontia > Sphenodontidae > Sphenodon > Sphenodon punctatus. Next base: position 634,652 of record QEPC01009382.1, on the reverse strand, counting down.
TAGGGATTGGTAGGTGCCTGGAAAGAAGGTCTGTTCCACCTCCACCCCCATGCAGACTCCCCACTTCCATGCACTACCAACACCCTCCTTGGTTGTTCCCCAGTCTACGAGAACAGCTGCAACCCCGGACCTCAGCTACCTTCCCTCTCCCAACTCACAACACAGGGCGTTTTTAGACAAGTGGGGGAAATTTGCAGGTTCAAAAAACTCTTGTGATCCTCCTGGATGTGCAAGATAGGGGGCATGCATTTAAACGAGCAGCCCCCTCGCACAGTAATGATGGAGGGAAGGGGGCCTGGAGCAGTGCGCACACTCTCCCCGGCTGCCCTGACACGTATGTCAAGGTAGGTGGGGAGAGCACACGCTGCTCTGGGACCCCCTGCCCTCTCCAGCTGTTTTGTCAGGGCAGCCAGGGAGACTTGCAGGACTTTTAAAATGCAGATTAGTAAAACCTTGCATATCAAGATTTTACTAATCCAGGCGTTTTTGTGGACAGCTCACAAGAGAAGCATTCAAACAAGCAGCTACTTTAGCTGCAATCTCGCAGGTCTGCGTCTCATCTAAAAATGCCCCTAGACTCCTCCAGCCTCTTCTTCAGCAGTTTTCAGGAGGTGGCGTAGGTTGTGAAGACTTACCCAGTCATCTATGGAAGTGGTGATGCAGAGCCACACATCAGGCAGAGCAGGGCTGGCCCAAGGGTTTGAGGGGCCATGTGCCAAACCTTGCTGCGGGGCCCCAAAGGCCGGCGGAACCTTATGACTGCACTGAAATGTATGGCTTCCTTGCAAGTTCGTTTTCAATCGTGTGCGCCCGCCTAACACGCATTCCCACTCATCCCCCTCCCCCACTCCTTCCCACGCACGGAGCAACCGGGGGAAACGGTGGTTACTATGTGGGTGTGGATGAGTGGTGGGTGAGTGGGAATGGATGTGCAGCCATGCATGCCCCATCCATGCACTGGCATGCCCATGGACCCCCCTCACACACCCGGCAGAGCCATGTAAAAATAGCATGTGAGGAGCCACTTGAAGAAGAACAGAAGGTTCTTGTAAATAAGGTTCTTTGATATGGCTCCAAACATTCTCACAACACTCACCCTTCCAGCCTTGCATGGAATTTTTTCCTTATATTTCTAGAAAAGGTTGGAAGGAACTGTTATTCTGAGGGGGGAGAGCACTTTTTATACTGCAGGAGCTCGAGACCATCATGTGGCTATTATCTGAATAGGATGAGCATGCACAATCCAGTTGTGAGAATGTTAGGTGCCATCTCGAAGAACCTTCTTTACAAGGCTACAACCTTCTGATCAGCACATGGAGAGGCTCTGTTTGTAAACAAACAGCCTTATCTCCCAGTCCCATGGTTGTCAGCTGCTGTCTGAGGGAGAGGCAGGTGAGGGATGGGACCCGCATGCTTGGGGCTGGCCCTGGGGGCAGACAGTGTTGGCGGGCAGGGGCCGGGGGCGAGCTTGCTACCCTCCCCCTCCCTAAGGAAAGGCTCCCACTGATAGAGGCAGGCAGTGAGCACTGAGCAGCCCCAGCCCGGCTGCCTGGTCTCACCACTCTCCCCCTTTCCAGGACAGCCTCGGTGGGCTGGGGGCGGGCAAGCTTGCTACCCACCCTAAGGGAAGGCTGGCTCCCTCCAGTAGAGGCAGTGAGCACTGAGCAGCCCCGGCCCAGCTGCCTGGTTTCACTCTCCCCCTTTCCACAGGGCAGACAGCATCGGTGGGGCACCCGGAGAAGGCAGCATCGCGGAGGGGAGGGGGGCATGTGTCAGCCGGCAGGGGGGGGCCCAGGGCAACGGGGGGAAAAGAAACAAGACTGGCCAGGTGGCCAGGCATCGGGCTTTGCTACCAATGGGGGTGGGGAAATCTTTTTTAAAGGGCTGTGTCCCAACTCCCGCTCCAATCCGCAGCGGTGGTGCGGGCCCCCCTCCCTCGGAGGCTGCCACGTGTGCCTGGGCACTGGTGGCACATGCTTCGGGCTGGCCCTGAGGCAGAGTGCAGAGCTACAACAATGAAGAGCCACTGAGGTAAAGAGGGGAGGCAGGGCTGGCCAGGCTGGCCTTAAGCCAAATGGGCAGATTAGGCAGGGGCCACAGAGACCATGGGCCAAGGCTTTCTTGCACCTCCAGGGGCCCCAAGGATTTCTCTCCACTGTGCCCCCTCCCCCTGAACAGCAGGGGCAGGGTACCCTCTCAGTGGTCTGGTCTTAATGCGGGCCCACAGGAGCTCTGGTCGCTTCCTTCGTGCTGGCTATCCCCTCCCCTTGAGGCAGGGGTCATCCAGATAGTGGCAGCAGTTTGGGGGGTGGGGAAGGCCCCCACCACATGTCCATGCTGTCCTCTCCCCCCATGAGGGCCTGGGCACAAGTGCTGCTGGAGTGGTCTCCTCTCTTCCCCCAGCATAGTTGAGCTGCTGGAGGGACCTGAGCCTTCCCACGCTGGTGTGTGAGGAAAAAGCCTGTGTGTCTGAGTATGAGAGAGAATGTGAATGAATGAATGAATGAATGAGCTTATGTGAATACGTCGTGCATATGCTAATGTGTGTGTGGCCAAATGTCCTACCTCAGCTCTGTGGTTTCACTTGCACATTGTAGTGATTTTTTGTTTTTATTTTTAAAAAACTCAAAACTTATATGGCACTTTGTGTTACTAAGCACGCACCAAAATGTCAACTGCTAACGGGGGTGGGTTCATGGGAAATTTCTCAGGGAAATTCAGACAGTCAAAGAAACAGTTTACAGGGCCCAAAGTCCATGAAAAAAAAAGACTTCTAATTATAAGCTTCACTTTGGGGGGAAAAATTGCTTCCATAATAAAAGACAATCTAAAGAAAAACTACTGACAGGCTCCAGGAGCTAAACATATTAACTTGTAAGTATAGAGCTGGAGAGCTAAGTATGTTTGATTTAGCTAAGCAGTAACTACAAAGGAGGGAGGAGCAGAGTCGTGACAATTAACAAAAAGCATAAAGCACACCTTCATAAAAGATGCAAGGGCGTAGCTACCATTGGACAAACAGGGACATTCATCCCAGGGCCCGTACTGGCTGGGGGACCAATATCCAAGGTAGATAAGCCACCCTTTCCTTTCTTTTTTTGCCACCTGAGCTGGCTGAGGGACCTTCCGGCTGCTGCATGGGCCCCCTCCCCCTTCCTGCCCGCAGTTTCAACATTGTGTCTAAAACAATGTTGCAACCAGGGGCAGGGAGGGGAAAGGGTCCCATGCAGCAGTCTGCATCAGATAGGGTGGCCATCCCTCCCCTTTAAGAGAACGCTTATGAAAAATGCATAGTGCAAGGCTGCATTGGAACCAGTGCAGCGATGCACCATGTATTTTTCATAAGCATTCTCTTTTAAAGGGGAGGTATGGCCACCCTAGCATCAGGTCAGGTCACACTCACAAGCCTCGCAGCTTGGCTCGCCCCCCTGGTGCTGCGTCGTGGAAGAGGAGTCCTCCCCACCAGTCTGGACCCGGTCCAGGCAGGGCTGGCTCGAGGGAGGCCCAGCCCAAGCGGGAAGGTGCCCACCAGCAGCTCCACTCAGTAACTGAGTGGATCCACCACCGGGCACCTTCCCGCTCCAGCACTCCCCGCATCGAGTCGGCCCAGCCTGTCCCGGCCCACCCAACCACCCCCGGTCTCCAGGGGTGGGCCGGGGCAGCAATGGCACTGCTGCTGCTGGCTGAGCTTGGCCCCAGCAACGGATGGGCCCAGCAGCAGGCCACCAGCAGCACACCGGCTGAGCTGGGAAGTGCCCCTAGGCCGGCCGGCAGCTTCACCACCAGCAGGAAAAAAGAGAGGAGGGGCCCACGGACATCTGTGGTCCCTGGGACCCATCCCAAGCTAGTTACGCCCCTGAAAAGATGTGAACCCAAAAGATGGAAAGAGTTTATTTAGGGTGGTACATTAAGATGTCACAAATTAAAAGAACAATATCAAGATCCACCAACTTTTAGAGTGACAGAAACACCTTTGGAAAGGTCACCATCATCTCAAAGTAGTTTAGATGATTGCTAAGAGTTCTGTCTCCATCTATTACTTTTGGGACTAACATGGCAACCACATTCTCTCACCAGCATCTCGGTAAGAACAGGTAATACCAGAACCATCAGATTCACACCATTTCATGACAAAGCATTTCATAAAAAAGAGGTGGTGGGGGGGATTCAAAGCTCAACACTTCTTTATCTTCAGCAGTCAATGACATCGACTTAACCTACCTCTGGATTTTATTTTTGTATTGTCTTATTATTTCATTGCCAACATCTTATCTTTCAGTTGCATTTTCCTGAAAACCTTTTGTGGCATGGTCCCTCTAGGGTTTTAGCTTCATAGCTTTTTTTTTGTTGAGGTTTTATTCTAGCAGTTCCATTTATCTTTAAGCCCCTTTACTCTTAGTCTACATTACTTTTTTCTTTCTCGCCTCCTCCTGTGAATCGCTTCTCAGCCAGCATCACATTGCATTTCATCCAATTGTTCGTTATTTCCTGCCTCCTCCTCCACCACCTCGTCTCTTTCATCCCCCCCATTTCATTTCCCATATGCCCTGTACTTTTCCTTACACAATGCAATATTTATGCCCCAAACACTACATAATACTAGAGCACTTTCCCATTGCTGCCTCTTAAAGTAACCCAGGTGTGAGATAATATACAGTACTTACTTCAATAGTATTTCTTCCACTAGTACAAGAGGGAACTAGAAATAGTGACAGTTGAACCTCAAAAGGACAAGTTTACTTCTGTTATTACTTATTTACTCTTGTTTTGGACTGCCTCTCTCCTTTGATAATGAGAGAGAGTCTATATTTCCTGTGCTTCAAAGCTTAGGGTTAGAGTGTGGCATTCTAGGTCAAGTGCAAAGAATTTTTTTTAATTGTGCTGATGTTCTTTTTTCCCTTCCTGTTTGCTATGTAAAAGGCAGAATACTTTTTAAAAATTTCCTTTTTATTTGAACTGCAGGCCTCTTGGGAGTTTCAAGGCACAAGTGTTTTGAGCTTTCTAACTTTTGGGTGACAGCACTGAAACTTGAACAAAGGCTTTCTTCTTCTAAAATGTCACCTCTATAGTTAATTCCACTATCGAAAACAACCCCAAAACGAATGATCTGCCTAAGTCTCTTTCAGTTCTTTCATTATTATAGGGGTGGGAATTTGAATTTAGATTAAATCCATAACTCCATGGAATGGGCTGTTACGGCATTATCTGTACCAAAATGAAAGTGTGACAACAAGCCTGTTTCAGTTTGGTTCTTAAAGAAAAAAAAAATTACTTTGCATGCGTAGAATAGCCACCAGACTGTTCTGTGCATATATGCCCTTTTCTAAAATGGTGTAGCACCATTGCCATCATTTTGGAAAAGGGCAGCTGGTCTATGCATTTTTAACATGGCCACTGTACTTAGGTAGACTGGCTGCCCTTTTCCAAGATGGCCATTTTGGAAAACAGTGTGCATGCGCAGAATGGTCCAGCAACCATTTGCACATGTGCAGCGACTGCTGCCACCATTTTGGAAATGGATATGCATGCACAGAACATTCCAGCAGTCATCTTGCACATGCAGCATAATGTTTTTATTATTTTATATTTTAATTGATTTAAATACAGATCCATAATACAAACCTGCATTTAAATCTGATAACTTTAGGAAATGAAACTAAAATAAAGTGATATGAATTTGCATCTGAAAGACCACCCTTACAATTTTAGCTTTTTGATTCGTGCGGTGTAATAATTTCATTTGTCTTCAGGCAGAAGACATCTCTCACCATTTTCCAGAAAAAGATTAACAATTTTTCAGGCTGCCTTTAAACACCAGACATGGGCAAAAAAGGACACAAGCTCGATTTTCCCCTCTGTTTCAGGCCATCTTTGAACACAGCCCTCAAGAGGCCACACACTACCATAGCAGCATAAAGCAATCTCTGGAAAGTTAAGACCAATACATCTGCGGCTATCAACATATCTTTTAAAAGAATATATACCACATTCACTCTGGCACATGGTATGATAATGCATCCTTTCATGTTCACTAATCCAGCATTGTTTTTGGTAGTAAAAGTCTCCTAAAACTTGCCTTGTAATAAGTCAAGGCACTACAAAATGCCTACGTACCTTTAAAAGAACCGAATGTTCAGGGTGGTCATTTATTCATCTGACCATTTTAGATTTATCTCTATTTGTAATGGTTAAATGAATAAATAATCACCCTGCAGTTGGTAGCCATGCTTTTTGCAGTTTCTTTTGGCAGACCACACAGAACTAGGCCAACGTCTTTTCTTTCAGCAGATCTGCTGTAACAGTTTAAGTGGCTAATCTAAATCTCTTATTCAAGTAGCCCAAAAGGACCACTATAAGCCTCATCCCTTCATTTGGGTACAGTATTCAAAGAGGCTGATAACTTCCCCTCAGTGACTTAAGAGCATAAAGTGCTATATTGTGTCAGTCTAATGGCTCATCTACTCAGCATCCAGTCAGTGGCTAACTTTGGTTACTTATTATTAATTAATTATTATTATTATACTTAAGAGAAATGCAGAACAGATCTATAACCAACTATTAATTCCCTGCCTCTGATAGATAAGTCATCCTCTGACCATCTTAACTAAAAGCCATTTATGGCTCTATCCTCTAAGAATCTATACAATATTTATTTATTTTTAAACCCCAACGTTATTGGCCTTCACAACATCCTCTGGCTATGTGTTCCACAGGTCAATTGAGTGAAAAAATACTTCTTTGTTTTAAATCTACGGCCAATTAACTTCAGATAGACTTGTCTAGAATAACACACGCACACTCACTCATGCATGCACACATATGCTCACTTTCAGGCAATCCCACTCAGTCAAGTACATATGCTCAGACACAGACTCAAGCATATACTCACTGCCATACACAGATGCATTACTGGGGTGAGGGTGGGTGGGTGGAAGATGGAGACGGTAATGTCAGTGGAGCTTTCTAGAAGTCCCCTTTGCTGCCAAAGTGGCGGCGATGGGACAATTGTTGTGGCCCCGCCCGGAGGGGAGATGCAGAGGAAGTGCCGCAGCAGGAAGGTTCGTTAGAAGGCCTCTCTGCGTCTGCTTGTTGATGCAGCCGCTGCGCATGCTATCTGGAACTGAGAGTTCCGCGCCCCCCCCCCTTGTAGGTGGGGCTTTGAATCCACGAACGCGGTCGAAAACCGCACCATTAGAGGGTGAAGCCAGGAGAAGCAGTAGCAAGGATTTTTGCTGCTAATCTCTCGGGCAATACAGCTTAAAACAAACAAACAAACCAGAAATCGCCATGGGGCGAAGAAAAGGAAACGCGGCTGTGAGGAAGAGAAAGGCAGCTGCGGTAAGGGAGAGACAGGCCCGAGAGAAGGAGGAGACCTGTGGGGCCGAAGTTGAATCGGAGAGGGGAACTGGGCTGAGATGTTTGCCAGGCTCTGTCAATGCGAGACCCTGTTAAGGGCTCGCAACCTGGCCAGAGACAGGGGGAGCGCCGAGGGGGGTCAAAGCCCCCAAAGAGGTATGGCTGGGGGACCAAGGGGAGCGGGGGGCCCCAAACGTGAGAGGGTGGCCGAACGGGATCTCTGTGGGTGGGATACCCCCCCTTACACCTGCTGAGGCGAGGCAAAGTGGGAAGGTGACCTCCAGACTGGCCCGATACAGGGAGCGTGACCAGGCCCCTTCTAGTCCTCCAAGGCTACAGGGCAGGCGGGGGAGAAACCCAGGCCAAAGGGGAACCGTACCCCCCTCCCTCAGTGTGGGCCTCCGCCTCCCAGAGCAGGCCTCCTTCACCCCAGAGGCCTGAGGTAGAGCTTGCAGCCCAAGGGGCTAATATGGGCCCGTTAATGCAGGCTCTTTACCCCAGGGGATGTGGGATGGCCCTGGTAGGGGCGCATCAGTCGGGTGAGATAAGGGACCCATATGGCATCCCAGGATGGATGCAGCACCACCAGCAGGGGATGTTCCCTGCTTAGTCCTCACAGCAAGGAGCTGGGATGGCACCAGGTGGACAGGCTGTAGGCCTCTCCACCCAGGAAGTTTGTGTTCCCATGCAGGCAGGAGCGCCCCCAGCGGCCAGGAGGAGGCAGGTGGACATGCCCGGGCAGCATGGAGACCCCACAGATAGGGAAATGTGGGCAAGAATACTGGCCCTAGAATGGGAGTTACAAGGGAAGTGGCGAGTGGCGACTATTGGTCGGCGATGCTGACAGAACACCTCCCAACCTGGGGCTGTGAGGTGAGTAGTTAAGCGGGTTAGAAAGGGTTGACGTTGTAGGGGGTCGGGCACCAGCAGAGTCGACACGGGAAAGGGCCAAAAGGGAATACCCACCCAATGGACTCCTGGCGGGCGAAGGGGCCCAACAGCTTGGACCCACGCTGAGTTCGGCATATACACCCTCTGGGGCGGTTTCCACCCAGACGACACATCCAAGTGGGCCACAGTTGATGAATTTGAATGGGGCATGGGTATGGGTGATACCAGCGATAGCACCCAACCTGCCCCAGGGCGAACAGCAAAAGTGGGGGGGGGGAGGGGAGAACAGCACTCGGGGACATTGCGAGGGAAAAAACCCCGGGTGAGCCAAGCCAACCTGAGGTAGGCACCTTGGGTCACCACCTTCCGCCGCCAGGGGGAGCCATACCGACTGTGTTGGCACCATTCAGGTTGCACCTACCCCAGGTGACCAAGGACAAAATTTTAAAAGGCGAATATGTGGATATATTCGCTTTGCTTTTCAGTGATCCGATCCTGGATCACTCAGAAAGGGAAGACGAAAAAGAAAAAGAGAAATTCCACCGCCCTAAAGCCGACCGGAATTGGGAGAACTGGACAGCTGCTTGGGCAGTTTATATGGGTGTGATATTACAGGTAAATCCTAGCAGGGGACTCGAGCTGCACAAGTATGCAGATATCATTAGAAGGGCATATGGGACGGGTCCCACAGGCGGGTGCCTAAGGTATGACGAGGCTAAGGTATGACGGTGGCTAAGGTATGACGAGGCGGGTGGCTAACGTATGACGAGGTAGGGCAGCCACCACGCCAGGTTTACGATGGGACACTGACACTGTTGACCTGTGGTTTGAATGCATGGTCGATGTGACCAGAGCACCCCCCGAGCAGATAGTGGCCACCCATTGGTTCGGGGCGGGGTCGCCCCTGCCAATGAGCCCTTTCGGAGCTAAAGTCGCAGGGCAGGGCAGGGGCCTGGCACATGCTGGAAATATAATAGGGCTGGACAATGTAATAGGGCGACATGCAGATTTTGCCACACCTGTTCCAACTGTGGGGGAGGACACCCTGAGATTAATTGTTTTAGGCCCCTCCAAAAAGGAAAGAAAGGGGGCTACAGACAAGGGCGGGGTAACAGAAAGTGGGGTCAGGGTCCTTCTACAGGACCTCGCCCTGGAAAAGGGGCCGATGCCGGTCGAAATTGACTGGTTGGAAGCCGCCCTTAGGGGGCATCCCCATAAGGAGGAGGTCGAATATGTGGTTCAGGGGTTTAAGGATGTTTTCATTATCCCAGCAGGGCCAGTTCAGCAACAAAAGATGGGGCAGAATTTAAAATCAATAATAGGAATGGAGTTGCTAGTGCAAAAAAAATTAGCCAAGGAAGTAGTGGAAGGCCGTGTTGCAGGACGATTTGAGCGACCCCCAATGGGGAACCTAGTAGTGTCTCCATTGGGAATCATCCCAAAGAAAACCCAGGGAGAATATCGGATGATCCATCATCTTTCTTACCCCCGGGGAGGCTCCGTAAATAATGCTATACCCACAGAGTTAGCAACAGTTAAGTACGCATCATTTGACGAGGCTGTGGAGAGGGTGAAGGCAATTGGGCAGGGCGCGCTTCTCGGAAAATGCGAAGTAAAATCCGCATTCCAGCTGATGCCAATCCACCCCAGTAGCTTTCATCTTTTGGGTTTTCAATTTGAAGGCAAGTATTATTTTGATCAAGCCATGCCCATGGGCTGCTCCATATCTTGTTCAGCTTTTGAGCGGTTCAGTCCCCTAATAGAGAGGGTATTCCGGCAAAGGGTGCACGTTGGCGATGTCACCAAATATTTAGACGATTTCTTGATAATGGGCCGCCCAAGGAAGAACGAATGTGCAACCGCTTTAAGGATTTTTCAAGATGTAGCCTGAGATTTGGGCGTCCTGCTGGCCCCTGAGAAAACCGAGGGGCCAGCTACTAGACTCACCTATTTGGGAGTTGAACTTGATACGGAGAGAAGGTTATCGAAGCTCCCACTGAACAAATTACTGGACATGAAAGAAAAGGTTAGGGAATGTTTAGGAGCACGCAAGACAACAACACAGGCATTGCAATCACTCGTGGGCAGTCTTAATTTTGCATGTCGAGTGCTGACCCCCAGGAGGACATTTCTCTCCCGGCTGTATGGGAAATTAAAAGGGGACCTGTCCCCTCACCACAGGATTAGGGTTACCGCTGAGATGAAGCAGGACCTTAAGGTCTGGCTTGCCTTCCTTGAAGACTTCAATGGGGTGAGCTTCTGGAGGGAAAAGTGGTTGCCAAGAGCCAAGCTACAGGTTCAGTCTGATGCAGCCGGGGCTTTGGAGTTTACTTTTGTACTCACTGGTGCGCAGCGCCATGGCCTCTCAAATGGCATTCAGAAGGGGTGACCAAGGATCTTACTTTTCTAGAGCTTTTCCCCATCTTAGTGGTAGTATTAGTGTGGACAAAGCAGTTTTCCAACCTCACCATGTTATTTTGGTGCGCTAATTTGGCTGTGGTTCATGTTATAAATTCGTTATCCTCACGGTTCCCCAGGGTGATGGCATTAGTCAGGGTCCTGGTAATGACATGCTTAAAGCACAACATCTTGTTCACTGCCCAACACGTCCCTGGAATCGACAATGACATAGCCGATGCCCTTTCTCGGTTCCAGATGGACCGTTTTCGAGAACTAGCGCCATGGGCACATGCAGATCCGGACCCCTTGCTGCACGGAATTTGGAACATTGCAAGTTAGAGGTACAAGCCATCGTGCAGGGCTCCCTTGCCCTTAGAACCCAGACAGCTTACGGTAGGGCTTTCCATGAATTTCAGGCCTTCCGGTCAGATCGAGGGTGGGTTAATTGTTTCCCCATTAGCGAACCCGAAGTAATCCAATTTGCAATTCACCTCCGTAGGTCCGGATTGGCGGTGGGAACAATAGCAGGAAAGGTAGCAGCACTGACGTTCATTAGTAAGTTTAAGGGTTTCCCCCCACCAGACAAAGGATTTTTCTTAAGGCATATGTTTGAGTCATGGGCGCAAACCTGCAACACACGACCACAGGTTCGAGCGCTAATGACAACTCCAATAATAGAAGGTTTAGTGGAAGTCCTAAAAGAAATATAACAGTTACGAGGCGCAGGTATTCCTGCCTCCCTGTCCTCCCCCTCCTTCTTCCCTTTCTGCTCAGGATCTTGCCTCCTTCTTCACCTCCAAGATAGACAAGATCCGCCTCGACATCGCTTCCCACTCCTCTCTTCCCACTCCCACCCCTCTCCCTCCTCCCCCTCCTTCTCTCATGTCCTCCTTCTCCCCTGCCTCCCTTAAGGAAATCTCCTCTCTGCTCTCCTCCTCCAACCCTTCCACTTGCCCCCTTGATCCCATTCCTTCCCGCCTCCTCACCTCCATTACTCCCACTGTCGCCCCTTCCTTCCTGCACATCATCAACCTCTCCCTCTCTACTGGCTCTTTCCCTTCTGCCTTCAAACATGCCACAGTCTCTCCTATTCTCAAAAAGTCCACTCTTGACCCCTCTGACCCTTCTAGCTATCGTCCTGTCTCACTCCTTCCTTTTGCTTCCAAGCTGCTTGAACGTGTTGTCTACTCCCGCTGCCTTGACTTCCTATCCTCCAACTCCTCCCTTGACCCCCTCCAATCTGGCTTCCGCCCCCTTCATTCTACTGAAACTGCTCTCGCTAAGATCACCAACGATCTTCTGGTGGCTAAATCTAAACGTCTCTATTCCATTCTTGTCCTCCTTGATCTCTCTGCTGCCTTCGATACTGTTGACCACTCACTCTTGCTGGATTCCCTTCACTCCCTTGGCTTTTGTGGCTCTGTCCATAACTGGTTCTCCTCCTACCTCTCTGACCGCTCCTTTAATGTGTCTCTCTCCAACTCCGCCTCCTCCTCCTTCCCCCTCTCAGTTGGTGTTCCTCAAGGCTCTGTTCTTGGCCCTCTCCTCTTCTCGATCTATACCTCATCCTTAGGCAAACTCATTGCCTCCCATGGCTTCCAATACCACCTCTATGCTGATGACACTCAACTCTATCTCTCTACTCCCTCTCTCTCTCCCTCTGTTCAAGCTCGTCTCATCAACTGTCTCTCTGACATCTCTACCTGGATGTCTCAACGTCAACTCAAACTCAACATGGCTAAAACTGAACTCCTTATCTTCCCCCCTCATCCTTCCTCTCCTTCCTCACTGTCAATAACTATTGATGGAGTCACCATCCTGCCTGTCCCCCAAGCCCGTAGCCTAGGCTTCATCTTTGACTCAGCCCTTTCTTTTAAACCCTACATTGACTCTGTTGCTAAATCCTGTCGCTTCTCCCTCCATAACATTGCTAAGATTCGCCCTTTTCTCTCTGTCTCGTCTGCCAAAACTCTTGTTCATGCTCTGGTCATCTCTCGCCTCGATTACTGTAACCTCCTTCTCACTGGCCTTCCCCGGTCTCACCTTTCTCCCCTCATCTCTGTCCAAAACTCTGCTGCCAGGGTCATCTACCTCGCCAGTCGCTTCGACCATGTGCAGCCCCTCCTCTCTTCGCTTCACTGGCTTCCCCTTCCTGAACGAATCCTGCACAAGCTCCTAGTCTTCACCTATAAAGCTCTTCACAACCTTGCTCCCCCCTACCTCTCTGCACTTATCGCCCTCCATACTCCAGCCCGTGCACTTCGCTCCTCCTCTGTCCCTTCTCTCACCCTTCCACGCCTTCCCTGCTCCCCTAAGCGCCTTCGTCCCTTCTCACTTGCTGCCCCCCATGCCTGGAACTCCCTCCCTGTCCACATCCGCCTTGCCCCCTCCCTTCATACCTTCAAATCTCTCCTTAAAACTCACCTCTTTCGCTCTGCTCTGTCTGACTCTTTATCCTGCTGAGCCACTATTCCTATACCTACGATCGGTTTACCCTTATCCTTGCAACATGGACCTGCCTGCTGTCATTCTCATCGTAACCAAGCCAAGTACGTGCACCTGAGACCTCGCATCTTCATGAATGTTAGACCCCTTGTCTCTCCCTCTGTTCCCCTTCCTAAGTCTCTCCCCCAGCTCCTGTCTCTCAGATTGTAAGCCCTAGGGGCAGGGACCGTGTCTATTTTATTACTTTGTAAAGTGCCAGGTACACTGCTGGCGCTATATAAATGTTTGTTAATAATAATAATAATAATAATAATAATAATAAAGTATTCACAACAATATATGTGGTGATGTATTTTGGTGGATTTCGGAGTAGTGAGGTGGTAAATCCGGCAGGGACGACACTAACAGAGCACTGGCGATACAGGACATGGAGCTCTCATCTGACAAAGTGTGGATTTGGTTAAGATGTTCCAAGACCGATCAGAGGAGTAGGGGTACTACGGTGAATTTGTTCAGAGGGGGGCTGGAGGCAATCTCCCCGGTGGAGCAGATTAAATGTTACATGAGCATGCGCTCAGGCATACCCAGGGCGCTGTTCATATATAGGAATGGGACACCCGTCACAACTTCCCAGTGTATGGCATTGTTGCAGGTTTCACTAAAAAAGTTGGCGTTTCCCTTGGGTGAATTCAGATTGCATTGCTTCAGAATAGGGGCAGTTACCACGGCGGCAGCAGCGGGGCTGCCAGAGGAAGCCATTAAGGCAGTGGGAAGATGGATGTCCGGGGCATATAAGAAATATGTACGACCATACCACTATTAAAAATATGTTTCTGTTTTCGCCAGGATGCACAGCTTGGGGCGCTGCACGACGAAATTTATGGATTGTCGGGCACAGTCTGGTGCAGTGGGCAGGTGCAGCTGCTGCAAGAAAACCCGGGGAAAAACAATTGGGCCTGGCTGAATTGGCTTATATCAAATGGATGGGAAGGAGTTGTATGCGATGGAGTCAGCTACTCCCAATGTTGAGGGGAATGTCCAAAAACGCTAAACCTCATATAATGGTTATCCATTTAGGGGGAAATGACCTCCCTACACGTAAAGGGGTTAATTTAGTAGTCCAAATTAAGAGTGATGTATGCACCATCAAACTGGTTTGAAGGGGGTCCACGTAGTGTGGACGAATTGAATTCCTAGGATTAAATGGGTTAAGGCCAAGAACCCGGGTAAAGTTGATAAAACCCAGAAGAACGTTAACAGAGAGGTAGTTAAGTTTATAGAATCATTGGGAGGATCCAGTTGGGGACATACAGGGATAGTTCATTCAAGGCCCGACCTGTATCAACAGGATGGAGTGCACTTGTCTCCATTAGGTAACGAGATGTACCTTGCCGCTTTAGCAGGACATTTGGAGACGATATTGACTGGGTAGGTGGTGGGTGTCGGCGAGTTTCAGGATTGGAACGCCCCTGTGTGGCAGGGGTCCAGTATGCTAAGGTAGGTTAAATAGGAAGGAAATAGAATAACAAGAGTCATCTCCTTAAGAGATGGGGAGGTGATACCTTGTGTAATGCAGGGCACAGCATGCACAGGGATCATGCTCCCTGGGAGTGGTGACCTAACAGGGGAGTAGGGACAAGCACTGTCTTCGCACCCTGAGGGCACTTTCTCCTTACTCAAGCCCACAGTGGGCATCACCCCCTTTCGGCCAAAACCCTGTTGCTGTCGAAAGAGGGGAAGTTTTGAGTTAAAGGGATTGTCACTGGAAGGCACATCCAGGACTATCCCAGAGTTAAAAAGTTATAATAGATGATTAGCATACTGGACCCAGATTGCCTGTGCAATTACCCACCAACCTTACAATTGATGAATCTGAATAAAGAGTGCGGCCAGTTTTACAACCCACCTAATACCTCTGTGTCTCATTTGAGGTGCGGCGACAAGCGAAAAGCACCTCCTCCCAATCCCAACCACTAGTGGTGCCTGCCCAGGTGAGCGTAAATATATTCAGGCATGTGGCTTAACAGAATAATTTTTCAAGAAGTAATAACACCGTAAGGAGAACTTGGAGGATACAGAAATAATAATTTAAATAACAAACATGCAGAAGGACCATTATCACTACCTAGGAAGAAACACCAATCCTACAATATTGTTCTGCATGTAATACTTTCTTACCCTGTAATAATCATAGTTGTTTGTTTGCACTTCCACCAAAACAACACTCTGAAAAGTGCAAATGGGCTTTAAAGTGAGGTTACATTTTACATATAATCATCATTTAAATTACACTTACTCCCACATGAAGGGGGCTTTTATGTAACAAGAGTAGCATAAGAGCTTTCATGTAAAGGAGATTGTAGCCAGACTAAATGTCTGCTTTCACGTACTTTATAAGGCTTGCATCACTGCCTACCTTTTTTTTTAAAAAAAAGCTCATTTAAGTTATGCTACTTTGTGCAAGCAGAAGAGGAAAAATTCCCCATATACTCTTTCAGCGGATGTTCAGTATACATCTTTCTGAGTGATATTAATTAGCCTGTCAATGCAGATTAACAGAATGCCAAGCAGACAGGACATCTGTATATATGAACTTTGCAAAGACAAATTACAAAGTAAATCCCATGTACAGATCATTCATCATTTCTAACTATTATTTATTGAGTTCACTACCTTGACTTAAATGGTTGCTACAAGCTATTACTTAGTTAATACAGATTATTGTGTTAAGAATGGAAGCATCTCAAACAAAGCCATCTACCACAGGAAAGGCAACGATAATGGATATAGAAATGCTAATTCTCACGGGAATACTACAGAGTGAATGTTCACTCCACACTACCATTTAAACTGAAAAGAAAAATGTGAACATCTTTAAAATCTATTAATGATAGACAATTTTCAGACACCTGAATTATTGCTAGTGTGCGCTGCTCATGCTTTGATGGCTGATGGTAGTGGAGTGCACATATGGAGGCTCCTTTCCATTGCACTGAGCAGTTGGCTGTGGTGTTAAAAAAAGGAAGAGATGGAGAGACATTTTGGAAAGTGGCAGCCGGTCTAAGCATACCTGGCTGCTGGTTAACGGGCTGCAACTTACCAAAAAGGTGCTGATCATTTTGGAAAATGACCACGCATGTGCAGAATAGCCATGGTAACCATTTTGCGCACTGTACAATGGGAATGAGGATCCGCCGCCACCGACAGAGGCCACCTGCTACTGGCAGGCCTTGTTGGGGCGTGCTGCTAAGGTGGGTCCCTGCTCTGCAGTGCACATGTGCAAAATGGCTGCCAGGGCTGTTTTCTGCATGCGAAGCCTTTTCCAAAATGGTACAGCCTTTTGGAAAATAGCAGACGTTCTGCACATGCATGAAATGGTGCTACACATGTGGAGAACAGCTGCCCTTTCCCCAAAAAAATGTTTTTCCCGGCCTCGGAAGATCCATTGGCTTCAATGGAAAAGATACAAAACCAGAATTGGAATGGACCCCATTTTTAGATTCCCTGAATTTAAATAGAAACAGTTATTTTAAGACTGTTTTTGTTTAAAACTGAAACAGAAATCCTATCCCTAATTAACAGTTTAGCTTTTTCATAAATAAGCACCTTTTGCTGCAACATTTTAAAAAATTGAAGCCACTTTTAAATGCAGCCACTAAAACATCCTTAGCTGAAGCCATCACTGACCTTTGAAGTAGAGATGAGCCTATTCATGGAAGAGAAGGTTTTATCCATTGTTTTCTCAGGTTCTACAATGGTCTGTGCTGACGTTTTGTATGCAAGGATTTGAGCAAAGTGCCTTTTGCCACCTGAGTTCAGTGAATACGGGAAGTGGATGGGGAATTCATTTTGTATAACTACTCTTATATATTGACAGAACTACAGCAAAACGGATTTTTTTTTAAAAAAATGCAGTCAAATAACAAACAAACAGTGGGAGTCAGTTTTTGTTGTGAAGTTGGGAGGTTTGAATATTCGGTACAATCCTACAAAATGCTGACATTTTCCTGGCCTAAGCCTGAAGTGGATGTTCAGAACAGTGGAACTCCAAACTTGGGAAGATGGAAACATTTCTCCCAAACACCTGCAGGGTGACCCAGGGTGACCGTCCTGGGCCCCACTATTTTTCCTATTTCTGAGGCCTCCCAGTGGCCAGAAGCAGAGTGCCTCCCAGAGGAATCCCAAATACAACCACTTCTAGGGCCCTGTGGAAGGAGCCCTCTAGGAAGTGGGGCCACCAGGGGTCCTGCATTTTATCTTCACCCTGCAAATTTCAAGGCCGGCCCTTCTCCCAAAGTCTGATATTTCCAAAATGGTAAGCGTTTGAAATGTCTCACAGGTCTGGAACACAAGTAGCAGCTCAGGCAGACATAAGATTCGTGTGCAGAGGGGCAGGTGTTTATGATACTTTCATTTTATCACTTGACTTTCATCTCCTCTTACTTCATATTTTCAGTTCCTTTGGATGGTTTTGTGAAGTGCTCTGGACAAGTTGAAATTATATCAACAATGGCTGCTTGTGATAAGCTTGCAAGACCATGTTAGAAATGAAACTATATGCAGGCACCCATGTTGATTGTGTTTTCCCCATTGGCAGCAATGGGGAAAATGCAGTGAACA
Organism: Sphenodon punctatus; assembly: GCA_003113815.1. Classification (NCBI taxonomy): domain Eukaryota; kingdom Metazoa; phylum Chordata; class Lepidosauria; order Sphenodontia; family Sphenodontidae; genus Sphenodon; species Sphenodon punctatus. The sequence continues at coordinate 616,940 of QEPC01009382.1, read as the reverse complement.
CAGGTCCCTGACCATACAAAAAAAAAGAAGATTACTGCATAAGCCCCCGTCGCTGACAAAATGGAGGCGATGGGTCATTGTCGCCCCCTCCTCCCCCCCCCGGATGGGAGAAGAGGCGTGGAGGCTCACGGAAGCGTGGCCCATTGAGAGAGGCCTGTTAGCAGGCCTCTCTCTGTTCTAATTGGGGTTGCCAAGGCAACTGCCTGACACGCCTGCGGAAAGCGCAGCGCGGGGTCTGGGGCTCCTCCCCACTAGAAGGGAGTGCCCCTGCAGCTTCATGAGAGCGGCAGAACGGGGTGAAGAAGTGGAAAGAGCAGCAGCAGAAGAGCGAGCTGCTGCTGCAAGAATAAAGCGATGGGCCGGAACAACAACAAGAGATGGAGCCAAGAAAGGGAGCATGGGGGGCAGTGGTCGGGCCAACGGTGGACGGGATGGACGGGAGCAGGAGGCAAGTTCCCGAGCCGGGTGCCCTATCCCCGCTGAGATACTGGTGAGGCTTCAGACCTGTGAGGCCCAATTGAGGGAGAGGGATGCAGGGTCAGGAGGACCCAAAGGGAGTAGGGGTGTGGGTCCCGTGGAAGAGGCCATGAGCCCCGGTCCAGCTGAATGGCACGCTGCAACGGGAGACACCGGGTGGCAGATGCCCCTTGAGGGGCAGGACCTCAGAAGGAGCGGGAGGACAATTACCCCCCATACCAGATACAGGCAAAACTGGGAGGGCGGCGATCCAATCCCCCTAACACCGGGGCCAAGGGCCGGGCAACAAAGAGGACAATGCGAATCATCCCAGGCACCTGATCCGAGGGAGTGGGCCCAGGATGTGGGTAGCAGGACGGACGCCCCCGGGGACGGGGGACAGAGCGGGGGCCTAGGACCCCTGTTGGATCCAATTTATGCGAGTGGGGCCCAGGATGCACAAGGGCAGGGAGAGGTGGCAACCGGGGCGCTAGATCGGGATCCCAGGCCTAGTGCACCACCAAATGAGGACGAGTACTGGGATCAACTCAGGAGGGCAGTCATGTGGGAGAGGAGGAAGCCAACCCAGAGGGGCCGAAGGGGAGGGGGTCTCTCCTTTGCTTGAGACAGGAGTCTCACCCCCAATGACCAGGAGGAGAATCGAGAACTATGAGGTCGAGGAACAGCCCACTTACGAAGAATTGTGGCGAAGGGTCCAGGTCCTCGAGAAAGAGTTGCAGCAGGGAAGAATGGGAACTCGGGTGTCCAGTGTAACTACAGGAGCAGCAAACCAAGGTGAGGAGATGGGACAAGAACTCAGGCCAGAGGGCAACCGCCCAGTAGATGTGGGATTGAGGACGGTCGGGGGAGGGAACCAGGTCCCCCCCTCCTCGCTAGGGGCCACACACGAGGTGGAAAGGGGCCAAAGTAGCAGTGGCCCCCTGATCCACTGCAGGCCGCGAAGAAGAAGGCTGGATGGGGTATGGGTGTGGTTAAGATATGACGAGGCCTTCCAAAACAGAGCAGCCTTACACCCGGGAATGCGCTGGGATACCCATGCAACTGACTTATGGTTGGAGTGCATGGTGGATGTGACCAGGGCACCTTTGTCCGAAAGCGGTCATGCCTTAGTAAGAGGCGGTGTCACGGCAGCCAATGAGTCTTTTCGTGGGGAGGGTAGAAAGAACACGCAAAGCGGTCCGGGACCCTCCTGGGAGTACAGCCAGGGTGGGAGATGTAATAGGAGCTCCTGCAAGTTTCGACACGGGTGTTTAAATGGGAGGGGGGGTCACCCAGTCACGAATTGTTTCAAGCTTAGGCAGAGGAATGAAAAAGTAAAGTTTCTACAGGGCAGTAGTAGTGAAAAAGGAGGCCCCCGGTTCCTCAGGAAATGGCTGAGTTGGGCAGGGGGCCAACACCGGTCAGAATTGAATGGCTGGAATGCGCCCTCGCCATCACCCCAAAAGACAGGAAGTAGCATACATAGGGTACTTTCAGACGTTACGGGCGGCCGGTTCACCACAGCGAACCACCAGGGGGGGCGAACAGCGCAACCACGCCCGGGGGTTGGAAAACGACCCAAACAGACGTGCCGGGAACGGGACCACGGCCCGGAACCGGGCCGCACCATCACGGCCCGTGGCAGCACAACAGACGTGCAGCCGAACCCCCGGCGGGCGCTAAACCCCCACAAGGCACCGGGCAGGGGCGGGACACAGACATGGCCGACTGAGGGCAAACGAAGCCACAAGGCACACAAGGGAACGCCCACACAAGGGAAACGGGAAGGGAGGGGGGAAGAGCGAGAACAGGCTGACAGCCGGCTCACACAGCGGTCCCGCAGTGGGGCACAATGCACGGGCACACGCCCGGGCGCCCGCACACACACACACACACACACACACACACACACACCAGGGAAAGGCCGGGAAGGGGCGCCCGGAAAACCCCACCCGGAACACCGGCAGGGGGGGGGGGGCACCACCACGGGGCAAGGCACAGACAGCAGCAACCCCCACCCCCACACCACCCCAGTCCAGTCCAGTCCAAGGAGGTGCCCCCACAGGAACAGAGGCAGTCTCGGGGGGGGGGGGCGGACCCCCGGAGCAAGGCACGTTGGGGGCCCCCAAAGCACAGCGAGGCCGGCGGAGGGGCGCCAGGAGGAGGAGGAAGGGGGCCCCACAGTCAAAGGCTGGCACAGGCAGGGCAGCCGGGTCCAGCGGTGCTCCTCCGCAGCACCAGCGACGCTCAGGCAGCACCCACGGAGTCACGGGGATGGAGGGGGCCCAGGACCACGGCCAGGGGCAGCAGCAAGCAGCGAGGCGGGCGGGAGCTCACCGAGGTGGGGTCCGCAGGTCGGGAGCGGCCAGCGGGGACCAGGGCCCCCCCCCGGGCCGGGGCGGGAGCCCACACGGGGGCACCACGCCGGGGGGGGCAGGCCAGCGACGCGGGGCTCACGGGCCGCTGCCGGGGGCCCCGCTGGCCCCAGGGCCCGGGTGGCCCGCCCGGTGGACCAGGTGGGGCCAGTGCAGCATGCCCCGGCGGTACCCCTGCAAGGACATGTAGTGGGCGATCAGGTAGTAGGCCTCGAAGGGATCGGGCATGGTGAGGGCCAGCTGCACATCCACACGCGCCCACACCGCCAACAGGGATGACATCTCCACCGCGGAGGGCTCCGGCACACAGCAGGCAGCAGAAGGGGGCCACGGAAGATGCCCCAGCTCCAGAAGCCGCTGGAACGCCGCCCCACGGGTGCGCTGGTACCCACGGGCCCCGTGAACACAGGAGAAGTAGCTCACGGCCAAGGCAGGGCCACCCTCGGCCAGGCACTCCGAGTAGGCGCCCAGACCACACACCACCAGCGCTGACACGGTCTCCGAGGCGCTCCAGGGCACATGGGCGCACAGCACCTCCGGGATGCGCCCCTCGGGGAAACGAGCCAGCCCCAGGGCCTCCGCATGCAGCCGGCAATCACGGGCGCTCACCACATGGCCAAAGTAACGGAGCCCGGAGCTCAGGCTCTCGTAGGCACCTGCACGGCTCCCCGGCCCGGCCAGGAGCAGCTGCACGGCAGGGGTGTGCCACAGGTCGCACAGAGACATGGTCTCGCGGAAGGCCCAGATATGGGGGGCCCCTTGGGGGCCGGACAGCGGGAGCCCCATGGATGGGCAGCCAGCCATGGTCCAGCACAACAGGGAATGGGACACGGAGCCCGGAGGGCACACAGACTGCCCAGGGCCGGGAGAGGCTCGGCCCGGCCCCCGGGACAGGGAACACGGGCCCGCACCGCAACATTGTAGCACAACAGAGCGAGGCGTGGGGTGCGGGCCCGGCACAGCTGCAGAGAACAACAGCGAGCTCTCTGTCTGCCTAATCGCACCTTCAAGGCCATCCCGCTACAAACAGCGAGGGGAGGGGGCCCGGGGTGCTGGGGGCGGGAGCAGCCGGAACGCACCGGCACAGGGCGCGCGCAGGCCCGCGAGGCCGACCCCCGGGCGGAGCCACCAGCACCGGGCCGCCATAAGCGCTCCCAGCCCCCACCGGGGCCCCAGCACCATGGAGCGCGATAGGGCAGGTGGGAACTGGATGTTCCTCGCGCTCGCGGCTGAGTGGCACCGTGACCACACTGAGCAGCTGTGCCTCCTGACCGAGAGGGTGCACCTGGCCGTCCGCCTGCGCTATGTCCTGGCCCTGCGGGCTGGCGTGCGCCTCCGGGGCCAGCAGGCCCGCAGGAGAGTCCGTGCCCGGCTCAGGGCTCGGCGCCGGGCCTGGGGGGCGTGGCTGGCCGCCTGCCGGAGCCTCACCCGGCCCGCTGCGCTCCGAGGGGCCGCGAGGCGGTTCCGCTGGGCAACGCAGACCCTCCGCCGGGCAGCGCTGCTGGCTATGCCCATAGCGCGGAGCCTATGGGTCACGGAGCGGCCCCAGGCCTGGTGGGAGCGGGCCCAGGCCCACTGGGGGGAGGCCGAGTGGGGGTCCCACTTCCGGATGGGCAAGGCCACCCTGCTGCGCCTAGCGGAGCTCCTCACGCCCTGGCTGGAGCGGCAGCACACCTCCATGCGGGAGCCCATCCCCATGGTCCAGCGGGTGGCCATAGGGGTCTGGGCCCTCGCAACGCCCGACTCCTGCCGCTCCGTGTCCCAGCACTTCGGGGTGGGGCTCAGCACGGTCGCCTGCATCGTGCGGGATGTGTGCGAGGCTGTGGAGGGCGTGCTCCTCGACAGGACCATCCAGCTCCTGGACCAGGGCGCTGTGATGGCTGGCTTCGCGGCCGGGGGCTTCCCGAACTGCATCGGAGCCGTGGACGGCACACACATCGAGATCCTGCGCCCGGCCGCGGGGGAGGCCCTGGAGTATGTGAACCGGCACGGATACTACTCCCTGCACCTGCAGGGGGTGGTGGACCACCGGGCCCGCTTCATAGACATCTACACGGGCAACTCCGGCCGGAGTCACGACGCCAGGATCATGACCATCTCCCCCTTCTATGCCCGCATGTACCGGGGGGACTTCGCGGACATGGGCATGAGGTGGATCGAGGGGGTTCCCATGCCCCCCTGCATCCTGGGGGACCCCGCCTACCCCCTGACCCGCTGGCTGATGAAGGTCTACCCTGTCCCGAGCACCCCTGCGGAGCAGGTATACAATACCCGCCTGTGTGCCAGCCGGACCGTGGTGGAGCGTGCCTTCGGGGCCCTGAAGCAGCGCTGGAGGAGTATAGCTGGCCGCCTGGACTTCACCGTCCCCACCTCCGCCCTGGTGATCGGTGCCTGCTGCGTTCTGCACAATGTGTGCGAGACCGAGGGGGCGGCCCTGGAGTACCCCGAGCCCCACCGGCCCCCCGGTCCTGTTCCCCTGTACGTGAACGCAGGGAACCCCCGGGAGTACCGGTATGCCAAAAGGATCCGGAACGCCCTTGCAACCCACATCGCCCGGGGGGGCCCGCTGTGAGGGCCTTCCCGCCCCTGGGGGCCCCACCCCCCCTTCCGTGCCCATGCCCCTGTACACGCGGTCCCACAGCCCTGTCCCCCCCACAAACGGGCCGGGGACAACTGTCTATTTACAACACTTTATTGCCCACACAGTTCACACAATCACCCTGTGCCCCCTCCCCACCCCCGTGCCCGTGACCCCGTCCACCACCCGCCCTCATGTGGCCCTCCCCCTCCCCCCCCTTCCCACCATCCCCCCGCGTTTCCTGGGCCGACCCCTCGTGCGGCCGCTTGGGCCCACCGAGCTCTGGGAGCTCCCCTCCCCCCCACTGTCCGTGTCCCCTGCCGTGTCCTGGGCCGGTCCCGGCCCCGGCAGGGGGCCGGGCGGCGGATGGGCAGCTGTGCCCGGTGCCCCGGTCGCGCCCCGGGGGGGCTGGACCCTCCGGAGGCCCGGGGGCACTGGGAGGCGCATGCGAGGGCCCTGGGGCCGGGGGGGCGCCAGGGGCGGCAGGGCTGGGCCCGGGGGCGCCGAGGGGCCCGGCATGGGGACCTGGGCGGGCAGGGCGCCCGGAGGTGCGCCGGCCATCACGTAGGCACACATGGTGCCCGCATGCAGGAGCAGGGAGGTCCCAATGTCGTGGGACCTGTCCATCTTTGCACTGTGCTCCCGCACCATGCCCTGTATGTCCTGCCGGAGGCCCCTGAGCAGCCCCTGCTGCCGCTGGTGCTCCCGGCGCTCCCGCCTCCGCTCCAGGCGCACCTCCGCCTCCAGCCGGCGGTCTGTCTCCAGGGCCTTCTCCATGGACCGCTCTATGGCCGCCTCCATGCGGTCCACGGAGGCGATCATGCGCTCCCCCTGTTCCTCCGCCCTGCGGACGATGTCCTCCGCTTGCTCCTCCCTGCGCCTGCGGACCCGCGCCCGGTACTCCCGCATCCGCTGGGCTGGGGCCGCGGCCGGCGGAGGCGCCGCGCGCGGGGGCTGCCCTGTGGAAATGGGCGGGTGGGTCAGTGCAGGGCCCTGTCCCCTAGCGGGGTCGGGTCCCGGGGCCCCCTGCCCCCCCTCCCCCACTGAGGCCGGAGGCCCCCCTGGGCTGGCGCCCGGGGGGCCCTCCCGCCATCCCAGCCCTCCCGCCTTACCTGGGTCCGGCACCTGCTCTCCTGTGCCCTCCGCGGGGGCCTGCACCGTCTCGCTGGCCCGGTCCTGGGGCTCCCCATGTCCTGCGGGCGGGAGAGGGGGGAGCGGGTGAAGGGGGCTGGTTGTGGCCCCTGCAGCAGGGCCCCCACCCCCGCCCCTGCCACCGGCCCCCTGGTCGTGCCCCCCCCTGCCCTGGGGGCCCGCTTACCCTCTATGTCCGTCTCCGAGCCTTCGGAGCCCGGCGCCTCACCCTGGGAGTGCTCCCCCTGGGACCACTGGCTGAGGGTGGTGAAGGTGCCGACCTCCGACTCCGCCTGGCCGGCCCGGCGTTGGGATGTCTCCGGGCTGCTGCTGGGGGGGGGCCTTGGGGCTTCTGCGGGTCCCGGGTGGTCCTCCTGGGGGTGGGGGTCCCCTGAGCTCGTGTCTACCGGGCGGGCGGCGAGGGGAGGGGGTACCTCGGCCCGCTCCCTGCCCTGGACCACAGCGCTGCCCACCAGGCGTGGGGCAACGATGGAGCCCTTCATGTGAAGGATGCGGTCCAGGGCATCGTAGTAGGGGGCGGTGCGGGCCCCGTGGCCGGAGCGGCTGTTATTGTCCTTGAGGGCCTTGTACCCCCTCTTGAGCTCCTTGGCCTTCGAGCGACACTGGTTGACAGTGCGCTCGTGCCCCGCCGCCTCCATGTCGCGCACGATGTCCCGGTAGACATGCTCGTTGCGCTGGTTTATTGCGAGCTCCACCTGGTACTCGAGGGTCCCCCAGATCCGTATGAAGTCCCGGGTCTCCTGGAGGCCCCACTGTCCCCCTCTGTGATAGGCCTTCCTCCGGCTGGGCCCCTGCTGTTCCTCCTCCCGGTGCAGCTCCTGCTGCACCTGCCTCTGCTCCTCCTCCACCTCCTCCTGGGGGTGCGCCTCCGGGGGCCGGGGGCCGGGCTCCTCCTGGGGCTCGTCCGCCCGGGCCGACTTTCGTGTCTGGGGGGGGGAAGGGGGGTGGTTGGTTGCTGGGTGAGGGTGTGGGCCCTCTCGGGGGCCCCCTGCCCCCCTGCCCTCCGCCCGGGGTCCCCCTGCCCCCCTGCCTTCCGCCCGGGGTCCCCCCGGCCCCCTCCACAGGGGGTTCCCCTGTGCCCCCTGTTCCCCTCCCAGTGGGTGCCCTTACCCGTTTCCTGGGTGCCTCCTGTGGGCCTGTTCCGGCCGCTGTCCCCGGGGCGGCGCGACCCGGCTGCAGCTGTGGTTGGTGTTCCCGGGGCGCCTCCCTGGTCGGGTGCTCCCGTGTGCCCCCTTCCTGCACCTGTGCCCCCTCCGCCTGCATCGCTGGGCCTGGCTGCACGTCCTCCGCCTCCTGTCCCGCCGCTGTCGCTGTTCGTGCCTCCGCTCTCTTCCGCTTCCCTCCTCGCTCCATCCCGCCACGCTTGCTTGCTGCTGCTCTCGCTTTAAATCTCCCTCCGGTGTTTGTGTTGGTGCTGGTTGCCTGGCAGCGACGCTGCGTGCCTCGTCCCCGGCCGGGGCTCCATTTTTTTGGTTCCGCTGGGGGATTGGCGTCCAGACGTTACTTTTGCTTGGTTCCCTGTGGGGGTTGGTTTGACCACGCTTCCCGAGACCTTCCCCCGGCTAGCCCGGGAAGCGTGGTTCAAACTGACCCCATGTGGGTATTGAGCGTGATGAACATCTGGCGCACGCCGTTCAGACGTTCCGGGCCCTTTGGCCCCACGGGGGGGTTGAGCGTGGTTCAGTGTGGTTCAGCGTGATCTCGTAACGTCTGAAATCACCCGTTGTTGAAGGATTCAGAGTGGGATTTAGGATACCGACCTCCCAAGTGGAACCAGTGGGATCAGCATGCAATTTGAAGTCTACAATGAACCCCTGATACCAAATTTGTTTATATCCCCCCTTGGGGTAGTTCCAAAAAAGGCAGCAGGGGAATATCGCCTCATACACCACCTGTCCCATCCGAGGGGCAGATCAGTGTATGACACCATTCCAAAGGAACTCACCATGATTAAATATGCTTCCTTTGATGTGGCTGTCAAAAAAGCCAGAAGGATCGGACGGGGGGCTATGATAGCGAAATGTGATGTGAAATCCACCTTTCGCCTGTTACATGTACATCCAGAGAGTTTCCACCTTTTGGGTTTTCAATACGAAGGGCTATATTACTTCGATTTGGCCATACCGATGGGTTGCTCGGTTTCCTGTTTGGTTTTTGAGGGGTTCAGTTCCCTGATAGAATGGGTCTTTAAACAATGGTGGAAGGAAGGAGAGGTGACAAAATACCTCGATGACTTCTTCATAATAGGCAGACCCGGGTCCGGGGAGTGTGTGGCTGCTTTGCGTTAAGATACCAGCCTGTGGGATAGTCTTTCATATGTGCTGTTTTGGCACCCACTATCAGCACATGCACATTACCGTATCTGTAAATAACTCACGTATTTGGGAATCGAGCTGAACACGGTGAAGGAGCAATCCAGTCTCCCGGCAGACAAATTGCAGGCCCTTAGGATTAAGATACAAAAGATCACTGTGTAGGCACTCCAGTCTCTGGTGGGCAGCCTTAACTTTGCTTGCCGGGTAGTGGCCCTGGGTAAGGCCTTCCTTGCCCAGTTGTATGAAAGACTTAGAGGTGCAACGGCCCCACATCACAGGATTCAGGTAACAAGAGAAATGAAGAAGGACTTAGGCACATGGCTGGACTTCCTAACCGACTTTAATGGGGTACGCTTTTGGAGAACCTATTTGTTACTGCAGGCAGACCTTCAAGTTCAGTCAGATGAGGCTGGTGGATCAGGCTTTGGGGTCTACTTTAGGACCCGATGGTGTGCTGCTCCGTGGCCCAAAATTTGGCATGATCAAGGAGTTACCCGAGATTTGACATTTCTGGAACTGTTCCCAATAGTGGTGGCGGTATTGGTCTGGTCCGACCAGTTTGCCAACCAGTCTGTTCTGTTTTGGTGCGACAACTTAGCAGTTGTCCACGTAATTAACACCTTGTCATCTCGGTCCCCTAGAGTTATGGCCCTGGTTCATGTACTGGTGTTAGCATGCTTGAGGTCCAATATTTTATTTACAGTTAGACACGTACCTGGGATCGATAATGGCATAGTTGATGCCCTTTCTCGATTTCAGACAGCTCATTTCAGAGAGCTGGCACCGGAAGCCAGGTCTATCCCCGACCCCCTACCACCGGGGTTATGGAGCCTTGGGGACTAATGGCACAGGCTTTCATACAGGGATCGTTGGCCCTGCGAGCCCAAGCTGCATACAGTAGGGCAGTCAGGGAGTTCCAAGAATTTCGGGTCTCAAGGGGTTGGGGCCTGGGTTTTCCCATCAGGGAGCCTGAGGTTATCCAATTCGCATTACAGCAGAATGAAAGGGGATTGGCATCGGGCACGACAGGAGGAAAAGTGGCCGCCCGGGTATTCGTTAACTGGCTCATGGGTTTCCCGTCCCCGGACAGGGGATTTTACATCAAACATATGTTGGAGAGCTGGGCGCGGGCCGTGTGGTCTAGGGCACCCCTCACGACAGCTAGATTGTTAATGGTGAGCAGGGCCCTCCCCGAGGTATGTTATGATACATACGAATTGCAGCTGTTTACTACTGTGTACTCCGTTACATTCATTGGGGGCTTTCGCATTAGCAAAGTGGTCGCAGCCAACGCCCGGGACAGGTCAGACACCCCCTTCAGAGTACGGATGTCTCATGCAGGGGAGACAAGGTAGTTATCCAGCTTCGCTGGTCAAAGACCGACCAGTGGAAAAAAGGGAAGACGGTTCAGTTGTACAGATGCGGGCAAACAGCAAACAGCAGGGGAGCACTACCTGCAGGCAAGGCCCCTGGTGGCTGGGACCCTGTTTATTCACTGGGATGCGCCCCCCCCCCTTCCTGCCACCAATTCACCGCAGTCTTCAGGGCTACCCTGGTCAAGGCAGGTTTACCCCACAGGGAGTTCGGCTCCCACTCCTTCAGGATTGGGGCTGTCACAACAGCTGCAGTGGCTGGGTTACCTGAAGAAGCCATTAGGGTGGTAGGGAGATGGAGGTCCGCGGCATTCAAGAGATATATCAGACCGTACCATATCTAACGAAAATGTGTTTCTCAATAGGAACGGGACCCCAAGGCAGAACGAAATGGGAAGTCTGGATTGTGGGGCACAGCATTGTCCAATGGGCGAACAGAGCTACCGCATCTACTGAATTGGGTGCTCAATTGGGCTTAGATGAACACGCAAAAATTAAATTGTTTGGTAGGAGTGAGATGCGGTGGACGCAGCTCCTGCCTGCATTAAAAGGGATGGGAGCAAGCAGTAGTCCGTACATTATAGTCATCCATTTGGGGGAAAATGATATTGTTTCAACTAAAGGGGTCAAGTTAATTATACGGATCAAGACAGATATGCTTACGGTTAAGGGATGGTTTCAAAGGGCCAAATTGGTTTGGACAAATTGGATACCTTGAATTCGGTGGGATGGAGCTCGTAAACCGGGCAAGGTAGATAGAGCCAGAAAGGGAATCAATCGGGAAATAAATAAATGGGTTCACAGCGTGGGCGGTACTTTTATTAACCACACCGGGATACTACACACTAACTCAACCTTATATAGGGGAGACGGTGTCCATTTATCTGACAAAGGAAATCAGCTGTATTTGGCTGCCTTGGCAGGGCATTTGGAAGGTTTGTTGCTATGTTAGGTGGTGGGGGCGGGGCAGTTCTTTCTGACTCCCCCTTGGTGGCAGGGATCCAGCAAGCTAGGTTAGGATAAATAGGTTAAGATAGTTAAAAAGAGTCATCTCCATAAGAGATGGGGATGTGATACCTTGTGTAATGCAGGGTGTAGCATGCACAGGGGTCATAACCCTGGGAGGGGTGCTTCGCAGGGTGAGCAGGGGCGTGCACAGTCTCCATATCCTGCGGGGCATTTACCGACTTACTCAGGCCCACAACGGGCACACACCCCTTTGGCCATTGGCCGCGAGGCAGTCAAAGGACAGGATGGTTCTGTACTGCCCAACGGAAGGCGCTTCCGAGACAGTACTCAGATTATAGTTAATGAGGTTTAGTTTTAGCTAGCATGCTGGACCCAAGATTGCTAGTGCAATCCCCCACCGGCCTTTAAGTTTTTGATCTGCTGAATAAAGAGTGCGGCCATGCTGTTTAAAACCAATGTACGTCTCTGCGTCTCTTTGGGGCGCGTCGACAAGAGACAGTAGTGGATGGTGATAATAAGGCAGAAGCTTTGGCTATTAGGACATACCTGCCAGATGAAGGACAACTGTTTACTAAGGACTGTGCTCCTAGGTCTGGTAGAAGGCGGCAGGTCCAGAGGCAGACCATACAAGATAAAATAGAATGGGGTGGAAGTGACCTAAGGACACCATTGCACACATGATTGGCATCTACAGCCATTAACCTATGGGACAAAGGAAGAAGGGAAGCTCTGAACATGTTCTGATTGTGACGGATTGGACTTGGAAGAGAAGTGCGCTAACTGAGGCAATTACAATGTTCAAATAACAAAGCTGAAAGGGGGGAAAGCAAATCACCTTATCATAACTTGGATCCTGACTGATGTCATTGAATCTGAATATCCCAGAGCCCCATAAGAATTGTACCACACAGAACAAGCACTTACTATGGAGCAGCCCCATCAAAGTCTTACGTGTTTTGTGGATTGCAGCACGAGTGTGCTGTTCCTTCATTTTTCTGTATTCCCTGTGGCCCTGCTTTTTGTAACTTCCGTATGGAACTCTATAACCTTTCCCTTGTGTATTTTGCATGGAAAATCTCTTACAGAAAATCTTTTCATAAAAAGAAAATCCATCAAGGGACACAGGAAATGCCAGAGGCAACAGAAATTGGCCTTTGCTGGTGACAGTCCATCTTTAGGAACAGTTGGGAGCCACAATTCCTGGAAGCTGGATTTTATTGACAGCTAGGCATGGAGGAATATACTTTTCTTGCCATGTGGTGTGGAAGCCAATCCACTTGAGCACTGGTGATAAAGCTTTCACAGCCAGAGCTTCTTTGGCTTGAGAACCTGCAGCAATCCAATCAGATGGTTTCAAAGATATGTGACAAAGTAGAATCAGCTCAGGGCTCAGTGTTTCACTCCATTGATTAGGATCTATCTGATGTCTACCCAAGTGATTATAGAAGCATATCTTCCCGTCAGATCTATTTTCTTGGTTTACAAGGATTTAAATCTTAAGGACAGAGGCAGTAATGAACCTCTGCTTCAAGATATGCTTAAGAGAGGCTTTGATTCCCTCTCTGCAAAGAATCAGTACCATATAGCACATTTGTCATTTACTGGAGCAGAAGGTTGAATTTACTAAGCAGTTTGCATTTTCTTGTATAAAAACAAAAACAAAACAGACAAGAATGCAGACTTTGGTAAGAGCTGAGAGCCTCCTTTTGTGCGACATTCATATCACTTTTTGAAAGTGTCACTAAAGCAATGAGCTACATTTTAAAACAAAATGTACAGCTCACTTCAATTATTTATATTACAAGGAAGTTTGATGGCAGCAATCTTTATGGCTTACATCTCCCCTCACCACCCCCCGCCCCGCCCCCCCGGTCACCTTTTTGGGCTAAGATGGTTTGTGTATGTTTTACTCAAACTCATTACATGACTTCACATCTTCCTCTAGTTACTTATATATCTTCTAAGTGCTTACATACTTCACATCACTGTATTACAGGAGCACCAGGAAATAGTAAATACCAGTGGGATGCCATTTAAATCTGGAGAGACAAACAATATGACCCACATCGCTGAGAACAATTTTATCCAGAATATCTGGAATATGTTCAGAGTTCCATTTCCTGGGTGATGGGTCCTCTGAGACACGCTCCTAAAATGCTGAAGTACACAAATCCACTTTAAAACAACACAGGGCTGTTCAACTGTTTGGTGGCCCACAGGCTGAATCTGGCCTACTGAAGAGTTGCAGATTCCAGCCTGTAGCCTTAACATTCTTAAAATTTGATTTCATTAAATGTCAGTATTTTAAAAATTAAATACAAACTTTCAGAGTGACATCATGCAGCAACACCACCAAACTCTATAGGTTTAACTCACACAGATTGTGTTGAAAAGTTTGAATAGGGTATACGTTTGAATAGGTACCCCTGCATTATAGAAATAGTGTACACTGGTTGCAAGACAAGAGATTTTTGCACAGCGTAGCTCGCCAGTGAATTGCTGTGAAGTGATCCAGTCGACATTGATGTTGACCAGCCCTGACATAAGATACAAAACATGGACATGAACAGGAAATTGGCTCAACGCAGTAAAACCTAAAACTAAGGCCCTTTTTACACGGGCACCACCCATGCATGAACACCCAGGAATCTGGGTGTTCATGTGTGGGCACCATCTGTGTACACACCGTGGTGGGTGGGTGGGTTGTGGATGAGCATGTGTGTGCACTCCCATGGAACACTCATGAACACCCACCACCCACGCATGGGAGCAACCGGTGAAAACAGCGGTTGCTCCATGAGTGGGTGATAGGTGGAGTTGGGTGCAAATTGGTGTGTGCCCATCTGTACCCTCCACCCCCACACCACCACACACACCAACCCCCCCCCCCTGCCCATGGTAAAAGTGCCTATGATGGACATGAGGACATTTTGTTGAGTGAAGACACTATGGGACTATGGTAGAAGGAAGTCTTCAAGAAGTTCCCTACAGATTCTTACAAATATTTCCAAAAAGGTGGTATTTCTAGCCCTTCTCAAAAGAAGGCCAGTTTTAGCAGATGCCCGTATGTACTATGTGGCCCCTGGAACCTACACAATGGTTCCATGTAGCCAGAGTCCACTAAATCAGCAATGACAGAGGATCCTGCATTGACACATGCATCTGGAAATCCTCTTGAAGAAAAAGAGAGGTGGGAATAAGGTAAGCCTTTTTTGTCGACGCACCCCCAAATGAGACACAGACCACGGTTGGATTTAAAACTGGCCACACGCTTTATTTCACATCATCACATAACACAGGTGGGGTAACTGCACAAGCAATTCGGGTCCAGTATGCTAGCTAATTTATAACTTATTAACTCAAGTACTGCCCTGGAGGTGCCATCCAGTTTCAGTACCATTAACAAAAAACCTTCCCCTTTTGACAACTTTCTGGCTCTGACCGAACAGGGGAAAACAGGCCCAACTCTGGGCACGAGTAAGGTGGTCAGTCCCTGCAAGGTCAGCAGACAGTGCATGTCCTTACTAACCCCATTAAGTCACACCTCCCAGGGTTATGACCCCAGTGCATGCTGTGCCCGCATTACACTAGGTATCACTTCCCCGTCTCTTACGGAGATGACTCTTCTGAGCCTATTAATTCCTATTTAGCCTACTCTAGCATACTGGCCCCCTGCAGAGTGCAACATTTATTCACCCCTCTGTTCACCCAAAACCGAACTCAAATTGAATCAATTCCTCTTTACTTTCTTTGAACCACAAATTACCCTATCCAATATGAATACGCCAAATATTATTGCCAATTATAATTGTTGAATACATGTCAAATTGTTTAATTCCCCTAATATGCCAATATAAACCTATTTAACCTACTCCGCACTGTCAAGGAGGCGAAACAAGCGACCCTTTCAAAGGAAGGCTACCCGCCAAAATTCCTCCTCGGCTCCCTAACGGCAACCAGTACCACAGTGCTAGAGGAGAGGTGGGTGGGCTGCCTCTCAGGCTCTGCCCTGCAAACTGCTGCTTCTCTCGCAGCCCGAGTGGATCAGCCCCTCCTAAAAGGGGCAGAACCACTCACTTTCAACTCGCAGCTTCCATACACCTGCGCTTCTGGGGCTTTCTTACAGCAACCTTTCACCAGCAGGGAGGGCATTCTAGCATGCTCCACCCTGCCTGTAGCGGCCTCATCCCTGTGTCTCCTATTCCTCAGGGGGCGCTACAAATGCCCCTTCGCCTCTATTTTATTCGTGAAGGGGACTACTTTTTACACAGATTCCCTCTGGGGTTTGGAGGAGGAGAATGTGAAAGCATCTCCAACCCTCCCACACACATCTAGTCCTGACCTGCTCCTCTGCATAGGCCTTGTATCCACCAACAGTGTCACCTACATCTTAATGGACCAGGCCCGTATTAAGTCAAGATGCAACTCTACAGAAAAAGTTATCTTGCATGGCAAATCTGGTCAATTAAATATTTGCATCAAGGAAAATATCAGTATAATTTCCTTGCACAATGACCTTAGCATGACCAATGAGAACAATAGGACTGAAGGTGGAAATCATTTCACAATCATGACGATAATTCCAAAAGCCAAGGATACAGTTCTTTGCCCATTCTAAAAAACTTAGAATAGCAATGTGGAAACTCACTAAGATTGGTGAAGGGATTTGGTACTGGGAAGGGGTTTTGCCTGAAGCACATGGCAGAGGCCTACGACTCAGTTTCCTCAACTTGTAATCTTTAAGGGGACTGTCTCTTAAAGCCAATAGTACTCTACCTCTCTAGTAAAAACATCATGTTTGGACAGAGTCAAAAGTTGATACCACTGGCCACATATGGGATCTTTCCTGATGATAGAAAAAAACTTATTTGAGAGGCTCAGCTCTTACACTCTGTAGCAAACAATTCCATTCTAGTATTCTCTTATCTGTTTCAGCAAATGCACAACCATACAAGCTTTAAACATAAAAGAAAACTTAATAAAAAGAAAATAAGTTCAAGTTATAAACTGAAAGGAAATGGTTCAGAGATACCAAAAGTTGCTGTAGCAAAGTAATATAAAAACATGCAACATAAGCTACAAATTGATTGATATCCTACTCAGAAATCTCACAGTGAAACCATAGCATTAGCCCACATCGCAGTCTTTGTATTCTCCAATAACTAAGGCTGAAATGAGATCTTGGTAAATTGACTAATCTCGTCAAAATACCAGTGCTTGTTCTGTTCTGGGATGAACTGAGCACTGGGATGAGCTCATCAAGTTCTCGGCAAGCAAAAAATGAGTAAAAAACCAACAACCTGGCAAGCACCAGCTGGGAACATTGAGGCGAAGAGCCCTTCCCAGTCCTCCCAGCTAGCTCTTGTCAATAAACACTGAAAGGGCAGGTACCAAAATATTTTAGGGCAGATACACTGTATTCTTAATATATAACCAAGAAGACGCTTTTTTTTTCAGAGGGCAAAATTCTTTCCAGTCTTAAACATGGAGCTCTCAACAGTGCATTCCCAATACAATTAAATACACTTGAGCCTTTATTTTATTTTTTTAGCATGAGTATTATAGTTACTAACAACCACAGCCAGCTTGGCTTGTTGTTCCAGGCACCATAGGAGCATGTAACAAATGATAGCTCCTTCTCCAAAGAGATTACATAATTATTATAGCAAAGCCATGCACATAATATCACTGCTGTGTGTTATTTGTCGAGATACAATCAGTAGTCTCCTCTGCCAAAACTCTCATCCATGCCCTAGTCATCTCATGCCTCAACTATTGTAACCTCCTCCTCGCTGGCCTTCTCAGCTCTCACCTTTCTTTCTTCATCTCTGTTCAAAACTCTGCTGCCAGGATCATCCACCTAGCCCGTTGCTTTGACCATGTGCAGCCTCTCCTCTCCTCTCTCTGCTGGCTCCCACTTCCTGAGTGTATTCTTCACAAGCTCTTCACCTTTACCTACAAAGCCCATCACAACCTTTCCCCCCCCCCACCTCTCTGCCCTGATCTCCCTCCGAACCCTTGCTCGAGCACCCCACTCCTCTTCCATCCCCTCCCTCACCCTCCCACACCTTCCCTGCTCCCCCAACCGCCTTTGTCCCTTCTCCCTAGCTGCCCCGTATGCCTGGAACTTCCTCCCTGCCCACATCCGCCTTGCCCCCTCCCTTCGTACCTTCAAATCCCTCCTCAAAACCCACCTCTTCTGCTCTAACCTTCCTAACTCCTGTTAACCATCCCCACCCAGGATTATCCCCCACCTGTTATCGGCAAGCTCCCAATTTACTGTAACCAAGCCAAGAACGTGTACCTGAGTTCTCACATCCTCATGAATGTTGCATCCCTTGTCTCTCCCTCTGTTCCCCCTTCCCTGTCTCCCCTCCCCCTGTCTTTAGATTGTAAGCTCTCAGGCAGGGACCATGTCTATCCTATTCTCTGTAAAGCTCCAGGTACATTGCTGGCGCTATATAAATGCTAATAAAATAATAATAATAATAATAATAATAATAATAGTAGTAGTAGTTTTAAAAGTACATCGTGCTTTACTAATTACACCTCACAACAGTCCTACAAGGTGGCTGACTGTATTATCACAATTTCTCAGGTAAGGAGGAAGACTGTGGGAGGGTGCAAAAGTTACATTTTTCAGTCTTCACTGTTCAAACTGATCTTCCTTCCATTCTTCCCTTTGCAAGTTCTCTCTTTCAGAGATGGAAGGAAGGGAGCCTCAGGAGTTTCAGAGGCGTCTTCATTTTCACATCAAGGGTGTTGCAGATTTGAGGACAGCTAAGACCTTATGGTATCACAGAGGTGGAGCCTTCTGCCTTGGAGACTACAGAAGTTGCATCAGCAAAAGCCACATGATCAGACTGTATATGAAGGCATCTCACACACCTCTTTAATCAGTGCATTCTATTTCTGCGAGTTTGAGGAGGTTGCCTCTACACTTCAAAGCAGAAAACAGTGTTGAGAACAGCAAGATCAAACACCGGTGCCTTGCTGTCTTTACGGTATAGCAGGTGCTGCAAGACTGTAGAGACCAATTCTAGTCTGAGTTATGCCTTTGTATAATGGTCAGTGGAGCGCACAGTGTGGCATGTTGTGGTGGCTAAGGCTAGACTAGGACCTGTAGCAAAACAGGCCAGACCCCACCAAAATGGCTGCCTACTCAACAGGAAGTCTGCAGTGGAAAGACTGAAGATGCACGGGTGCAAGACAAAAAAAAAAAAAAAGCCAGAATGGACCCCAAGGAGCGCAGCACAACACAGATTTTACAGGGCACTGGGGGTGTATTTTTTATTTTATTTTACATTTATTTTATACAAACGCTTGTATCTCGCACCCTCCTGCACACTGGCAGCTCCGGGCGGCGCACAACATAAAAACCAATCAAGAATAAAACCATTTAAAACACTACAATATATAAGTAGCAAACTCAATGGCAGGGGTGAGATTCAGCTCTGATCTGGACCCTCCTGGGGGTGGTTGGAACGCAAACCTCTGCATGAAGTTGGTAAAGAAGAGGAAGAGCTCTATTTTGGCAAGAGTCTCACAGCACAGATTCTCCAACCTGCAGAAAAAGGCAGGACATCTTCTTTCTTTACAAACTTTTCTTCGGAATCAAGAAAATGCTCCAGATAGAATGTATGTGGTTTCTCCCACTGAGATTTGTCATACAGTACAGAGGCCAGTAAGGGGATGATGAGAGTTCCCTTTGGAATGAACTAGCCTTTAAGAGTGACATCTGCAGTGGCCTCACGAGGAACGTCCATTGGCAAAATATTAGCAAATCTCTGAATTTCATGGACAATGGCATCTGTACATGGCATTTTTGTTCGATGTTCAATCCGTGGCTGGATTGACCCTATAGAAATTTGATAAAATAAATAAATAAATAAATATAACTTGTGCAATTTCTTCTTGGACACGGTTCTGAATCTTGGGATACTTCATCATTTGTAGAATCCCCCAGCAGAGTGTGGTGGAAGTGGTCTCCATGCCAGTAGCAAACAAGCTACCCACAAGGCTCTTTAAGTTTTCATTATGGAAATACCCATCAGTGTTACTTTTCTTCTCTTGCTGTCTTACGAGAAATGTGTCTATGAAGCTTCTCTGGTCATTTGTGTCTAATTCTTTGAGATGTTCTATGGAAGTGACCTTTATAAAGGCATGCATTTCATCTCTATTCTTCAGTACAGTCTTGTGTCCACTGAATAGGAATCCAAGGGCAGGAAACATATTATACAGCATCCACTTGGGGTCCCACAGCAAAGCGCCCTCCAGGCCAGGGCTGATCTCATCAGCTCACTGAATCCCAGCACTGCCACCTCACCACCAGAGACCAGTGGGACCAGTCTTGAGTGCAGGCCATGTCCTTGAGCATGCACAGGAAGGTCTCACACAGGCGGGTGGTACAGCAGTCCAGGCCGTGAAGCTGGGCGTGGGCAAGCGCCAAAGCGGTAACGCGTGCTGCCTTCTGGATGGGCCACAATTCAGCCAGGCCCTCAATGAGGCATGGGTCGTTAAGCAATGTGAACAGCAGGTGCCTCAGAACCATGTTGGCGCCAGGGCAAGGAGAGAAGAATACTTCCCATTTGGAGAACGCGAGTGAAGCCCACTTTCCCCCTCCCAAACTGCCAAACAGCTGAAATCAATTAAATAACACATGGATTTCACTCGCTTTGGGTTGACATTAGCAAAGAATCTATTAGGGTGACTTCTTAGCAATTACTGAATAGAATTTTGTGATTTGATCTCACCCTTGCCTTCCTTCCTACACACCTTCCTCTATGAACTTTATTTCTTCTACCTTCTCTACTAGCTTACTTTTTTTCTTTCAGGCTTATTCGTTTATGACAAATGAAGACCAAGAATATTAAACAACACCTAATGTTATATTTTTGAAGATGTAAAGAATTCATTTTTGTCCATTTTGTATAGTTAAAAACTCAATAAAAAGTTCATTAAAAAACAAAAAATCACTTGGGTAGGTCCAAGGAAAGCAGAAACATCTTAGGAAGCTCTGACTTCTTACTCTCCAGATTTAACCTAAAGCACAACTCACACACCCATAAGGTAAATAACAGAATATACTTTAAGATATAAAAATGAAAGTATTTGAAAAGACTAATGTTAAACTGGTACAAGAGTGGTTGATAGCATTTTATAGCTGAAAATTTCCCCCTTCCCCCCCCATTTTTTTTTTTTTAACCTCTTTCACTAACAAACACCCTTCTCCAAAACTGTTTATGGCTCAGGAAAAAAGCAAATTCCTTTGTTATCCCATCCATGATACAGCATATGATAAATTTTACTTCTCCATTTGACAATTACAAGTGCATTCTGGAATCAAAGGGGTATCATTTAGTCCCCTTACAGTGGTTCATCCTGGATGTATTTGCAAAGCTATGCATTACCACTGTCAACAGCCAGTGGAGATGCCTGCATCCTCAGTAGCAATTGTTTTAAATTATTTATAAACACATCATTTATGGGTCAAAAATTTGCCCTCTGAGGGTTCCCATTCATTAAGTATGCTAGGATCCCTATAAACATTAGAGGACAGAATTTGATCCTTTGTGTTTAACTAGCCTTTGCTTTTCTTCTTTAATGGTCAATTGATTGATTGTTTCCTGAACTAAGTTTCATGCAATGCCTGTACATTTCCAGTCACAGTGATACAGGACCAATACTTCACATACACCGCGGTTTCAGTTCTACACAACACTTTTCAGACTGATTAATATTTTCTTTGACAAGTAAAAGATAAGGGTATATCTTTCTGTGGTTATTACAAATTGCATAATTTCTTTGAAATGTATCCAATGCTTTGTAAAATGCAGTCCCCAGAAAAACCTTAATTTTTGAAATAATTGTGCTTATATAATTTTAGCATTTATAAAAATACAGCAGTTTTAGCATTATTGATGCATTGTCACGGGACATCTGGTTTAGTTTCCTTTCTGTTAAATGAACTGAACACAGTACAACATGGTGACCGTTTGGAGACTGCAGCTGCTGCAGAACACGGTGGCCCATCTCCTTAAGGGGTCAGAGCGCCGGGAGCATATAACACCGGTGCTCCGTTCTTTGTACTGGCTGCCTATAGTCTTCGGGGTTCGATTCAAAGTGTTGGTACTGACCTATAAAGCCTGACACAGTCTGGGCCTATACCTGCAAAACCGCCTCACCCCCCGGGTTCTAGAACAGCCCCTGCGGTCTACTGGGGGCGCCCCCCTTGAAGTCCCCCGGGTATTCCGGGAGGTGACTATGGAGAGGGCATTCTTAGTGGCTCCACTGAGGCTGTGGAACTCCCTCCCCGTCAAGGTCTGTTTGTCCCTGGATTTGCCCTCTTTCCATCGACAGCGTAAGACCTGGCTGTTCCACCAGGCTTTTGGTGGGGGAGATGGGTAGTGGGAAGAGGTGGGTTGGTTTGGGGGTTTGTTCTTTTTTCAGTTCAGCTCCAGTTTTATTATCTGTTTTTATATTTTATGAGATTTTGCTTTATGCTATTATATTATGTATTGCATATTTAAGTATTTTATACTTGTTAGCTGTCCCAAGCTGTCTGTGGCGGGATGGGTTGCAGGATATTAAGTGAAACAAACAAACAAACAAATAAATAAATACAGTTTTTCTTTCAAACTTCTTCAATCAAAACGTACCAGCTGCATCAAAGACTGGATATGATTCTAGTAAAATACTGAAAAATTATCAGAAAAGTTATCTATTTATCTGAAAAATCACTGACTGAAAATGGTACCTTCAAAAAGTGACATATTCTGGCATTTAGAATTTATTGCAAGTAACTATGGTACAGTATTTCCTTATTAATGTTTATATTAATTAGGAAAAATATAAATAGCTCTTCAATATGGCATGGCTATTTCTCTTAACAAATATGATATTTAATTGTGAAATATTTATTTTTAGACCATGACATGCCAGGAATTAAGACATTTTTATTGGCGGGTGGGTGGGGACAAACAGCCTTAGAAATAACAGATTTTAAAAAATATATTTTAAAAATATGCACTTTGTGATCTGTGAGATCGACAAAGTAGAATACAGAAGAAGGAATAGGAGTTCAGCTGTTTTCAATAATTCTACATCTTAGAGATTTAGGAGACCATAAGGAACTCATAATATGAGCAACTTCTAATCCAAGATTGCCTGGTTCACAAATTTTTGTAGCTCTATTAGCTAGGGTAAGAATGACAACTTATTTTATAGATGGATGACTGCTGGAGCTTAAAGTGAAGATATTGATCCATGTGTGTAGGTTTTCTATTAACTGGTGATCTTAAGAGCTTGCCATTAGGAATCAGAGTTAGTTTACACAGCTGGCAGTGCAATGTGCTGCACCCTTCAATTTCCGCTATACATTTAAACCAAAATACGGCTAGCATTCTAGAAAGCTTTGGGAGGCATTCAGCAGTTCTATAGCATGCTAAACATGCACCACACATCAAAATTCCTAAACTGACTACAGCCATAGTTAGCTTTATGTTCCAGATTTAGTCTAACACAAATGGGTGGACACATTTTGAAGCCGATTTGTGAGGGTATGCATTCTGTTTCTTTAAGTTTACACCATAAAAACAGGAAGACCTTGAGATAGCTGCAGACTTTGAAGTAGAATCAGTATAGCTGGCAATCCAGCATAATAGCTATGGAACAGGACCTGAGAGTTTTGTTAATATGGAAGCGAAATAATTGCCCCTTCGCGGCCGCTCCTGGCTGTGAAGGCCAATTTGTCGCGCCCCTCTCCCAACCGGGACAAAGGGGGCATGACAATCTGGCAGGGCAGGGTGCCTTGCTTTGCACCATTCCCCTTTCCCCTGACTGCTGGTGGCCTTTCCCTCCCCTGTGGGAGCATGGTGCCCTGCGGGGGGAAGGAGGGATATTGCAGAAGGTGCTCGCATGGCAGGAAAGAAGTACGGACCCGGCCTGGGTTGCTAGGCAGCCCTCGCCAGGAGAGGTGCAAAGACAGCGCAACTGATTGGTGCACCGCCCAAAAGGGGTGGTGCAGTAAGTGAATTCTGCTGCTCGTCTCCTCAGTTGGGAGGCGGCAGCGAGCTGAGCAGCAGCGGGCCGAGGACTTACCATTGCACGAAGGCCAGGAGCGGTGGCGAACACCGGGAATGGCAGGAGAGAGGAGGGAGCGTGCAGGTTTGCGGCAGGGTCAGGGAGCGCAGAGGCAGAGAGCCCTGAGCAGGGTCACTCCCCCGCCCTCCAAAAGTCTTCCAGTTCTCAGCGAAGTTTTGTGGACCAGGGATGGGGGCAAGGAAGAAGAAGGGGCGGCCGCAAGGGCGCAGAAGAGGGCCCAAAATCCCACCACTGCATTGGCGAATTTGGATGTGGCTCCCCAGAGCCCTCCACAGGGGAATGAAGGAGAGGGTCAGGGGCTGGAGGCCCAGGACACCGTTAGGCAGGGAGCTGGTGCACAGCACCCCCCGCAGGGGTGCAGGCCACTGGGGAAGGAGGAGCTAGTAACCTTCACACACTGCTGGGGGGGCCCTCACTGAGGGAGCACCTGGAAGGGTGTTAAGCCCTCCTGCGCCGCATGGGGGGGGGGGGGTAAGTGGAGATCCTGCATTGGCTGGAGGCCCAGGACAAGGGGAGCCAGTAGGTGGACCTGAGGCCCCACGGCCCCGCCACAGGGGTGGTCAAAGAACAAAACCTCCGGCCCGGTATATCGAGGATTCTCCAGCACCGAGGTACAGGTGGGTTGAGCCCCAAGGCAAGGCCGTTGGGTCCACCCAGGCCCCGCCTGAGCTTATAACTGGCATGGATGGATCCTTTAGCCCGGTGGGAATTGGGGCGTAGCAGCCGGTCCCCCCAGTGCAGGGAGCCCCATGGCCCAGTCATCAGGTGCAGTGGCATCCTCAGTGGCAGCCGATGGGAGACGGAGGCGGGACAGTAGCGGAGTTGTCCTATCCACCAGTCCACGCCGGTGGGCCTGGCTTCGGGGCTGGCTCAGGGGCCGTGTGGGGCCCTCCCCCATCTCTTGGAAGCAGGGCCAGTGGAGACCAACCCATGGGATCAGAAGCGCCCCAGAGGGCCAACGAGGACAATGAGCTGCGGCAGAGGGTAGCCGCCCTGGAGCAAGCCATCCGTGCCACAGTTGATCAATGAGGTGGTGGAGGGTCTTGGACTATAGTGACAGCAACCAGACCAGCATTGGGTACGGTAGGAGTTGCACCCACTGCAGTAGCGGCGGCCCCGAGTTGCAGGTTGTACCCCCTGGTAGGGTGGGGGTTGAACCCACTAGGAGGATGGGGACTGAACCCTAGTAGTGGCACCCAAGTCTCAGTGGGGGCCTCATAGTATCCCGGCGCGGCCCAGGGGCAACAGGCAATGGCGGTAGGAGGTTGAGCTGGCGCGATTGGGGAGGCGACCACCCAATTGGTGTGCCGGAACGGAGCCTGCGTGGTGTGGTGGAATGGAGCATACCACTCTGCTGCCCCAGGAGGGAGTGTGCAGGCCCCCAGCGCTGGGATGGCCCCTGTACAAGCGGGTCAGGCGCTCCAGGTGTGTGTGTGTGGGGGGGGCAATGGGGCCCAGCTGGCCCTGGAATACACAGCGTCCTGAGATGTGGCAGTATATGCTCCCGGGTGTGGACTATGCAGCAGTGTCCTCCCCCATCGGGGCACACCTCCTGCCAGCCACCCGAGAGAATATATGGAGGGGAGAGTTTATAGATTTCGCCCTCCTGTTCCAGGACCCATTGGTAGACCCAGCAGACATAGAAGATAAGAAAGAGAAGGAGCGCTTTAAGCACCCCAAGGCCGACAGGAACTGGACCAACTGGACCACGGCCTTTGCGATTTATCAGGGAGCTGTGATCCAGGCATATCCAAGCAAGGCTCCCGAGCTCCTCAAATATGTGGACACAGTCCGCCGGGCATACGAGTCAGGACCAGCAGGGGCCTGGCTCCGATATGACAAGAAATTTAGTCATCGGGCAGCCTTTACCCCGGGCATGCGCTGGGATACGCATGCACACAACTTGTGGTTGGATTGCATGGTGGATGCTGCCAAGGCCCCCAGGTCACATAGTGGCCACCTATTAGCAAAAGGAGGAGTGTCACCCGCGAATGATCTTTTTCGTGGCGAAGGCAAGCAGCCATCGGCGATCGCATGGGAAAATGTTCCCGGGCATCATGCAGATTGAAGCAGTCCTGCCCCAACTGTGCAGGCTTGCATAATTCCACTGTCTGCCCCAGGGCAAGGTCAGCCAATAAGGGCAGGGCCCCTGCAGGATCATCGGGTAGAGGGGGGTAAGGGGTGGCAGGACAGCTGTCTCTGGCAAAGGGCCCCAACTCCAATTAGAGTAGAGCAGCTGGGCAGCAGCCCTCGAACCCCACCCTGACAGAGCTGAGGTAGAATACATAGTCAGTGGGTTCAGGGATAGGTTTCGCATTCCAACTGGAGAGGTCCACCCGCACAAAGCCGCACCCAATTTAAAATCAGTTTGGGGCCTAGAGTCAATAGTAAAGCAGAAGTTAGAGAAGGCACGTGCCAAGGGTAGGATAGCCGGCCCATCCCCTTCCCCACCGTTTCCTGACTTGGTAGTCTCCCCGCTGGGGGTAGTTCCCAAAAAGACCCCGGGTGAGTTCCGTATGATACATCACCTGTCATACCCAAGAGGGAGGTTGGTCAATGACGCCATCCCCAAGGAACTGGCCACAGTGAGGTATACATCATTTGACACAGCCGTGGAGCTAGTGAAGCGCCACGGGCCGGGGGCCCTCCTAGCAAAGTGTGACGTAAAGTCTGCTTTCTGTTTACTACTGGTGCAACTGGATAGTTTCCACCTTCTGGGGCTCACATTTCAGGGGCAGTTCTACTTCAATAAGGCGATGCCAATGGGATGCTCAATTTCCTGTTTGGTCTTCGAGCGTTTTAGTACACTCGTAGAGTGGCTGATCTGGCAGCGCACCAATGGCGGGGACATCACCAAATACTTGGATGTTTTCCTCTTCATAGGGTGCGCAGGGACTGATGAGTGCCGGAAGCTGATGGAGTCCTTTCAGGAATTGGTGGACAACTTGGGCATCCCTTTGGTGCCTGAGAAGTCAGTGGGCCCTGCCACCTCCCTACAGTACTTGTGGATAGAGCTCGACACAATAAAAGGGGTTTCCTGGTTCCCAGATGACAAACTGACTGATTTACGATCAAAAATTGCAGGTTGTACAGTGGCCCGTAAGGTCACGGTGAGACACCTCCAATCCTTAATTGGTAGCTTGATTTTTGCATGTAGGGTGGTGGCCCCTGGGTGGCAGAGCGTTCTTGTCACAATTGTACACCAAGCTGGTCGGCTCACTCCAGCCACATTACCACATATGGGTCACCCGGGATATGAAAAATGATTTAGACATCTGGTCTTCTTTCCTGGCGGACTTCAACGGAATAAGTCTGTGGCAGGAGGAACTCCTAGTGGAAGCTGAACTACAGGTCCACTCAGATGCCGCTGGTGGGATGGGTTTTGGTTTGATCTTCAGGGACTGGTGGTTGGGGGCCCCTTGGTCCTTAGAGTGGGTGGAACAGGGTGTGACTAAGGATTTGACATTTCTGGAACTCTTCTCGATAGTATTGGCCGTCCACCTATGAACAGACAATTTTGCCAACCACACAGTAACTTTCTGGTGTGACAATCAGGCTGTGGTCCACATAGTAAATGGCCAATTGTCACGCTTGCCCAGGGTCATGGGGTTAATCAGGGCTTTTGTGCTCGTGTGCCTGCGCAATAACATCGTATTCAAGGCACAGCATGCTCCTGGGGTTAACGGAGTGACTGATGCCATATCTCGCTTCCAGATGGAGCGGTTTCGCTTGCTTGCACCTGAGGCCAGGCAGGACCCGGAGCCCTTACCCCGGTGGGTGTGGAACCTTGGATCATAGACCTCTATAATACCATCTAGGGATCCTTGGCGCCACGTACCAGGGCCACGTACCAAAGGGCCTTCAATGAATTTCAGGGCTATAGCTTATCCCAGAGTTGGCATACGGGTTTTCCTATCCTGGAACCTCAGGTCCTTAAGTTCATGCTGGCCATCAGACAACAGAGTTCTGCGGTAGGCACTATTAGTGTTAAGCTGCCAGCAGTGGCTTTTATGAGCCGGTTAGCAGGCCACCCCCCGCCTGACCGCGGTTTTTTCTCCCAGCGCATGTTGGAGGTTTGGGCTAGAGAATGGAGTGCCCCGCGAGACAGCAGGTCACCTATTACACCACAGCTGCTGGTGAGCATGTGTGGGATCCTGCCCCGCATCTGCTCATCAGAAAGAGAAGTCAAGCTGTTCACAGCTGCCTTTATATTTGCCTTTTTTGGCGCATTCAGGGTGAGTGAGTTGGTGGCCGATTTGGCTAGGTATTGGGCCGCTCGAGCCCTTGAAATAGAGGATGTATTCATCAATGAGCAGGAGGTGGCCGTGCGCTTGCACCACTCTAAAACTGACCAGCGGGGTAGAGGAGTCATGGTACACCTGGCTCGGGTGGGGACTGTAGAGCTGTGCCCGGTGCAGGCCTTGTCACGGTACTTGGTCGTGCGGCCTTTGGTCCCTGGCGTGCTGTTCTGTCATGCGGATGGCAGCCCCCTCACCAGGTACCAGCTGATATCCGTGATGCGGGCTTCCCGCGCAGCCCTCGATATTCCAGCAGGGCTGTTTGGGACTCACTCATTTTGGATAGGGGCAGCCAGATTTGCCACGTCGGCGGGTCTCAGGGAGCAGGATGTTCAGGTTATAGGCAGGTGACAGAGCAGGGCGTAGAGTACATACGTCAGGTCCCCCCAGTCTCTGTAGCATGAATAACTGTTTCTGTTTTCCCAGGTCCTAGGCGTCATCCAAAGTACAAGGTCTGGATCGTGGATCATAGCCTGGTTCGATGGGCCAGCAAGGCGGCAGAGAAATCACATTGGGGGACGCAACTGGGTTTATCAGCCTACGCCCAGATCAGGTGGCTGGGCCGGGGGGGCATGCGTTGGCAGCAGTTGATTCCCACCCTGAGAAAAGAAAAAGGGGTTAGGCTGGATATATTAGTTATCCAATTGGGCGAGAATGATTTAGAGGAAATAAAGGGGGTCCAAATGTTGAAAGAAATAAGAAGCGACATTTGGTCAATCAAGTACATGTTCCCCGGGGTAACTGTTCCATGGAATGACTGGGTGGAGAGAATATCCTGGGGCCCAGGGGTGCCACCGCGTAAGATTGGCAAGACCAGGAAGACAGTCAACAAGGAGATAGGGAGATGGCTGAAGGGCATGGGGGGGTGACTATCCCTCATCAAGCCATCACGCATAAGAGGGTGGACCTATACAGAGCAGTTGGGGTGCATTTGTCCCGCATGGGGAATGAATGGTACCTGGCGGCTTTAAAAGAGAAGCTGAGAGAAGTTATAGTTGGTATTATGTAGGTGGGGGTCGGCCCTGTCCAGGAGGCCTGGCAGCCCCTATGTGGCAGGGGTCTAGCATCTGAGTTAGGTAGGCTAGGATTTTTGATTGGGGCATCTCCATAAGAGATATGGGGGGATCCCAGCCGCAATGGCAGGGTATGGTAAGCGGCGCAGTCAACCCCTTGGGAGAAGTGACTGCGAGGGCCGTAGGGACATGTACTGTCCCCGGCTTGAGGGCACTACCCTCCTTTCTCCAGCCCACATGGGCCCTGGTCCCCCTCCCATGACCTCAGTATTGGGAGGGGGAAACGTTCAGAAAAGTTAAGAGGGATTGGTACCTGATGGGATATTGGGCCAATCCCTGAGTTATAGTTATCTGTTTGGATATGGGCGCTGGACCCAATTAACTTGAGCGAATTGCCCCCACCATTACAATTTGGATACAAGATCTAATCTGAATAAAGAGTGTGGCCATTTTTAAATCCAACTTTTTGGTGTTGTGTCTTCTTTGGGGGGGGTGCCGACAATTTTAGTCCTGTCTGGGCTACAGCTCAAAGGGGAACATTCTTCCCTCCCTCTCAGGTTTGGGGTGAAGAAGATAGTTCCATGTGCAGTCTGAGCTTCTCAAATTCAGGGGGTGAGGTTTGGTGATTCAAGGGAGTGGAGCTGTCCCTCTTTGACCGTTACTCCACAGCCTTTCACCACTAATTTACTATGTCGGGGTCAGGGAAATTTTACACTTCCAGGGGTCACGATGAAAATTAGTACAAGTTCTGAGGCCCACACATAAAATGTGGGGTGGGCATGCTTAAGGGATGTGCTCAGGAAGAGGAGGGTCCAGATCATGAATATGTGTCATGGATCTGTATCCAGAGCTCACTCTTCCATTGTGTGGGGGTAGGAACTAAATCTCGGAATTAGATCCAAGAACTTGAAAGGGACTGCATAAAAACTAGTCATGGGCCACGCTTGTCCCCTGAACCCGAGGTTCCTCACCCCTAGACTATAGCTATGAAGTCTGGTAGCATTGAAAAATGCTAACTCTCACTTCCTCTCAGCATTATTCATATAAGCTTACGAAAGGTGCAGGGCTGGAAATTTCTGAAGACTTGCAGTCGAGTCTTCTAATTATCCATATAACAACATACCAGTGAAAGCTTCCCTGCATAGCCCCACTAATGTGGCGCAGCCCTGGCAGAGATCAGCAGCCATGGCAGCAGTCTCAAGGTCTATTCATTTCTTGACCTTTCTTCCCAGACTTTCCCAAAGGTCCCAATTACTGCCAAGTGTGACAGTTGCAGTTTATGTTGTGGACACCCTTCCGCTAAGTAGTCCCGTGAAACCAGCAAGTCATAGCATGCAGGTCATAAAAGCTGAGCAACAGTACATGACTACCTTATTAAAGAACTGGATGGGGTGTCAGTCAGCAAAAAAACTTTAAGGCTGTTTTTAGTTGGACCGCCCCCTCCCCCAGCAGCAGTCTGTGGTTGCGCCGCTGCAGGGGAGGTGTGGACAAAGAGGCACACACCCATCCCCCACCCATGCCCCTGCATGGAGCAACCTGCATTTTCATTGGTTGCTCTGTGTGGGGTCGGTGTGTGTTTTGTGGGAACATGCATGTACACCTGTCCATCCCCCACCTTCAAATGGGACGCACCCATCCATGTCCATTGCATGGGCATAAGTGGGTGCATCTTGTGTAAAAAAGGCCTTATACACTAGGTAAACTATTAGCTCTCCATCCGCTAAATTTGCAAATGTAAAATAACTGCAGCTATAAAAGCAGTCTAAAATTTAGGATGCCCTTTCCTCATCACTACTATCAAAGCAAAATAATCTTTTAGTGAGGAACAAATACACACATATACAAAGAAAAAACCTCCAGTAACTTCTTTTTGAGTTTTATCCCCAGCAGGGATCTGAGCTTACAACTGAGAGCAGCTGAAAGAAAATATACCAAAGGCAGTAACCTAAGCCATTTGAATAGCTGTTTTCAAAACCACTGCACTGAAATCAAACTGGGATTGAAATCATGACTTATGAAAGTCTCATTTAAAAACATTCAGTAGCCCGTGTTGTAAGGTATTCCGTTCCATAGGGTGCTACATTTAAAATGTAAAAATACAACAGAAAATAATTGTGGCAGGGCTGAATAATACAATAAAAATCTGTTGTTTCCTACAGATTTCTCTCATTTTAAGCAGATGCTTACTATTCACATCTGTAAAGAAATAACCCAACAAGACAGCAAAGATAGTGGAGCAATATAAAACTTCCAGATGTATTCTTAAGTAGAAGTTAGAAGCTTAAAGCAGTATACGTACTTCAGAGATAGTGTGTGGTTGCCATGTTGATCCAATAAAATATATCATTTGAACCACTTTGTTTCCCTATAAGTACCTCAGTACAGTTACACCAAGTCAAACTTATTTTAGATATCATGCAAGGACCCACACAAGGTATATGTATATGAGAGTGCAAGACCTGTCTTGTTTACTATAGTTATTAAAGTAAACAACTGCACATTTCCCTGAGTTAAAGAAACTCTTAGCATTTAACACCTTCTGTTGCATCTATCAAGTTTACTTTTTGGACTTCCTTAGTTAAAGACATAAACATGAATGAAAACAGGTGAAAGTGATATTAAAAAAAGCAAGTCTCCTAAAAATGATTCCTCCAAACCCAGATTTCATTCATGCCACTCTTTAATTCACTTAATTCATCTCCTTGCAAAAATGTGGGGAAGAGAGGCAAGTCATGAAGCATTTCACCCAAGTAGGGCTTTGCTGTAGTACCCAATACTCATAGGCTGTTTTTAGACTGACCCATCTGGAAGGCGGGTCCGTGTGCACTGGTTGAAGCACCAGCGCACTTCCGGTGAGTGGGGGTGTTACATGGTAGGGGATGGGTGTGCGCCAAAACATCACCCACCCATGTTCCCGCACGGAGCAGTCTGACTTCTCCGCCAGTGCTCCATGCGGGGAGATGGATGGAGGTGCATGGGTCGCATGAGCACACGTCCACCCACTGCCACGTTTAGACAGGTGCTTGCACATGTCCACTACCTGCACCTGCAAGTTAGTGTCTCATCTAAAAACAGCCGTAGTTTGGTCCATTCTCTTCAAGCAGTCGTAGGACCAGAGAGAAAAGAAAACTCTTATGAGGATTTGCTCCATTCCTGTCATCACCATGAACACTAGGAAGTGGTGAGATTATTCATATTCATCTACAACCAGCAAACTTGAGCTCCATTTAATAACACACAGTAATTATTACTGCATTCAAATAGGCAAGAAATAGTAGTAGGATATTTGTCCAGGTTATGGTGGAACAAGGATTCCGAGATGGATGTGGCTGGAAAAGCAGCCACAGCTTTAGTAATCTCCAAAACAACTAAAATCCAGGACAGCACAGTGCAGGACAACAAGCAACCTGATGCAAGCCACTATGACAGGCTACCTAATAAACTCATTGTATCACAGAAGGGCAGCTAACACCTTGGAAACCTCCAAAGGAACTACCGAACTCAAAAGGTTCCCCAGTCCCATATTCTCCATAGCCAACAGCACTCAGCCTCATTATACATACACTAGAGAGGGTATAGCTCTAGTAATTCCAGCCATGGAAGGTATCTGGGATATTGCTAAGAGATATATGCCCTCAAAGTTATTTGAAAGTTGCCCCAAGTCTGTGCTTGTTCTGGTAGGAAGTCCCTCTACACCCACTATTTTGACCAGTTTGATGCATGACTAATAATTTATAATAGGTGTAGCTTTAATTATAACAAAATTAACTTCCTGCACGCAGAGAACCGTCATAAGGAGCTAACACCCCTCTGTTTGACCACCATCCACCTTAGCTAGATTTATAACCAGGGTCCACAAAATGCATGCGGCAGAAGCCATGTCCAAAAGCTCCCTAATAGTAGTGCATGGGGCTGCCCAGAGACTACTGTTGTTATTACTATTGAGTATTTATATATTAGGGATGGGCGAACGCGGTTCGGCAGTTCGGAGTTCGGCCCGAACTCGGCCTGTTCGGATGACCGAACTCGAACCTGAACCTGAACGCGAACATACCGAACAAACCAAACACCGAACGGCGAAATGGCTGAACAGTTCGGTCAGTTCGGATCGCGTTCGGATGAGTTCGGATGGCAAAAAAAGGTTCACTGGAAGGTCAAACATTACAGTGAGGTGTCAGTCACTGAGGAGCAGACTTCCAGGCACCAAGGGTGGAGAGGCTTGCAAGAAACGAAACTAATTATCTGCCTCCCCACTTCCCAACACTTTCTGAGCTAGTCACTGTTCCTGAACAGCAGGTGCTGAGTAGGATTTTTAGATTGCTTTAAGTTTCATTTCACTTTTGTAATGAAATGAAACTTAAACCATAAACTGAAACCTTGTGTTATGCACTGTACAGACTCATTGAGTATG
>QEPC01009382.1:560979-583657 GCA_003113815.1 Sphenodon punctatus | reverse complement strand
TTAGTTTTAGTGTTTGTAGGAGTAGGTCTGTGTACTTATTAGATAATCCATTTAGTTCATAGCATTTAGAATAGTTAATAGCAGTTAGATTTAGTGTAGACAGATATATATAATATTAGATAAAAAAAATAAGAAAATCCCATATAAAAACCAAAAAACCAAATAAAGAACAAAAGAAAACCATATAAAACCCAATAAAAAACCATATAAAAAAAACAAACAAACCCATAACAACACTTCCCAAACAGCCGAATGGCCGAACCAAACAGCCGAACCAAACAGACGAACGGCCTAACCAAACGGCCTGTTCGGACGACCGAACCGAACCGGTTAACCCGAACTCGGCGAACGAACCGAACGAATGAACGAACCGAACGAATTCGAACCGAACAAACGAACCGAATGCAGCCGAACTGAACGGCCGAACCTGAACCGCGATCTGTTCACCCATCCCTATTATATATAGCACCAGCAATGTACCTGGCACTGAAAAATCATTAATATAAGACAGGTCCCTGCCCCTAGGTGAGACAAGGGAGAGAAGAACATAGGGAGAGACAGGGAAACATTCAAAAACTTGGAAGGTCTTAGCTCTTAGTAACTTACAGGGCAAAATGAGTCAGGGAATGAGAGGACAGTAGGAACATCAAGCAGTCTATGGGAGGTGAGGAGCTAGGGAAACCTTTATAGAAGAGGTAGACTTTTAGGAGGGACTTAAAGGTAAGGAGAGAGGGGACAGAGCATATGTGCTCAAGATGGGAGTTCAAGGCACAAGGGGCCGCATGGGAGAAGGGCAGGGGTGGGGGAAAGCCATGTCGCCTTGCAAAGCAGCCTGGCTTTCTTCTTGCACACTAAGCTGTCAGTTCAGTAACAGCCTGAGGGCTGGAGTGTGTGGTTTTCTGCACACCTTGTAGGCATTCCACAAGTGGCAGCAGCCACTCAGGCATCACACACAGTTATTCCTTGTCAGAGAAGCAGTCATTGTGCATGATGATTCCTTAGTGGCTGCTGCTGCTAGTAGATTACACAAGGGCATGCAGTAAACTACATGCTCCTACTACTCCACAGACTGGCTGGAAGCCCACACCCTGCCATGCCTTGAGACTCCAGGGGCTCTTACGCCATTTCTACTTCAGTCTTGGGGCCCCAGGAACTCTCACTTGCTGCTGGGGAGGACAGGACTACATACTCCTCCACACGTCAATCAATCAGTCAATCAATATATTTATTGTGATTAGCCAATATCCTCCACACATACGTTGCCATCTCAGGAGTCCTCTTGCCTCTGCCGCCAACACTGCTACTGGGGCCCAGGAGCCCCACACCCACTGCAAGCCTCAAGAATGGCAGTGCCAGTGGGTGTGGGGCTGACTCCCATGTCCCCTCAACTGCAGCAGCAGCAGATGCAGAAGGTCTACCAGGGCCTCAGTGGCAACAGTGCAGAGAGGAGGGGAGTGGCTCCCAGGGACCCAGGACAGTAGCGGTGCAGTCCCCACCCCCAAGTTCTTGGATCTGGGCAACTGCCTTGCTCTAGGGTAATGTCTGTCTGAGGCTATTAGCAATCTAACAGCTCAGTGCGCTGGAGGAAAGCCAAGCTGCCTTACAATGGAGAGTGACTTTCGCCTGCCTCCTGACGGCTCTGTTCACTACCATTAAGGAGCTGCCGTGCACATCTTGTGGACTATAGCCAATGTAAAGCAAGTACCAGTCAAGGCTGGCAGAGGTGGTCAATGCAGCTCCCCTGTCTATAGAGGGGAGAAGTCTTTGGCACAAGATGTAAGGTTCAGGTAGTCAATAACTGCCCTGCGGTGGTTGAAGTGAGAAGGGCGGCAGTTGGAACGATGGTGGCAGCATTCTCATGCTGAAGCTGACTGATTGCAGCGCAGAATCAGTTTATGAGCCTATTCCATGGCTATGTGGGAAGCAAAGTAGCGGTTCTTTGCTGCTCTCATAGTGTCCGCAAAGTTGCGTCCAGCTGAGCTTTTCTAGGTGGTGAGAGGACTGGTCAGTTCGTCCTCCCTCCGCCTGGAACTGGAATTTTCCAGTGCTCACTGTGACAGGTTTGCTGACTTTTTTGTGCATAAAATTGCTCAAATTCACCACGACTTTGATGCCATGCTTGATGCAGTAGGAGAATAAGAGGTAATGGAAGCCCCCTCCCTGTCCTATTTTATGGGATCAGTTTCACCCACTGATGCGAGGAGTGTCCTTGGTGTGGTTAGAGCCACCAGTTGTGAACTAGACCTGTGCCCGTCCTGGCTGGTCAAAGCCAGTTGGGAGACACTGGGACCATTGCTGGCAGAGGTGGTCAATGCCTCCCTTAAGGAGGACAGAGTGCTGGGATGCCTCAAGGGCCATTTTCACACAAGACACTCTCCACCCACTACCCACCCACCCACTATACATGTTGCAGGGCTGCAGTGTTGCCCTATGGATGCTCTGTAACATGTATAGTGGGTGGGAGGTGGGTGTAGAGTGTCTTGTGTGAAAACACCCAAGGAGGCGGTGGTGCGGCCTCTGCTCAAGAAACCATCACTTGACATTGACTCCCTGGCTGGCTATCAGCTTATGGAAGGTTATTGAATGACTGGTGGCTCAGCAGTTTCAGGGGCATTTGGATTGTGTTAGTTTTCTGGATCCTTCGCAGTCCGGCTTTCTTCCAGGTTTTGGCACTGAGACTGCACTTGTGGCATTGGTTGACCACCTTCACCATGAGTTGGACCAGGGATGGTTGACCCTGTTGATCCTGCTAGATCTCTCTGTTATATTTGATACTGTTGACCACAATATGTTGGTGACCCGCTTGCAGGACCGAGCCGGGGTAGGCGGGATTGTTCTTGAATGGTTCCGTTCCTTCCTGGCCAGGAGAACCCAACATACCACATGGGTGACTGTGCATATCCCCAGACCACACGCGTGGAGTTTTGCAAGGTTCTATTCTGTCCCCTCTCCTGTGTACATGCAGCCTTTGGCCGAGGTCATCAGAGGGTTTGGTGTACAATGACACCCAATGTTACTTCTCTTTTTCAGCGGATCCAGGCTCGGCATCTCAGTGCCTACCTGGTGTTTGACGGTTGTGATGGACTGCAGGAGGATATGCCGTGTGAAACTGAATCCCAACAAGACGGAGGTGATGCTGGTGGGAGGGACTGAGGGAGTGGTGGCACCCGTCATTGATAGGGTCTGCCCTCCGTTGGTCCCTCAGGTTCTTAGTCTGGGGGTGCTCCACAATTCAAAGCTCCACCTGGATGTGCAGATGGCAGCTGTGGCATGGAACACATTTCGCCAATTACATCTGGTGTGACGGCTTTGTCTGTATGTCTCGGACTCTGACCTAGCCACCATCATCCATGCTTTCATCACCTCAAGACTGGACTATTGCAATGCACTCTACGTGGGGCTAATCTTGGTGAAGGTCCAGAGACTGCAGCTGGTGCAGAATGCAGCGGCCTGCCTCCTTACCGCCGTGAGCACATTACACCAGTGCTCCATTCTTTGTGCTAGCTGCCTATGGTCTTCCAGGCCCAATTCAACATGTTAGTTTGGACCTCTTCGGCCTGGGCCCTGCCTACCTGTGGGACTGCCTCACTCCCCTCCCCACCGGTCCAGGATTGGCCCCTACTGTCAACTGGGAGTGCGTTCCTCGAGGTCCGCCAAACATTTTGGGTGACGACTATAGGAGTGCTTCTCGGTGGGCACACCAAGGCTGTGGAACACCCTCCTGATGGAGGTCCGCTTTGCCCTGGACCTTCCCTCTTTCCAAAGACAGTGTAAGACCTGGTTGCTCCACCAGGGTTTTGGTGAGGGAGATGGGTGAGAGTGTGGAGGGGGGGATTTTAGCTCCACCTTTAGGTGCATTTTTCTATTGTTGATTTTCTATTGTTATTTGTATTTTGTTTATTTATTAATATTTAGATTTAGATTTATATATATTTTAGATGATTTTAATGTTGTTCATATGATGTTGAGTCGCCCCAGGCTGCTTTAGCAGGAGGGAGCAGTCGAGAAATCTAAGGAAATAAAATAAATAAATAAATTGAGCCCAGTATCAAAAACCAAGAGCTCCCTGATCAAGTCATAGATGCAGACTACTGTAACCTAACATTGGCCATTTGCACACCTTAAAATGCTGGTATTTCAATCTTCTGGGTTTACAAGTCCACAAGTAAGTTCCAGATTCATTTTTCACACACACACTGCCCTGAGGCAGTTCCTGGAAGCATTCTTCACACAAACACTGCCTTGAGGCAGCCTAAAGTAGCCACAGTTGTAGACGTGAGGGGCTGCCAGGGAAACCAAGTGACCACAGCTGCCTGGAGCAAAACAGTTTACCAGGAGAATGTTTTACACACAAAGGTTCTGGGAGAAGTTCTATGCAGAAGTTCAAAGAGCCAGATGTTTAAGATCTGGGTGAGTGATTTAGACACACAGAAAGTTCAGGATATAACAGCAAACATGCAGGATAAATGTGTGTGTAAAAACACCCATTATTTAGCAATCACATATTTGCTTATCTTTTTAAAACCCAGAATTATGTAACCACATCAGAACCTCAGCTTCCACTTAAAAAATAAACAAACAACTGGCTTGGCTGTGGAGAAAAGCTTGGAAATATGAAACCTAATCATTCAAAAACCAAAAGGCAAATAAAAAGATCCCCAAATGTGTCATAATTTTTTAGTTAAATATTTTATTTTTGGCAGTTTGGTTTCAACAATACTAATTTGCCCCACAAACAGTGCCTTAGTTACAAAAAACTAAAAAACAAACCAACCCCCCCTAAACAAAATAGCAATAGAGCAATCCATGAGAAAAAGAATCCCAGCAATTGTTTTGCTTAACACTCATATTTAAGGCATCCTCCTAAGCGTGAGTTAATAGTATTCATGCTGAACCTTGAAAACAATATAGCTCAGAGCTGTTATTCAAGTTTTACACATAGGTGGAAATATTAGCACTCAAAATTGTAAGCAGTATAGACCTTGGATGTGCAGGCCAATTTCACACTTGAGAGAAGGCTAGGCAGTGATTTGTTCTGCTGTCACTGATTCAAGCCACCCCGATTATCAATTATTTCACTGAGGAAAAACGTATTTAGAAATTTTTTTAAAATTTCTTTTTAAGTTTACCTTGAATCATTTTAAACCACAATTTCACAGGCTATATACACTGATGATGTACTTGTTCACTGTAGAATAATGTATCAGTTTAACAACAGCGGTTATGCAATGTTTTTACATGTTGCTAGTGGAGCTGAAACAACAACCAAAAAGTGCAAAAACTCCACATGTGTTCAGGCTTCTAAAATTGGCAGAATATGGAATATATCTTATCTGTGGAAATGTAGGAGTTTAGGGACAGTTTGCTGAGCATGAGCAGTCTTAAGGTATAGTTCCTTCTGTGACTGACTTCTATGCAATGTGAGGACAGCATCC
Source organism: Sphenodon punctatus (assembly GCA_003113815.1). Classification (NCBI taxonomy): domain Eukaryota; kingdom Metazoa; phylum Chordata; class Lepidosauria; order Sphenodontia; family Sphenodontidae; genus Sphenodon; species Sphenodon punctatus. Next base: position 578,222 of record QEPC01009382.1, on the reverse strand, counting down.
CCTTACATAGGCTGTTTTCAGACGGACCTGCCTCACAGCTGGGTCTGTGTGTGCTGGATGCTACAGCACATCCCCAACACAGCCTCATCTGGACTCTGCCCTAAAAATAAAGATGGTTTAGACTGTCGTTACTTGTAGCTATAAAAATGAGCTACAAAGGTGAGTATGTACAGCTTGTTCCTATGTGATATGAAAGGGAGCCTGAGAGTTGTGTGTTTGCTTACCTCAAGCCTCCCCATCCACATCAAAAGTCAGAACTGTCAAGTTTTAACTTCCTTATTTGATGACTCAGAAATGCACATTAGGAACTACTACTTCTTTACTATTCTTCACTCTGAAGGACGGGTTAATAAGGAGGAGGTATGAAGTATGTGAGGTATGAGAGCAGCCACAAAATTCCAGACTTGTGCTGGTCTATTCAGGCTTCTGAATAGCATGTAAATGGATCTGACTTCTCTATAGTTCTGTGAAATGTCTCTAGACCACCTTTTCTTCTTTCTGGCTGGTGTCCATTGTTACCACTTGATATGGGAGTCGCATTGGTTTTTTTAGACAGACCTGCCTGTGGGGCAGGTCTGTGTGTGCTGCCACGCAGTTCTGGTGAGCGAGGGTGGGTTGTTAAGATGGCAGAGGATGGGTGTGGGTTCGGTGTGTGCCTGCACCCACACACCGCCCATTCATGCCCCCACACAGAGCAATGGGGAAAAGCTCCGTGTGGGGGCATGGGTGGGCAGTGTGTGGGTTGTGGGAGCATGCTCCCACCCATGCTACCTTTAGATGGGTGCCCAGGTCCATGGGGGATGGGGGATCCTGAGTGGGCACATCCCGTCTAAAAACAGCCATTGATGGCATTCTTAAAGCATGTCCTACATGTGTCCATCGTTCATATATTATATTTCAATTGGTTTACTCAGTTTCTGATGCTATAAGAAACTCTTTCCAGTGGATTCTACAGTTCTTCTATAAGTTCTTTGGAATGAGTTTATTGAATCTTTTTGTGTTGTAGACTTGTCTGACTCTGTTCCTTAGAGCAAAGCAGACATAATGTTTGTTTATGTTGCTAACGGGGAGTTTCTGGTAGAGCTGATTATACTATTTCCCAAATACTTTCAAGTTTACAAAAATTGTTTGCTGCTTCCATATTCATTGACTGACATCTAGCAAGGTGTCACCATCATTGCACATCTCACTCTCTAGATATAAGTAAAATGACTAATTTCTTCTAGTGATGTTTGTATACTCTGGTGATTCCTTTGGGGACCTTAAGAGTTGTACAGCCTAGGTTTTTCTCACTGATGAACAAACCAACCTGTTTTGCTATGTCTTCTCATAGATGGGTCTTTTCTTCCACTGAACAATAGTTTGAACTGAGTAATGTCAACTAGAACCCTGCATACCTTGGGTCCAGTTGACTTCTGTTTGGGAGCCCACCCAGCCCAAGCTCCTTGTACTAAGGCCAGAGCCCCCTGGGGCAAGAGGACCTGCCTTCATGGAGCACCATGATATCACAGCATCGTTGGTCCAGGTAAGGAAAAGACTAGGCTTGGGTTGGTCCTGAAACAGTCAGGCTTATACCAGGCACAGGATTCATGCAGCCTGTGCAAAGCTCCAATGTCAACAGATCCTCATTTTAAAGCTTATGGGGCAGGATATTCAATTAAGTGAGGAGAGAAAACTTACTAGATTTGGAAGCTTCTATCACGGGTGTTCTTGCTAAAAGGTATTATATCTTTTTGTGGTGACAGGAGGCAGGAAGGGAAAATAAAAAGAATGTAAAGAAATTAATTCAAAAGGAGTCCCCCAGTCAGGTGAAACCAAAGGTGTAATGTACACCGTTTGTGGAGTCTGCCACTGCACATATTGATAACAAGGCATGGAATCCCCCCCAAAAAACATCTCTACCAAGTAAAAGACTCTCCTGCTGCTCCAGTTCCAGCTGAGATTAATATGCCTAGAAGCTTCTTGCTTCACCACTCTTTTCAAACACAGTCCATGATTTTTCCCCATTCCTATTTTCTTACATGTGTTTTCTTATATACAAGAACAGAAGTAGTACCATACTGAGTCAGATCAATGGTCCATCAAGCCCAGCATCCTGTCCTCCAACAGTGGCCAATCTCGATCATATGAGAGAAGAACCAACAGTCACAATGGGCAATCCATTCCCCGTTGTTCACTCCCAGCTCCCGACAGTAAGAAGTTCATCCTGTAAGCTACTTGGTTAATAGCCATTAATGGACCTACTCTCCAAGAACTTATGAAGTCCTTTTTTAAACGCAGCTGTACTACTGGCCTTGACAACATCCTCTGACAACAAATTCTATAAGTTAAGTATGCATGGAGTGAAAAAGTATTTCCTTGTATTTGTTTTAAATCTGCCGGTAGCAAGTTTCATGGAGTGTCCCCTAGTTCTAGTACCATTTGAGTGGGTAAATAACTGTTCCCTATCTACTCGTTCCATACCACTCAAGATTTTATAAACTTCTATCATCTCCCCTCACAGTCTTCCCTTCTCTAAGCTGAAGAGACCCAGCTTGTCAAGCCTCTCTTTGTACAGAAGTCGTTCCATACCCTTAATCATTCTCATTGCCCTTCTCTGCACCTTTTCCAGTTCAGCTATGTCTTTTTTGAGATGCAGCGACCAGAACTGCACACAGTATGTGTTTTCTTAATTTCTTCTATTTGTTTTTCTTATGTTACTATTGTAAAAGTTGATTATTTCAAATTTTAGTTTATTTAAATGGGTTTAGTTTATTCAGGATGGTTTTTTATAGTTTCAACAGAATTATAAAATGTACAGATATGTTTGAAATCCCATGAAGTGTAGGATATGTGGGATCCTGAACGTGTGTAAACTGTAAGTTATTTTCTTTAATGTATTTTTGTTGCTGTTTTGGGGTTGATAAGGTTTTAGTGTTTATAAGAAAAAATCAACCAAAACTTAGTCCCAACAGACCCACTTGACTTCAGTGGGAATTCAAAGTAGGCTTAAAAGCTGATCTACATCATCAGGGTCTAAATTATATACATGTCTTTTACAGCCAAATAAGCACATTAAATGCATTCTTTGGCAACAGCCAGTGCTGAAACAGATAATGCTGACATTTAAATTTCCATCCTTAGGTGTCAATGAAAACACCCCTTTGGGATAAACAGGAGAAGGTCACATCTGAATCATTGTTTTAGTCTGTCTGCAGAAATACTGATCGTCAGCCTGAGTCTGAACACTAATTTACACACTGTTCATGTCTGAAAAGTTATCTTTACAACCAGGTGGGCTACAGAACTGCTTTTATTAATTTTACAATGTAAGCTTAGCTTCTGAAGCTGCACACCGTTCTGCACCAGGGACAAGTCTGCCAGTAAGTTCCATGACTGTCGATGGACACCAGGCCCTGATTATAGGATCAGGTCAAACTCTTAAGGCTAAGTTTAGACACCACTCCGTGTAGAATTCTCTGAATGTAAACAGAAATATTTTATGCAGAACTTTAGCACCGCTTTAAATTCTCTTGAACAATACCATAGGGCAGAATTTACAGGCACACTAACTTCTTATAGACTTATTAATATTTTATACTTTCCTCTTTATTGTTTATTAACCTTTCTTAAGAGCTTGCTTATAGTCTTTTTTTTTCTTCCACAGGAGTGGTTTCCATTCTGTACCCATTTTGCTGATCTTGCATCTCCACTGAATAATCACTATTGTGAAAGGGGCGGGGGGTTACACTTGCCTGACTGGCACCTTTCTGGTGAAGATGTCCACTCCCCTCCTCAGGAGTGTGTCATTTTTAAAAATTCGATTTGTTTTTATGTGTTTGTGGGATGGAGGAAGCAATGAGTGTGTGTAAATGAAATGATAGAAATTAAAAACATTTGCTTGCTTTCTCCAGGATTCTAAGCAACTATCTAAACTCCCTTTTTCTTTTTCAGTATAATCTCCTATCATGAGTCTGTGTTGGATCCATCCCCTGTCACTGTATGCATGCCCTCATCTCTGCTCCCTTGTAGACGGATATAGCTATACTGGAAAGGGATATACCTTCCTACAACAGTCAAAGCAAGCCCATTTCCTCATTTTCATTTAAAGTCAAATGTAGGGCAACGCTAAGAGAAAAATACTGGAATGGGAGCAGGGAAGGGGCGTGGTTCTGCCACACTGCCCACTTTGGACATTAACACACTTTCAGACTCAGCGCCTGTCAGCAGACACTCATGCTTCTTCTCCCATTCCTTCTCTTCTCCCGCTGCCACACATTGCTTTTTGCCTGTCCAGGATCTCATCCCTGCCTGTACTTGGGAAAAGAGGAAGGGTAGGCGTCAGATTGCAAGCCCTCTTAACAAAGGCCCTTTTTACAAGGGCCAGGAGGAAGCCATGGTGTGGGGGGGATGGATGGGTGCCACGGCGGGTGTGCAGCATGTGGGTGGTCATCATATGGACGCCCACCCACCTCTACCCATCTCAATGCACGGAGGCACCTCCATTGCCTCTCTGCGTGGGAGATGGGTGGAGAAGGGTGGAGTGTGCACGTACTCCCACCCACTGGCCGTGGTGGTCACATAGATACTCCCACCTACGCAGTCGCACATGGGGGGCGGGGGAGCATCCATGTAAAAGGGCCAAAATTGTGGTGCGTTCCTGAAAATACACAGATAACTCAACAAAGATGGAGAAATCCCTTCTTCAGTGGAACCCACTTGGTTTGTGGGGTTTATCCTAAATAGTTTTACAAACACCTTCACTCCAGGTTTCCTCCCCCGCCCCCACAGCTTTTCACTTAATGATGACCAAACTTAAAATTAACAGCATCCTCCAAACTGCTCAAATAAACAGTTTTAGCATAAACTTTCATTTCCAAACTCATTTGTTTGGAAACAATATTGTACTGTATTCCCAGAGTAATTATTGCTATTATTCAAAAGAAATGAATGATTTGTTCTTTACATATAAGTATAGGCTGCTAGCAATTTTCCTTGTTAATTAAAGGTTAGTTTTATTTTACCACCATTAGGTGGCACTAGCAGTTTCTATATTCCTAACAATTTGGTCCTTTTAAAGATAAATCGCTGGTTCTCTTTTTAGGATGGGTAGCTTATGGGGAATGCTAAGTAATAAGTCACCATTGCAAAATTTACCTTGTAAAATTTATTTACCTGCACATATTTCATTTAAGTGCCTTTTAATTACTCGAGTACTTAGGATAATACTTTAAAAAACTATAGACTGCCACCATTAAGATTATTTTTTTCTTTATTCTTTAGTTTCCTGAACTTGCACCTACTTAAACAATGGTGAAACTGGGGTTTTGTTAGTGATTTTCTGGTTTTCAATGAAAGAACAAGCTGCAACATGTGTCCTGAGGTAAGAAAAATTTACACCTGTCAAAATCCAGAATATACATCAATATTACCACTGTGGCTCAGGTCTGTACTTTGAGGATCTTAGCGTGCATCTTAGAGTTCAATCCACAAGCATATGGCTAGCTCTCCCAAATTGACTAGCTGAGTAGTTCTCAGTGGACACTCTTGCTTCAGTGAAGATAGGAATAAGCTTAAAGGTTCCCGAGGACTGCAACAAAAGTAAGGCTTCACCAGAATGTACAACAACAGGGATAACAGAAAAAAACAATCCCCCAATGTAGCTATGCATACAATATAACCAAACATGTTGGGAGTTGATGTAGATTTAAATATAATCTGGTGTATAATAAAAATAAATACTGTCCTTGTGTTCAGTGGTCAGGTATACATACACCTTATAGTAAGAAAACAATCCAAAATCCATGTGATGAATTTATTAACATGTTTCGACCAAATAAGTCTTCTTCAGAATAACGTGAACCTAAAAATTAATACAATCCGTTACAAACCATATGTAATCACAATCTTAAAAAATACAAAAATTATAGGTATAGATAACCATAAACATTTTTATAAACCTGTTTACACAAATTGCCCACTCAATTATATAAACAACCATAAAGGTATTAATAAACTAATTTCAAAAAAATGCCCACTTAATATATCAATGTGTAGTCCCAACTGAGATACCACCTTACCAAAATTAAATACCCCAACTCTAAAAGCCTAAAAAAGGAAAAGCAGCACCTTTCATCCTACAGCCTCTCTGGAGCTGTAACAAGAAGATAAATCCAACCGTCAAAGGCAAAAAACGAAATTAAAAAACAACACACCATTACCTAGTGATTCCTCACAATCCAAACAATTCCCACCATAAGCAAACTCTCTAACTTTTCATTAAACCACTCATTAAACCATAATTCCAAACCCAATCAACTCCTGGTCTCATAACTAATACAAAGTAATAATAACTACTATATTCGTTAAAAAGTGTAAGGCTGTTTTTAGACGAGCGTGGCGGCGCCCGCGCTTGTTTTCAAAAGAGCCGGCAGGCCGTTTCACACGTGCCGCTGCCGCTGAATACGCACATGCGCGGGCGATGCGCTTCCATTTCCGTCCATGTATGACCAGCCTCGATCGCCGACCTGGTCAGTTCGCGACCGGAAATGGATGCGCATCGCCTGCGCATGCGCGTATTCGGCGGCAGCATCACGTGTGGAACGGACTGCCGGCTCTTTTGAGAAACAAGCGCGGGTGCTGCCGTGCTTGTCTGAAAACGGCCTCAGTTACCAACTGAAGTGACTCAAACCAGTATTCAATATCCTCCAAAAGGCCCAAAGATGCCTGCTATTAATCTGGCTTAGCTAAGTCCTTCAATAGACACAAACCAATCTGCAATACAGACACAAGACAATATCGACATACTTCTAACCTAAAAAAATGCAAAATGTAAAATCAAATCATAAATATAAACTATACTTACACAGTCAGAAAACAGGCTGTTGCAGTACACTACTGAGAATGTGCTCTCAGAACAACTTCCCTGCACTGGTGTGGCATCTCAACTCCCAAAGCAGGTAATATTTAACTGCTCTCCCTACTCCAGCTGATTCTCATCCTCATAAACATTTTGCATTTTTTAGGTTAGAAGTATGTCAGTATTGTCTTGTGTCTGTATTGCAATTTTTGTATTTTTTAAGATTGTGATTACATATGGTTTGTAATGGATTGTATTGATGTTTAGGTTTTAGCCAACTTATTTGGTCGAAACATGTTAATAAATTAATCACGTGGATTTTGGATTGTTTTCTTACTATAAGGTGTACACCTGACCACTGAATACAAGGACAGTATTTATTTTTATTATATGCCAGATTATATTTAAGACTACATCAACTCCCAACGTGTTTGGTTATATCGTATGCATTTCACCAGAATGTAGCCAGAGAGGAGGTTAGTTGCAAGACATAATCAGGGGTCTTGCCAGGAGGATCATGCATATCTTTAGGACTTTATGCTGAGCTTATGGAATTTTGTTAATCACTTTGTTCTTTATCAGTAAGCAGATCTCTGCTAAATTACATGTGGTGTACTAGACAAACCAACAGTCCATTTAATCTAGACTAAATCTCAGGAAGAACTTCCCAAATCTTATTAAACTCATTAATAAGTTTACATGGCGCATGCTGGAAATAACCCAATTGCTGACCTAGAAGGGCATCTTGATATGTAATTAAATTCGGCTGTTTTCAGCCCTAAATAATTTTTGGCTGTTATATATATACACATACATACACACCATCACATGCCTGAACATACACACACACCATCACATGCCTGATCATGCACTTGGCCACCCATTGAACCTGTTTTGAACACACAAAGTTAACATAATTGGATCACGAGGTCACTTTATGACTTCAGGTTGGACACATGTCTGACATTATGTCTCTATACACAATGCACCGCCTGTTTACATCCACTTCCTGTCCCAAAATTATAGTGTGTTTTGAGGATGGGACTTGTCTCTGTCAGTGTACTTTCTGTCCAAGTCTATGCCACCGTCTGGTATGCACTTCCTACCCATAAATCCAGCGCACCATAGCTAGCATTCTTTCTGCCATCTTCTATCATGGAGACCAACAGCTAGAGCCAAACACAGACCCAGATCCACGCTGAGCTATCCAACAACCCACAGGAAGGGAAAACGCTGGTAAAAAATGGCATGGGCCTGTCCTTGGGGAACCAACGAGACCCTTGCCTTCATCCAACTATGGGGGAATAGCACCATGCAAGAGGCACTGAAATCCTCATATAAAATGACGCTATCTATAAGCAGATTGTGGATGGTATGAGGAACCAATGCTTCCACTGGGACATACAGAAGAGCCTCCATTGGGCCAAAGACTTGAGTTGGGGATACAAAGACCTCCACAACCACCAAAGCCACTCTTTTTCCCTCTTGGGGTGATTTCAGATGTGACACGGTGAGATTCACCCCAGTGAATCCCACCCCAGTGTCAATTGCTTCACCGCGGGCCATGGTGAGCTACGCGGCCCCAACAGACGTGACAGGGGCGGCACCACCTCCCAGGGCCAACCAGAGTGAACCCGGGCTGGGGGAACCCAACAGACGTGATGCGGTGCCGAGAACTGCGGTGGGAGCCCCACAAGGCACCGGGGTTACGCAGACGCAAACAGGGCCACCTGAGGGCAAATGAAGCCAAAGACAGTGGAGAGTCCCGCCCAGGGAAGGGAAACACGAAGGGAGGGGGTGGAGGGAGCAGCAGCGCTAGCATTGCTCGCAAACAAGCAGTACCGGCCCGGCACAGTGACAGACAGTGCGGGAGCGTGCAGGGCCAGGGCACGGGGGATGGAGCAGCAGGTCACAGGTGAGAGGGCGACAGGCAGGCAGGCGGGCAGAGCCGGGCCACAGTGGGTCCAGCCATTCCAAAGAGGCAGCAGGTGTTGGCGCGAGCACCCAAGCCACAGACAGAAGGAGGGTGCTGAGGAGGCAGCTGGCTGTCAGATGGGCCCAGAGGGCCCGGCACCCATCTGCAGGGGCTCCATTCGGGGGCGGAGGCGGCAAGGACAGCAGGTGCACAAAGTGGGGCCATTGCCACAGCCCCATATTGCAAACATACAAAACCTCTGGGCCACATCAAAATAGCTACATGCTATTAACAATACCTGATCACACAAGCACATTCGTATTTAGTAAAAATAGCATGTGAGGAGTCACTTGAAGAAGAACAGAAGGTTGCTACCTTGTAAATAAGGTTCTTTGAGATGGCTCCGAACATTCTCACATATACCCACCCTTCCAGCCTCGCATAGAATTTTTTCCTTCTGTTTCTAGAAAGGGTTGGAAGGAACTGTAATTCTGAGGGGGAGCGCACTTTTTATACTAGAGGAGCTTGAAACCACCATGTGGCTATTATTTGAATGGGGCGAGCATGCACAACCCAGTCGTGAGAATGTTGGGACCCATCTCGAAGAACCTTCTGATCAGCACATGGGGAGGAGCTGTTTGTAAACAAACAGCCTTATCTCCCAGTCCGATCACTGCTGCTGCTGCTGCTGCACCTCCTCCTTGCCCTCTCGCTCCATCCTCTGCTGTTTCCTCCACCCTCCCCTCCATCGACTGCTCCGCCACGTTCCCCTACTGCTGCCTGCCCTTTAAATCTCCCTCCGTGTGCTGCTTGTTGTTGGTTGCCTGGCAGGCGCTGCGTGCTGTCACCACTGCCCATGGTCATTTCCTTCCACCGTGGCCGGGGTTTTCCCTTCAGACACGTTTCCTTCACCCCTGCCGTGGTGAACATTCACCACACTTCTGGACCTCCTCCCGTCCCGACCTCACGAAGTGTGGTTAGGTTCACCCCGGCCTGTGTTTGACTGTGGTGAACATCTGGATGCGAGCAAACAGATGTGCACGGCTCTTTCACCACCACCCGTGTTTGACTGAGGTTGACTGTGGTGAATGCCACAAATGTAATGTCTGAAATCACCCTTGGTTTGCACTTTCCAGGTTCAACCTTTCCCTTGAGTTTGCACACTGAATAAAATTTGTTTTGTGTTCTTTGATTATTCTGTTTGTCTGGAGCCTGCTCTCTGTTGCTGTCTTTTGGAAACAGCTGGGGGTGTGGCGAAGGGGTTCGAATCCTTGTTCCGTTATTCCTTCCTGGAAGTGGCTTGTGGTGGCAGTGGGGTTTGGAGCCCTCATTCCACTGGTCTCACTTTGGGGGCAGCAGGTGTGTGTTGCTGTGGACTAGTGCTTGCTTGAGATCCATGTGCCAACGCATGGGTGAGAACCATCATGCTGCAGCTCTTGAGTGGGGTACTAGATGGATTGGCTTCCGGAGCCGATCAGGTCCCAGGCTGAAAAGTCAAACCAGCACCCACTCAGGCTGCTGTGTTTTCTAGAAATAAATAGAGGGAGACCATTCATTCAAACATTCGCCTGGCTCCCAGCCTGTTGGCCTTTCGTCAGGCCTGTAAGACCTGGCTGTTCGTGCGGGCCTTTGGGGCAGGGGCGGGGGGGGGATAAGAGTGGGGTTTTTACCAGTTGTTTTTATCGCTTTGTTGTTGTTTTTATTGTTTTAGTAATCCCTCAATGTATTGTTTTTATATATTGTTTTAAATATTTTGTAAGCCTCCTCGAGCTGCCATAGGGCTGGAGGGAGCGGGATAGAAATCTTTGAATAAAATGAATAAAAATAATAAATAAAACATTTAAAATGCTTTATTGAAAATTCAATGAAAGAATTATTGGAAAGCTTTTGATGACTTTTGAGGAACTATGTTATGGCTCAAGCCCACTGCTCCTCTACATAGCGTTGCTGATGCATTACGTGGAGCCATTTAATGAGAGCCTCGTGAATTCTGCAAGGCTCTCTTCGTTCATTCATCTCATTGACAACAGGGAACTGAAGGATTGGGTCGCTGTAGACTACTAGACTAGTGATGATGGGTTTCGTGGGTCGACTCCCTCAGTTGTTGGCAACCATGCAGAATGGTGCAATACAATGACTGCTCCAAACTGTGTGTGAATTTAATAAAAGTTTGGAGGGGAAATGCAAAAAAAATGTTTGGTCAACTAGCCTGTCACTCAAACCTAAAAACGCCCATAGACAGGCCCTTTCCTGAAATGAAATTGACAACAGAGTACATGCAGAGTACCGTGATGTGGCAGGAAGACAAATTTCCATGTCAGATGAAATGGTGGCAAGATGCAGGCTGGGCTTGCTTCTGGAAGGCTCTTGGAGTCTCAGCATGTGTACTAGATACTAGGAGTGGGCGTCTGAAGGAAATTGCAAATTCGGATCCATTATAGATTTGGATTTGCAATTTCCAGATTAAATTATGGATTTGTATTATGGATCCATATATAAGTCTACAAAAAAATATTTTAAAATAATTTTAAAAAATTATTACATATGCACAAATGGCCAGTAGATCATTCTGCGTATGTGTACCCTTTTCCAAAATGGTGTCTACATCACCGTGTTTTGGGGCAAAAGTACCTAGTCTGCATATGTACAAAATGGCCACTGTGCATGTGCGGACTGGTTTCACTTTTCCAAAATGGCGGTGATGGTGTCATGCAAATGCACAAAAGTATCCAGCAACCATTTTGTGCATGCACAGTTATTTATTTTTTTAAAAAATGTTTTTTTTTAAAAATAGAATTTAATCCAAATCCCCAATGGTCATGTTGCCACTGTTGCAGTTCGGTAATTAACAGCGCATTACAAGCAGTTATGGATTAAGCAGAACCCCTAATGCCCACCCTTATTAGAAACAAGTAGAAGATAAAATCCAGGTTACCCCCGGGAACATAGCAAATATGGGGCAAATCAAGGGTATTATGTCAAGGCCAGATGACAGATAGGACCCCACATTGCTGTGATGTGTAAAGATGGCCTAAGTACAAAGTTAATGAATGGAGGTCTATAATGAGAGAAAACATTGTTTCCAAATTCATTCCAGATAGGTCGTGGATGTGCACGAGTTATAGAAATTACTGTCCATATTTTTCAGAAAAAGCATCAATGGCTTTCCAAGCTGCATATACTCAGAATGGCTGAGTTACTGAGTTCAATTCCCCATGTCTCAGAAAATATCTACTTCAGGGAGCTTTAGAGTTGCTAAAATTAATGAGCTCTTTTCTTCACGGAATCTAAAACTCCAAATTCTGAAGGCAGTCTGTATGTCCATATCCTACCCTATTTATTCGCCATGTCCTCTATCTCTTTGAGACTTGCCTAAGGATGTGGAAAAACAGACATAGTCTGAGCCTGCCTACAATTGGTCAAGCTATATAAACCAACCACATAATTGTGTGCACATACAGAAACATCTTCCATATCCAAAACCAGGTTTGCATAAATATGTCCATTAACTCCCAAATGCAGCAAGATATATCTACCTGACATTAAGCACATAAGCAATCCCACTTCTCCATTTGCATGAGAAGCAATTCCACTGACTTCTGTACTTATAGTCCAGAGGTGGACAAATGGGTGGGTTGGGGGTTCTTGGGCACCCCTACTGTGGCTCTCACTGCCTGGGGGCATGTCCGTGTGGCTGCCTGGGGGCATGTCCATGTGGTTCCTTCAGGAGCATACAAAGCTGAGCCACCATTTCTGTTGCTCGTGCTTCACGGGGGCCACCAGAGCAGGGGGTGAATGCTCTGTGCTGCTATTGCTTCTACCCAAACCAACCAGACCACTTTGGAACCAGAGCTTTAATATGAAGGGGGAGCTGGAGGGAACAGTGTTGGCCCATCCCCAGGACTGGGGAAAGCCGCAATGGATGTGATGCATGTTGTGGCTCTCGGCGACATAAAAAGTTTGGTATGTGGCTCTTGGGCTTGGGAACTTTGCCCACCTCTGTTATAGTCTTAGGCATATTCTTATCATTAAATTGAGTTTATTACTTACTACTGTTTTGAGATTAAGATAGGAAGATGCCTGCACTTATAAGCTGATGTTCAGAATGTCCCCAAAGTCTACTTAAACTCCACTAGCAAGTGGCTTGAGTCTTCTTTGGTATAGAAAAAAGAAGTCCACTGGAATAATGGGAGGATTATGTCTTTGTATGCTATTTATCACTTCAGGAGGTGCTTGCATATGAACTGCGTAAGGTACACAGGATGGGAAATAAAATCCACCATTATGTTTTTAAAACACTCATGGGCCAGCAGTAAAAGTGGATAGTTTTTGCTGGTTATGGTGATATATTATATTTTCCAGTGTAAAAAAGAACAGAAATATCTTTTGTATTTTATCTTTAAACAGCATAAACTAGAAGTATATGAGTATAGTACATAATACAGTATAGGATCACCCGGATAAGATTCGAAGTTATATGAACCTGTCATATTAGTATTTCTGAAATTGTATTTTCAACCCATTTTTCCATGCTGTGGTGACCTTTCATGTCATAGACTGTAACGCACTGGTGTTGAGCACTGCAATACTCCTGCAACTAAACTCACAGAACTCCATTTGATATTCAGAACAGAACCAGAGTAGAGATTGAGTGATTTCCATCCAAACATATTTTTTTGTAATCACTACATCTCACTGATATTTGGCAGAGCATAAATGGCTTGGTATCTTTTACTTTCTCTTTGGAATAGTTGTTTTTCATTATAATTGGTGAGTGAAGACAACCTATACAAGAAACCCTTCAGTGTCTCATGAAATACTCTGTAAAACTGTAATACTCTGTATTGCACACTTTCAGAATATGGAACCCAGTACAGGGGGAGATCTGCAGAGTGGGCAGCATTGTTCAAGAAAGGGAGCCCTGCCCAAGGGGGAGTAAAGTGGGGGAGTCTTGTAGAGACAGAGAGCTGCAGAATAATGGCCGTAATTGTGCCAGGGGAGAACCCTGGACAGAGGAGAACTGAATGAAGGAGCTTTGTACAGGGGGAGAGCTTCAGGATGGGTAGCATTATGCCAGGTGGAGAGTCCTGTACATGGGAACAGCAGAGTCAGGGAACCCTGTACAGGGAGTGAACTAGCCAAGGGGTCCTGTACAGGGAGAGGTCCTTATAGAAAGCAGAATGGCCAGTGTTGCACAAGGAAAAGAGCTCCAACAGTGACGAGTAGAGTGGAAGACACCTGTACAAGCCATAGAGCAGTTTTTGGAAGTTTGCAATGCTTAAACCAAACCAAAGTTGTTGTATTCCTTAGTAAAGCAGGGAACTACCAGTAAAAATCCAGCTTCACCTTGCTTGCTATCTGAAGGAAGTAACAATCTTCTAAACTGAAGGGAGCGGCACTTTCACCTTGGACTCCCCTAAGCCCTGTTCCCATAGTGGTTATGTTGCTCAGCATTCTACTGTGCCAGGACAAATTTTCTCCATTGCACTGTATTTAACCAAAAAATTGAATATTTCATAATCAAAAAACCTCCAATTTACACAAAGAGTTAAGGCTCTTGCAGATTCAATCATGCATTAAAAAGCATGGAAATTGCAAGTTAAGGCTCCCGTGCCATGTTAGCGGTAAAGACATTGTACAGTCTCACATATTGTGCTCACTTACAACTTAGGCTCCATGCACCCACACTTTGCCTTAATTTTTCAGCCCCAATCCTCTCTCTCTTTGCAGGTTGGGGGCAACACTGAAGCTGGGGACAGGAGGACGTGAGCTGGCTCCTCACCCCCTCCTTTCCCTCTATCCTTTCATTTCAGTTAGGGAGACTGGGACAGCTGACTAATGGCTCACAACCGTCCCTCTTACCCACTAGTCTCCACTGCCCTCCCAGAGCACAGTGAAGCTGGGTAGAGTTGTATACAAATGTTTAATTAAAACTAAGTTGGGTATGCATTGAAATTAATAAAATGGAATGGCCATTGGAAGGAATGGAGGCAATAGCAATGCACATTTATAAATGAATACTATTGTCATTCCAACATCCAATTAAGTGATTGTTAAATTATACAACACAGTTGCATCTTTGGGAGTACATAGGGAAGGCAAGAGGGTGTGAAATGATGAGGAAGGCACCAGATGCAGTAAGTGGAATGGTTGGAATGACAGGGGAAAATACAAAGACTGTGCAGGATTAAGGCTGTATTCTCACCTGCGGTAGCGGTGGCAGCAGCGGGAGGGGCGAGGGAAAACACGGCAGCCTGGAGGAGCCGGCCGACGGGAAAAGAGCCGTGTGAACGGGGATCTGCCGGGGCTTCTCTCGCACATGTCAGGGCGCAAAATCCTGCCCTGACATGTGCAAGAGAAGCCGCGGCAGATCCCCGTTTGCACCGGCTCTTTTCCTGTGAGCCGGCTCCTCTGGGCTGCCGTGTCTTCTCTCGCCCCTCCCACTGCCACCGCAGGTGAGAATACAGCCTAAGTAAGTGGGTGGAATGACAGGAGGAATTAGAAATAGTTACAATAATAAGGTTCTGAGTGAAATAACTGATTCAGAAGACTGATGGGATATCTGAGGAAGCAGTCCTGTCATTTTACCCACTTACCATAGCTGACTCCCTATTCTTTGACTCCCAATAGCTTCCCTCCTTGTTATTCCATTTCCTCTCCTGTTTTGTTTGTTTTTTGTCATTCCACACAGACCCTTACTTCTGTTCCAAATAACACATACAAACACTGTATTTCCCAGGACTTTTGAGTTCTTTGTGAGGGAAGTGGGGGCTACAGGGTTAGAAGGGGGACTTGGACCCAGGACTCCTGTGTTGTCTGTTACAAGGTTGAGAACAGACTCAGAACCAGGACTATTGAACTGGCTGTGAAGGGAGTGCAGCCTACTGGGGTGGAGGGTGGGGTGGAGAGTGGGCTGGAGAGGTTGGAAGCCAGGAGTCTCAAGTTCTCTGTTACAGGGCTGGGACCAAGTAGATTAGAGGGGGAGAAGGGGTGGGAGCCAGAACTCCAAAAAAGTCTCTCTTGCTTAAAGATGAAACAGAGGGGGTGAGGGGCCAGCTCATGCCCTCCTGTCCCCAACTTCAGTGTTCCTCCAACCTGCAAAGAGGAAGAGGATTGGGGCTGAAAGATGAAGGCAAACTGTGGGTGCATGGAGCCTAAGTTGTAAGTGAGCACAATATGTGAGACTGTACAATGTCTTTACTTCTAACATGGCATGGAAGTTAAGGCAAGAGCCTTGAATTGCAATTTCCATGCTTTTTAGTGCATGATTGAATTTGCAAGAGCCTTAACTCTTCTTGTAAACCGGAGGTTTTTTTATTATGGAATCTTCTCTACGCTCCATTTTCCATTGCACTTTCTTGTCACTCATTGACTGGTACACAAATTCCTTTACAAATCTGCAATCCAACTGCAGATTGGTCAACGCAAAGGGAACACCATAGAACAAAAATTCTGACTGGAAGTTCTCGAGTGGAGGATAAGGGACACTGGGGAGATTACGGGGTAGTCTATCCACACAGTGATTGGCTCAGAAATGTGGAAACAACAAACTCAGAAGTAAAACAGTACCCTCAGCAATGCAGTAACTGGTAAATGAATGGTATGCAGTAGACGGTAACTAAAAAGTTGGTACATGGGGATGGTATCTTGTGGTATTGCAAGAATCAAAAAATCCTATCAATATTGGGAACTCATCAGGAAATCAATCCTGGTTCCCAATATGGTGAAATTACTCTCAAGCAGCAATTTAGCTGCTCGTTTCAACCCTAGTCATAACCCCAACTGATATTTGTATACTTTGCATGCTATACCTCAGGTCACAGGATTATATTTAACTGCCAGCATGAGGTTAGGGAGTTTGTGAACCACTGAACTTAAAAGATTACTTATAATCAATACTGACGGGGATCGGGCCCTGCCTCTAGCAGCTGGGGTGGGATCCAACAGCCCTGGACTGCTGGGGATCACCTCAATAATGGGGGTCAGGGATATTCGTGCCCCTGGAGGAACATCTGATCCCGAAGCACCTGCACCTGCTCCTGCAGCCAGCCGCAGCAAAGACAGTCACATCCTATGTATGTATATGTATATATATATATATATATATATATATATATACATACACATACACACACACACACACACACACACACACATAGAGGGATGGAGGGGGAGGGGGGGGACAAAGACAGCTCACAACAAACAACACAGGGAGGGGTAGAAAACTGAAATGAAAGCTAAATCAATCTAATCCTACTCTAAATAAATCCAAAAACAGGGGAAGGGAATCAGGGATGGAATATATACAGGGAGGAGGGAAGAATTCAATGAAGGGTAGAGAGAAAGAACACAGGGAGGGGTAAAAAATAAAAATAACACCTAAATCTATCTAATCTAATCTAAATAAATGAAACTATGAAGGTAAATGTGTGGAAATGGGTGAAATAGGAGAAGGATGGCAATGGATTGGGAAGAACAGAAACAGGTGGG
>QEPC01009382.1:539239-550443 GCA_003113815.1 Sphenodon punctatus | reverse complement strand
GAATTAAATAAATAAATAATAAATAAATAAATGGCTGCCATGACAACCATGGGACTGTTGCAGAAGGTTATCGACCCAACACAATGGGGAACATACCTTAGACCTGATATTTTGCACGGGCCTTGAGGCGGGGGATTCGTTGGTTGGGGAGGTGTCAGCTGTACCCTTGTTATGGACGGATCATTACCTCCTTCAAGCCGGTCTCCTGACATATGTCTGCCCCGGGAGAGGTGCATAACCAGTTTTTGTAAGGTCATACAAGGCCATGTGTAAAGTCTTGGTGTGGGACCTAATTTGCATAATTTAAATAAGGGGTTGTAGCTGCTGCCCACAGGAGCAAAGTCCAGGGTGGCATGGGGTCATGTGCGACTGCACATGTTGCACATGCCTAGGGCCGGCCCTGCCCAAAATATTTATAATGCTCTGTGCATGTGCAAAATGGCTGACATGGCCATTCTGTGCATGCACAGCCCTTTTCCAAAATGCCACTGACACGGCCTGGGAATTACCAGAAATCACCAGAAATTACCAGAAAATCATGTAAAACATCAAAAATTGTGGTAGATTTCCTCCTCGCTCCCTTTAAGGTCAGTACTTCCTGCTGGAATGAGATCACCTGCTCTCGTTTCAAGCCGACTTCAAGCTAAGCACCTGCCCTTGTGACTTCTCTCAACTTCATGAATATATTCCTCTCTCTCCTTACATTCCTATTTCCTTACCAAACCAGGACAGAAGTTTATCTCTAATTGTTCAAGGCCCAGCACATTGATGGTGTTATATAAATAATTGAATAGTCATCCTCATCATCATAATAGGGAGGTGATTTTAATATGAGCTGTGGGAAACTCATTAAATGTATATAAAATTTATCCAATGCAGCATTTAAATTTTAGTTGTTTTAAACTGGGTGTACAAATGCATGGCTCTTAATTCATCCAAAGATATGAGTGTCAAATCATAATTTCGTAAGTAAGGAAAACTAAGAAACTGTGGTTTCCTGTTCCATAGGGATCTACAGAGCTGTGGTGTTCTGAAACATGCTCTAAAACGGAAGACAGCTGGCAAGTGCATCTGAAGAGAGCAGAATAACAGTGCAGCAATAATATATGTTAATCAGAAACACCACTAAAAAGAAGTGAACCTGGCTGACAATGAATAGTTGATACTTTAAAATATGTGCACCCATGTCCACAAGGTAGAATCTGCATGTGGAATTGTTCTTTACACCCTCACACAGTCAAAAAGACAACTGCAGTTGTGAATTAAGATTCTGGTGAGAATGTAATTAAATATGTGCTTAAGATTAAACATGCAAATAGCCCTGCTAATTTGCAAATTCAATGGGACTGTACATGTGCAATTAAGCACATGCATGTTGGCAAGACTAGAGCCTCATATGGTAAATAAATAGGCTGAGAGATCAGGTAAGTGAGGAAATGGGAAAGAGGCAAAAGCTTACCTCCTGAAGAGCAGACGCACCTGTACCATGGTAGCTGAAGTGTCATATATACAGATCAGTCAACAAACTGCACCTTTGGTGATCCTGCCACCCAGAAGAAAGAGCCAGACAAAGAGCATGACACTGTAGAAATGGACTACAGAGACCTGACAATGTGAATTTCTTCTTTCAGGAATCATCTTAATATCCTCTCCCTTGTAAACTTAAGAGACATGGCTCCAGAGTAAAACCTCATTAATGCAGATGCCATGGAAGGATTAACAGCTCAGGTGAATAAGTACACAGCCCAATGCCTAGCTTAACCAGAGACTGGCAGAAAGGACACTTCTGCAGAAAGATGGAAGCATGCAGGTTTATGGAAGTATTTTATTTTCTGTTTACTAGGGGTGGGGCTATCAGTATCGGATTAATCCAATAATGCCGATAATGGGCCATATCAGATTAATCCGATAATACAGATAATTGTCAGATAGGAATATTGGATTTTTAACATTGCCAGTTTTATCGGATTTTTAACATTGCCCATTGAAGTCAATAGTTAAAGATCCGAGAAAATCAGCAATGATAAAAATCTGATATTCTGAAACCGATAAATCTGATATTGAGAGATCTGATACTGATAAATCCGATATCCCCTCTGGAGTCCCACCCCTACTGTTTACTATTTGGTCCCAAGTGGGGGTGGAGTGGGGGAGTCATGTGGAAGAGTTTTGGAACATTGTTTTACAACTATTTAAATTTAAATAGAGGTCTTATAGAGATGTGTGTGTTTAAAAGTGAACAGCAGCAGTGAAGTAGCCTTGGTTCAAAAGTTTAGGGTAAGGGGATTCTATCTTCAATGCCATTCTCTCAAAAGCCTGCCCCCTGAAACCTATGACACCCTCCTGTACACCCACGCAATCACCTCCAACCAGGACACAACCCCATAAGGGATATGCTTCTTCCCACATTCGAATTACAAATGTCTTAAAAGAAGACACATAGTTCAGATGATATCTTTTATTGGACCAACAGAAATCCAACAAAAGATATCATCTGAATTACTTTGTTTCCATTTATTACCTTTGGGACGAACACATCAAACACAGTCTCTCTCTAGACTGACATGGAAAATGTCCTAAAGGGTCTATCATTGTGCGTACTAAGTACTACAGTAGTCTTTTTATAAAAAGGGGAACTTGAAAAACAATCTGTTGCATACACATTCCTCACAGCATCCAATCCCCAGTCCAAGATTCTGCCACTGGGCAACAACGGGAGTAACTGCTAACCTTTGAAAATTAAGTCGGATGAGATGGAGTTGACATTTTTTTTCCTGGTGTGTTACACCATTCTTTGTTTGAAAACTGTAGCTTAGTTGGCAGTCTGGCTAATCAGCTAAGGTTCAAGTCTATCATGTTAAGAGAAGTCTTCTTAGCTCATTAGTAAACTGAAGTATCAGTTCAGGTTTCATTACCTTAGAATAGTATTGGTCAAAAACAGAAGGGATGACAGTAATATGAAGCACAGTTATTGAAAATCAGATTCAAACTCATAATCTCCTTTTGCCGACGCACCGAAGGAGACAGGACACAGTGCTGGGTTTAAACGGCCACAATCTTTATTAGTCTGATTACAATCACAAATTAGGTGGGGGTAAATTGCCTAGTGTGATGCGGGTCCAGTACTTAACTTAACCTAATGAACAGTAACCCCAAGGTTAACCAGGGGTGACTTCGATGTACCCTCGATTGTCACCCCTCAGACGATCACACGTCTCCCCCTCAATCGGCCTCAACTGTTCGTGAGGGGGTCCACTCCTTCAACTGCGAGTAAGGATAAAGATGCCTGCCGATGTGGGACCATACTTGTCCCTACCGCCGTCACACGGCACCCCTCCCAGGGAGGCTGCCCCGCCGCTTGCCATCCTCCTGCATTCCGGCAGGTGGGCCTCCCCATCTCTTAAGGAGATGACTCTTAATTATAAACCTTCTAACTACTCTAACTTACAGTGCTGGACCCCTGCCAGAGTGTGACAATAATAAACTAGTACAACAACACCCCTGAATAACTAAGGGGTAACGATTAGCCAAATATCATGCACTGTAAGGAAGACAAAAAACAAAAAAACCTTGTTCAGGCCGAATTGGGTTAATCGAAAAAATTCCTTCCTGGCCCCAGAATGGCGGCCGGTGATAACCCACAGTGCAAGAGGGGAGGGTGGGGTGGGTGCCGTTTCCTTGCAGCTCCTAGCCCGGAATGAGGCTAGGGCTGCGTTCGCTGCCCGTGACCCCGCCCGTCGGGCTGGGCCCACGTGCCTGTTCTATCCAGTTAGGAGCGCAGCCTGGGTCGCCTAGCAACCCAGGCTGCACTCCTGCGAACCAGTGTGCTGCTTGTTTCCTGCCTCAGGGTCTGGCTTGGCCTCCCGTGGCGGGAAACATCGATCCAGCCTTCCTGCCCCCTCTCCTAGGCGGGTGCGGCAAAGGGCCCCCACCCCCGTGTGGGGGAAGGGGATGGAGGCAATTCTTAGCTTAAGAAACATTTCCCAGTGCTACAGAGGTAGAGCTGGGGAGTTGGTCATTCATTCTCTTTCTTTCTCCTACTCTTTCTGTCCCCTCACTATATAATCCAGAAATAGTATATTGTTGCCATGTTGGTTTTCAGGTTGTGGATTGCACTATCTCTGGATTGCAATGGAAGATATCAAATTTGCTACCTAAAATGGAATCTTCACAACCTGAAGAAAAAGGAAGCCAGACTCAACAGCAACATATATTTATTATTTTCTGAGCAAATGAAAAAAACCACATTGTTCCAACTGCACTTATTAATATCTACAACCCTTTGATCATCACATACAATTCCAAGTATGCATCAGCTCTCCAGAAGAAAATGAGAAAAACTGAGGAACCATCTATTACATCAACTATATTCCAGAAAGAATTAGCTAGAACACAAGATTACTGCACACTCCAACATCCTAAGAGAGAAACATAAAGAAACCCAACTCACTATATAATTACACCTATGGGTAGTGCAAGAGGGCAGATATAGACTGTAATTGTTTATTTGTCCCTTTCTTACAAAACATTTTCACTGATACATTATAGGATTTTTTCTGTGTATTTTTCCAAAAGCAACTAATTAAAAGCAACGAAATAAAATTGTAATGAAGTTTTTAAAAGGCTGCTGTCTCTATCTTTTTTCTCCAATCTTGCTGATCAGTGAGATTATTAAACTTTCAGTGTCAACTACTCTTGCATAAACGTGAAGAGGTCTATACGTTGGTCTTATAATAAATTCAGTTCCTTATTGACAGAGATGCAGTGAAAATACAGATTCTTAGGAATTTGACAGTTACCCATCTTTTACAGGACCCCGGGGGACACTGTATAAAGTGTCTGAGACTGCTTTTAGATGAGGCGCTTAAAAGCGCCTTGCAAGGATATGTAGAGAGAGAAACCTGCATGGGGGGAGGGGGAGGGGGTAAGGGTTAAACATTTTCCTGCGCTACCGGAAGTGACGTTGCTACCATTCTGAGCAGCAACCGCAGAGAACAAGCACAGGTTTGAAGATGCAGCATCGTAAAAGCCGCCTCTAGGGGTTTTTACTACACTGCATCTTCAAACCTACACTTGTTCTTGGCAGCTGCTGCTTCAGAATGGAAGCAACGTCACTTCCGGTAGCACGGGGGAACGTCTAAATCGCCCGCGCACAGGTTTCTTTCTCTATGTATCTTTGCAAGACGCATTTTGAGCACCTCGTCTAAAAGCAGTCTGAGGGTGAAAATGAAGGAGACAGTAGCCTGCATTAGCCTGTTGTAGCCCATGTTAGCCCAGGAGTCACCTGTTTGTCTGGTAGGTTGCTGTCAGACGTTTGCCCACTACAGACTCAGGGCGGGTAGCTAGCTGCTATGCGACGCATGGGCCATCAGTGGTCAGTGACACAGCCTGGACTAAGCAACTCCCTCCCGTCAGGTCCCACCCAGCCCCACCACAAGGTGAGGTCAGAGGGTCAGGCCTGGAGGAGCACCCTACCCTAGCCACAGGCAACTGATGGGGGCATCAGAACTCTCCAATCAGATGTTTGGTACACACACACCGGTCAGTTGAGGGCATGCCTCTCCCCCCACCCAATCAGTTGTTCTGCATCAGCTCTTCCTGGGGTCCTGCTGCGTGGTGGGGATCCGGCCATCCTGTCCTGTATGGACTGCTCTGTGGCCAACTCATGCCATGGAGGGACCTGTGATGGCAGCCCCCATGCCTGGATTACTGGGGGGATGGCTGCTAGTGTGAACCACCATCCCCACCAACCTGAGAAGTGACAGATGAGTGCCTGTGTCTAATGCTCATCAATCAAGCCTTATGGAAAGTTCAAAGCTATCGCTTTATAGTTCTAGACTTTGGAAAGTTCTTTCAAGATTCAAATTCAAGAGTGAGTTACTTACTGTAATCAAGTAATCCATTTAAATATTAAATTTCTTCACTTTCCTGTCCAGCTTAAAAAACAAACAAACATAGTTTACACTTCAACTTTAAAACATTTGTGTTTGTTTTTACTAGTCTTCTTCCATCTTACACCATTAAGTAAAATGCCTGACGATATTAGAAGTTCAAGTGCTACAATGGGATATATGCAAGTGGACCTCTGCAGGAGGAATAGGACATTAATGAGCTTTTCATAATGGGTGAAGAAAATGTTCAAGTACGTGCATCTCGCCACCAGACAGATCTGTCTTGGAAAGTCAGAATCATTTCAAGATGTTACACTAACGTCTCTAATTCAGTAAAACAGATTTCTCTGAGCTCACCTGAATTCTGAAGGCTAAGTGAATCACATTTAAGGTGTTTAATAAAATGTTTCCTTGTAAAGCATTCATTCTCTGGTGAAAAGTGCCATGTCTCCAGCACTGTCTGGAGGCTGACACAGTGGCACTGCCAGCAAACTTGAAGAGGACACTTAAGAAGGAATCTTTCTCTCTTTTGTGTATTAAATGCACCTGGAGATAAAAGTTTAGATGACCGTGTCTCTTATTGTTGCTCGTTACGACTGATTTATACGCTAGTCTATCCATCTTTGCCAGAGTCAAAAGTAGGGTTGCCAGATATGCACATTTTCCTGGGACGCCTATGAAAAATACATGTTGTAGGGCCTGCATTGGCTCCTTAGGTGCCAACCCTAAATCAAAAGTTAATTATTCACAAGCAAATCTTAAAGTGCCCTATAAAGGCTTTCAAACTCTCCTGTTTAACAAGAATGCAATATCATTGTGGGTGTGAAAACAAGGGGATTGTAATAGATGTAGGAGCGGTCCTTAATTTTCTCCCCTGCCTCCCGCAACATCTACAGTGGCCTCAACTGCCACTGGACTCATGAGGAGAGGCATAAAGTTAAAAAGGGGGACTGCTCCCTGTAGCACTCTCTTCTCAATCAACATTTCAACTTCCTGGAAGCTGGATGAGAGGGAAAAGCCACTAACATTGTGGGGAGGAGCGGTCACTAGGTTCGCCAGATTTCCAGATACTTTAACCTGAAATGGGGCAGGGCAGAGCTTCTCACCCACTTCTAACATGCTTTGGATTGCATTACAGCACCATTGTGCTCTGTAGGGGGTAGGGCCACATCAGAGAGGGGGAGAGACAATCTCTTCGCCCCACTCCCTGTCCAACATGACCCCACTGCCAACCCCTCCTAAAATAGTAGTGACACCCAGTATAACCTGGCAAGACAGAGGCGGCTTCACCAA
This sequence comes from Sphenodon punctatus, assembly GCA_003113815.1. Lineage (NCBI taxonomy): Eukaryota > Metazoa > Chordata > Lepidosauria > Sphenodontia > Sphenodontidae > Sphenodon > Sphenodon punctatus. The sequence continues at coordinate 543,259 of QEPC01009382.1, read as the reverse complement.
GAGATGTGGCAGCAAGGACTCTGGTTTGTACTCAGAGGGGTGATAACCCTTGATACCACCCCATTTGAACTGTTGCTACTCCACCATGTATTATTCACTTTGTGTTGGAGTAATCATGGAAAGCACATACAGTAGAACTCTGTGGCCTTTATGTGATGATGACTAGAGCCATCTAGTCATTCTCTGTGCTGGAACGTGGATGCTAGGAAGATGATACATCTGAGTATACACACTCAGTGTATACTGACTGATCAAACCTATGATCATCCAGGTCAAAAGCCACACAGAGCAGGTCAGGAAAACCTGCTACTTATTTCCACTTGCTGGTGGTCCCTGCAGGTTTACAAGTATTTATTCTTTAGGTTTTCTAGTAGGACCAGAAATTTTGCCTTTGAGCAACATCTTTGTGCAGAATCATGAATGTTATGGGACAGGGACACATCCTATTTTTAGTTACACCAATGTGAATCTGGAGAAATGCCATTAAAGCCAATTGATTCTCACCAGTGTAGTAAACAGGCCCTTGTATTCTAAGGGAGAATTACATATATGAAAGATTATGAGATTGGTGAGCTGAGCAGAACACCATTAAAAAAAATTATCTTTATTTGATTTTCAACTGCTTTAAACAATACACACAATATTAGGTTTCCGTTCAGCCTAGACAATATATAGATATATAAAATGTAAAAAATAATGAAATTTCTTTCTTTAACCTTAATTAAAAGTCAGATCTAGATGCAGATGTTGCTATGAATAAAGAGAGGGTCCCATATCTTTTGAAAGGTTTTTTTCTCTGTCTTGAAACTTGCACATCTAGCTCTCCATTTCAATAATAAACCAGACCTGTTTCAACCAATTACCGATAGAAGGTGGTGAAGAAACTCGCCATAGTTTAACAACTGAATACTTTCCTGTTAAAAAAAAGAATATTGACTCATTTCTGTACCTTCGAATCAGCTATAACCCCATTGCTGATCCCTAGAAATAAGGAACAAGGGCCATCCTTGTCTGAAGATAAAATTCTTCAGTAATCCCCCCATTTATAAGAATAGAATAGAATTTTATTTATGGCCTAAGCCTAAAACTTGATAAAAATATTACATAATTTTACATAATATTACATAAATATTACATAAATATTTACATAATCCTTATACATGGAATAAATCACATTTATAAGAATAACAAAATATACATAAATAAAAATAAAAACACCTTAAAACCATTACACATATTATTGTACTCAAATCATTTGATGAGGATTCCTGACAACAACACCCCAATCTGTTGTACACATTTGTTCCTGAAAACCTCTCTTTTATCACGGCACTGCAATGGTCTTTCACGTAATTTTGACCTTCATCTTCTTCTTTATGCCCTGGGCTGCATAAATAAACTTTGCCAGAGTTAATACTGTATTTTTATCTGTATCTTGTAGGATGCTTTTTGTTTTCCAGTATACAGTAGAACCCTTATTGCTTCCTTCCAAGGGTATTAGCCATTTCTCCCTTTCTTTCTCATAGAACGGACATTCCCACATTACATGAATTATATCCTCCACTCTGTACATATTGCATAACCACAATCTTTGTGCCATCGGCCTCTTTAGCCATCTACCCTCTTGGACTTCCGATTCCATCTGTGAAAAGCGCATACTCGTAATAGCGCGATGCAACTGATATTGCGGAATCATCAGGTAAGCAGTCGGAGGCTTAAGAGGGAGATTATATTTATTTATCAAAAGATGTTTCTGTTCGCCTACTTTTGCCCTATCAGACTGTATAAACCAATCAGTGAGTCTCTGAATAATAAGCTCTCTGTCTGATGGGGTGGGGATCAGGTCAGGGCCTGCTAATGGTTGCACTAAGCCAATTTTTTCAATTCCCTTTTTGACCTGCTCCACCCATGTATCTTTCCCCCTCATAGGGCCTTCCATCTCTAAATAAATACGCTTTGGAAAGCGTATCAGGGAGAGAGATCTTAATTTTAGCCAGTAGGTGAAAACTCTTAATCTTGCTTTCATGGTCACACTTCCGGTTCCTGTTTCTATCCTTACTAAAGCCCGAGAGGTAGATCTCTGCACGCCCAATAATTTCCTCAGAAAAACCACTTGAGTTTTTTCCGCCAATTCACAGGCCCTAGGATCTAAGCCCCACAATTCAGCCCTGTACAGTAGGGTTCTTTCCATCTTCACCTCCGCGATTGTTAATGTCTCCATGCATGTACGTTTCCCACAATAATTATGCAGGGCTAAGATCCCTCCCCCTACTTGTGTAGCTTTTGCCTGAGCCCTTACAACATGGTCAATCCATGTTAGTTTCTTATTAAAGGTGACTCCCAAATAGGTAAAGGTCTTCACTACCTCCAGCTTTTCTCTTCCAATTACCCATCCTGACATTTTCCTGGTGCCAAAGATCGTAACTTTTGATTTGGCTCCATTTATTTTCAGGGCATTAGCCTCAGCATACACCTCCAAGGCATTTAAGATTCTTTGCAGCCCTATTTTCATTAGAGAGAGAGATGCGATGTCATCTGCATATAATAGGGAGAACAACTCTCCCCCTAATGTTCTTGGGTGATGATGGAATTTACTTCATAGGCTTTGTATTAAATAGTTTATGAATAGATTACAGAGTATAGGCCCATTAGCCTGATTGATCTCCCAGCAAAAATATATGGAAAACATCTTTTAATGCATATACAGACTTGGACTGAACAAGCAAATATAATGGGGGAGGAGCAGGCGGGCTTTAGGGTATTTATGCATAGATCAATGTTTTACACTTTACCCCATTTATAAGAATACGAGCTTTTGGTTTGGAATAAGAGCTTGTACAATATTTATAAATGGAGGACCAAATCAAAACTTTTGAAAGATTCTAACATAAAAGTCCATTGTATAAGAACAAAGTTTTCTCAGCATCTAATGAGAGCAATGCTAACTCTGGGAAGTGGGCAAGAGCAATACAATTTAATGTTCTTCTCACATTATCTGATGAGTATCTTCCTATAATACAGGCCGTCTGATCATGATTTATTAGTTTTCTGATTACCCCTTCCAATCTTATTGCTAAAATATTTGCTAATTTTTTTGCATCTAAAATAATAAGGATATTGGTCTGTATGAGCCACAATCAATGGGTTTACCCTCCTTATGTATTAATGTAACAGAGGCATGCTGCATTGTATCTCATAGTTTAATACACCATTTTTGCTTCCCGTTTTGCTGCTAGAATATATTTTTCTTCCAGATCAACATTCTGCAAGAATACTTAATAGTCTCCTACTGGGGGACATACAAACTTCTCAACCACCATGGAATACTCTCTAGTTGTAAGCTTTGCATACTGCAGGCAGCATCTATACTCAAAAGGAATAACTGATTAGCATGTTTGTACCGAACTACCAATGCTTGCTAAATAACACAGTTTATTCTCTGTTTTGCATCCTACAAGCAAACAAAGATTACAGACTGACTACTTCAGCTCCTGTAGTAGTTCTCAAAAATCCTAGTCTCTCTCAAAGGATCTCTTTAATTCCACTTTAATTCCACTTAGTTCCCTCTCCTCTTTTCTCCCAGACTTTGAATCCTGGCTCACCTTTTTCCTCTCTGATGACCCCCCCAGCTCTCATTCTTGGTGATTCAACATTCACGTCGACACATCACCACGTCCTCTATCTCCCGCTTTCTCTCCCTGACCTCCTCCTTTGATCTCCGACTCTGGACCAATTCCCCCACCCATACCGACGGCCACTCCCTCGACCTCATCTTCTCATGAAAATTCTCTCTTGCTGACCTCTCCTTTGATCCCTGCCATAATTCGGATCACTTCCTCGCCTCTTTCAGCCTCTCCCACCAACCCCCGTCCTCCTCCCCCTCTCCGCACGCCTTCCGCAATATGCAGGCCATTACCCCCATGAAGTTTGCCTCCTCTCTATCCCCCCCCCTCCCCTCTGTTTTCTCCTCCTCCTCCCCTGACTCTGACATCTCCGCTCTCAACACCTCTCTCTCCTCAA
>QEPC01009382.1:526427-538659 GCA_003113815.1 Sphenodon punctatus | reverse complement strand
CCTACTGTCTGCCCGCCTCTGCAGACTGCTGCAACCTGACTGTAACCAAGCCAAGCACACACACCTGAGTCTTCGCACCTGCTTGGATGTTTGTCTGTCTTCTCCCCTGTCTCTCCCACTGTCCCCTCTCCCTGTCTCCCCCTCCTTGTCTTTTAGATTGTAAGCCACAGGCAGGGACTGCGTCTATTTCTATGTTCTGTACAGCACCAGGCACATGGCTGGTGCTATATAAATGTTTATAATAATAATCAATCATCATCATCATCTTCTACTTTTACAAGAGTGCTCCAAATCAATAGACTTTCATCAGACTCTGGTTGCCTAAGAGGAGACAGATTCTCTTCAACCCCTCAGTCACATATTTACCTCTTCTTTAAAACTCCCTTCAAACAGAGAGCCAGAATAAGCCATGTATTGTGACAAACAACTAGCATGTAATAAAGCCTCAAAGGGTTACAGTGGAATGTAGGTTCTGGCAAAATGCACCATCTCTCTTGAACTTAGGCTGCTTTTAGATGTGCAGTTGGATCAGGCGCGGGAGCGGCGAAACAGCCGCGGCGCTGTTTTAGACAAACCGAAAGCGGAAGTTGTGCGCGTGATCCGGCACCGCGCATTCTTTTCCGGCTGCGTATGTCACCCCAGAGAGATCAGGGTGGTTCGCTCGCGGTCGGCAAAGAATGCGCGGCCCCGGATCACGCTCACAACTTCCACTTCCGGTTCGTCTAAAACAGCGCCGCGGCTGTTTTTCCGGTCCCGCGCCTGATCACAGCTGCACGTCTAAAAGTGGCCTTACACACTGGCAATAAAACCTACAATGGACTCTAAATGGAGTCTTTAGATTTCAAAGAAGAAATTCAGGAGCTTTGACTTCTTCCCTCATGGGAGTACTTTAAGAAAAGAAGCACAGAATAAATATATATCAAAAGCTCAGAAATGAGCTCCCATAAATTAACCCTGCTGAGACACTAAAACAGACTACCTTAAATAAAATCCCGCAGGTTGTTCCCTTCAACATTTAGAATCAAAATTAGATTCTTACAGTTCCAGATTAAAATCTCTGGGTAGGAAGACTTCAGGGGCAATGACTGATTAAATGCAAATCTTCAAAGTGAGGCTGATATCTTAAAAGCCCTCGCAGGAAGTTTATTACAAGGTAAGGCAATTGTTTACTAAGAGATTGAGACATCGGACCATTTATCAAACATTTTAGATATGAGCTAACTGGGTTTCTGAGGGGACTGATCATAGAGGTGACAATATCAGTAAAGCGCTGCACTTTGTTTAAATGAATCTGGAGATTTAGATTTCATAACCATCTCTCACATGTTGATCATCAAGCTATTGCCCAAGGTGCAACACACCAAATGTCAAACTGCCTGATTCTTGTACGTCAACCACATATCCTTCAACATTTGACAGCGAAAAACAGGTAAACTTCATGCTACCCCTAATTTGCATACATTTTAAATGTGTTTATGAACATTTGTAATAGCCCACTACCTAACTTTGGGGCTGATCTGGAAAAAAAGATGTCTGCGTGAACTGTGAGAGGCTGTGAACACACGTTTGTATGTGTTGGAGTGATGGTTCAAATTCAACCTATTAAAGTGTCAAAATTCTCAAATGGGTGCACAGACTTCGGCTTTAAAGTGTTAGTTTTTTTAAGACATTCAGAGGATTAAAGATGGAATCAGTGACAGTCCCTTTCAGCACTCTAAAGAATCCTAACTTTTTTAGAGTTCATCTTGATCCTAGTAAGCACACAGTTCCTTCCTGTCTGGGTGCTATCCTTCTTCGTTATTTGATAGTGGTGCTTTTCCCAAGCTTGTTACACTGAGAAAGGTGCTCCACCCCCAGCAATGAACAACAACAACAGTAATCAACGGCTTCTAACCTGGACAGGGAGCCAAAGCTCTTTCTGGGTGGACTAATGAAGTGTTAATGAACCTCACTGTCTGCTGTGACACTACAAACTGTACACAGCTGGGAAGGTGGTACAAGGTAACAAAATCCATTACTACACTAGCCAAAAAGTTACTATAGGAGGGGATAGAACTATTGGCTTTTGGTTTTAATTTTGAATGAGAAAATGTATCATTTAGAAGAACATTAGACCCAGTTCTATATCTTGCACATTGGGTGTTTTTAAATGATAAGGGCGACAGGGGGTGGGAGTCCATGGACGCAGTGTGGCTCTGCCATGAAGCACCTACCCAGGTGGAGTGTGTGGGGAGAGATTCTAATGGGTGCCTCCCAGCATGGCTACCATGGCCACAGAGGCAGCCGCCATGCACTCCCCCTGCCATGGACCATGGGGGAGGGGAAGTGCACTGGGCAGACCTTTGAGATATTCTGAGTGTGAGCAGTTGGGAACCCTGGCTCCCCAGCACTCCCAGCCAGTTCTTGTGACTTGCAAAAGCCATTTCCCTCAGTGCGTATGAGTGGTGGACCCGTCTGCTGGCATGGCTGGTTGCCATCATTCATACGGCTGCTCGTTGCCATGCATTCAATTGGCCTGCTGCATGGAGCATTCTGGATTTCCTGGCAGTGCTTCATGCATGGCCATGAGTGGGATGCTCCGTGGCTCATGGCAGCGCACATCTGACCGCTCCACCTTCAGACAGGTGGTTGGATCCATGGCTCCTGGGTAGCCATGCAGAGTAGCATCTCATTTGAAAACACCCCTTGTGTAATCAGTAACTCCTATGATGTGGGTGTAAAATGACATCATGTTGTTATGGGTATATTTTATCTCCACTTTGTTTGGTTTTATAGACCCACATCAGATACAAGGAAACTAAAAAAAGAAAAGTCAGCCTGTCACTTGTATTTTAGGATCTTTTATTGCCATCAGTCTAGACATTTCTTTTCTATGCCAGTTACCAACAAAATTAACTATTTCTGTAATAACCAGTTTTATTTAAGATAAGTGGATGTTAATTTAATGTCTAAATATGGGATTCAGATCTCCCAAATATTTTGGTGAAATTCACTGTGGTTGTTGAAGCATCGGATGACATTTCAAAGCTGGCAATTCCAGAGAAAGTAAAAGAGGGAGAAAGAGAATATGCCAATGTGAAATTTTCATTTAATTTCATTTGACATTTCATAGGAGTTCACTTTTTCCCCACTTAAAATTCCCACAACACTTTTGAAATTTCAACATTCAATTTCCTGTCCTCAAGAAATTCCTTGAGCATGTTAAAGGTTATTGTATCATCTTTTCCTATGCTAAATACACCAGGTAGAGCGAAGCGAAAACAAAGCAACCATTGCTTTTTAGTACATAAAATGCAAATGTTGGCAGGACATTTTACGAGGTGTGAAGAAGCTGTGAAATAATGAATAATTTAATTATTTGAATTTTTTTTCCTGCCCTATCCTTCAATGGCTCAGGGAAGGTTACAATATAGAAAAATGTAAGTGTAGAATAATTACACATAAATAAAACCAGCCAAATATCCTATCCCAAACCTCCCCAAATCCTATCCTCGCCTGCCAAATGCCTGGTCAAGGTCATCTAGAAAAGTTGTGCATTGCCTCCACAAGATGAGGAGGCTTAGGTTTAGATGAACCTCTAGGGGAAGCGGGTCCCATAGTTGTGAGGCAACTACAGAGAAGGCCTCTCTGCACACGCTTGCTGTACAAACTCAATGGGCAGATGGTACATGCAAGAGGCCACAGTAGGATATAATCAAAGAGGTGGTCTTTCAAATATGTGTGGCCCAGACCACTTAAGGCTTTATGGGTCAAAACCAGCATTTTTAATTGTGTCCGGAAAGCTATCAGTAGCCAGGGAAGATTCTGATACTCCAGTGTAATGTGCTATGAGCGACCCACTCACCAACAGAAGGCAGGCTGTCACATTCGGTACCAGATGCAGCTTCCAAACTGTCATCAAGGGAAGTCCCACATAGAGCTCCTGGTAGCCATCCATTGGGAACCCAGATTCATAGGAAGACGGTTTAGGATAGGTCAATGGAGCATGTGGCAATTTATGAAAATCAGGAGATGATAATGACTGGAAGAGTTTAGCTAAGAACAGAACCAAACGGCTAAAGGATGCTTGTACAGCAGCAGACCTTTGAGACCTCTAATGCCAACAGAGCGAATGAGTGGGGGTAAATTCAGTTAGTAATTAAGCATGAGGTATTTTATCCCTTTAAATTAATTGAAACTAGGATTTTTGTAGTTAGTTTAAATGCGATTCCAACTTCAGGTATACAATCCCCTGAGTTGTGATATTGAAATGCAAGCCTGGCTATGCAGTGTGCAATTATCTTTTTTTGTGGAATGCAATAGTATTGACAAATAGCTGAGGAAATACCATTTTCAGACTTCGATATCGTTTGGCTCATTTTATTTTATTTATTTTATTTATTTATTTTATAGATTTTTATCCCGCCCCATCCTGCAATGCAGCCTTTTACCAGAGGCAGAGCTGCTAAAGCATTATCGATCGACAACAGCACAGTGCAAATCCACACTTTGAAGGGGTCTCATAAAACATCTGCACTGGACTAGGGAAGAAGCTGAATAAGTGAGAGATTCTTACAGCAGGTTCCAGAGATAATCCTTCTCATAGAGAAATAGAAATGAAAAAATAAACGTTCCCATTCAGAGGTTACATAAACATAACACCAGAGCTGTTATGGTGTATTAGCTGTAAATACTACATTTAATACAACTGACTCCAAACAGCTGATATTTGTTTTGTAAATGAGCAAAGGAGCCAATTATACTGTACTCAGAATCCACATTTGCTTTATGGGGAATTGTGCCAAGACAAACGCAGGTTTCCCTTTTCACTAGGATAAAATAATCTCCAGCTATACTTTAGAAAGGTGCTTATTCTTCCAAGGGCATGTTCAAGTCTGTAAGGTAAAAACTGGATGATCTATTTGAATCCATGCAGAGACTTGCCCATTATCACTGAAAACACAAGACATTTGCTGTAGTCTATCAGGCTAACAAAACAAACACAAGTTTGGCAGCATTGATGCCTCAAGAGAGAGCATAATAATTACACTAGGACTGCTCATTCAGGTACTTATTGTGCCATATGAATTTTGGACTGAGAGAGTGAGTGACTGAGGTTTAATCGTGCAGTGGCCACCAGGCCATATTGCGTCAAACAAAAGGTGAGGGTGAATTTTGGAACTTACCTGTGAAACACCGAAGCATTTGAAGATGTGAAATGAAACATATTTAAAAGAAATACTGGTCTGAATTTGGATTCTCTTAAATAGGAATGAGAAAGCTAATCTCATCTGGCCAGATGATTACTAGAAAGCTTTCTATGTATTTAAAAAAAGAAAGAAAAAAAATTCCCCGTAGCTCAGAAACAATCAAGCACAAGTCAGTGAGACAGGGACATAGCACTGCACCTAAACATATAATCAAGAAAAGGGACTATTTTAAAAGGGAAGATTATGCAGTAGAACATCTGTAGGTGGTAGTATAGTTAACAGACATAATCCTTGGCCTATCTAAATTGGTTTTGTAACTTGAGAGTCTCACATTGAGCTAAGACTTTTAAAAACATATGAATTGTTTGAGGAATGGAAACATTTGCAATTGAAAAGAATCTACAGATGACATTCCACAAATAATACATGCAGACATTATTCAATGCTTGCGTCACTTAAAGAGCCACTGAACCGACCAAGTTGCATGGTAGGAAAGTTGTTGTGGATACAGGGAGATTGGGCTTGGAAAGAGCTATTGGACCATACAGCATGGTTGGAAAACAAACAACAAATTAAATCTATCTTGCAAACTTTATTTCAAAGGGCTTTCAACTTGGAAAGAAAAAGCTTGTTATGTGATGACTACATAAAACACTCATTACCCTCTTCTGATCACTTACAAGCCTTGCGTTCTCAAAGAAATGGTGTAATGGCTATTTGGTCCAATTATTACTACATTTTTTTTTTCTTTTTTTTTTTTTTAAGACGACAACACTGTTCTTCCTACCTCTTGAGTGCAGGGAATTAAACAGACTTTTGGACATCATGAGAACAATGCCCTGACAAGATTTTCTTGTTTAGAAGCCTTCAGCTCTTAGACATTCCAATCAATCTCATACAGAACTAACTTCTTACCCTCTGTCCATTCTACTGCCTTAGTACTCGCAGCAATCTCTGTCTTTTATTTTTAAAAGTCTCAGCTTGTTGCTATTGAGGCGATCCGTCAAATTGCACTAATTTGATGTTCTGTATCCTACACAGAGTTCTCATATTCCTGTAACTTAGAGTGAACATTTCCATTAAACATTTCAACTCTTTTTCTAAGACGGCACAAGAAGACTTAATGGACTCATAATATTTATTTATTTATTTATTTAAAAGATTTATACCCTGCCCCTCCTGCCAGGCAGCCTGGGGCGGCTAACAAAATCAAAATCAGTAAAATACAATAAAACATATAAAAGCATCATGTACAATAGTAAAAATAGTAAAAATGGGGAGAAAAACCCCAATGGACCCCCCACCCACCACCCTCACCCTTCTCCCTCACCAAACGCCTGACGGAACAGCCAGGTTGTACAATTCCTATGGAAATCTGGGAGGTCTGGGGCCACACGGGTCTCCACCGGGAGGGAATTCCAGAGGCGCAGCACGGCGCGGCACAGCCACTGAGAATGCCCTGTCCTGCGTGGTCCCCCTGGATACCCGAGGGACCTCCAACAGGGCGCCCCCAGATGACTGCAGGGGCCGGTCAAGAGCCCTGGCAATGAGGCGGTCTTGCAAACAGGCAGGGCCCAGACCGTGTAAGGCTTTATAGGTCAAAACCAACACTTTGAATTGGGCCTGGAAGACTATTGGCAGCTAGTGCAGAGATCGGAGCACTGGTGTAATGTGCTCCCGGCGACCCAGCCCCACCAGGAGCCAGGCCGCCGCATTCTGCACCAGCTTCAGCTTCCGAGCCATCACCATAGGTAGCCCCACGTAGAGTGCGTTACAGTAGTCTAGCAGAGAGGTGATAAAAGCATGGATGATCGTGGCCAGATCCGGAACCGAAACCAGTGGCCAAAGCCACCGCACCAGATAGAACTGGCTGAATGCACTCCTCGTCACAGCCTCCACCTGGAGATCCAGGTGGAGCTGCACATCGAGGAGCACCCCCAGGTTCCGCATCTGGGAAGCCAATGGAGGACAAACCCCCTCAACCGAGAGGGCCATCACCTCCATCGACTTACCCACTAACATCACCTCTGTCTTGTCAGGATTCAATCGCAGTTGATTAGCCCTCATCCAGTCCCCCACAGCTGCCAAACACCGGGTAAGCACCGAGACAGCCGGGCTTGGGTCAGTTGAAAATGAGAGGTACAGTTGTGTGTCATCCGCATACTCATGACAGCTCACCCTGTACCCCGATCACCGCGCTGAGCGGCTGCATTTACACGTTGAACTGGAGAGGGGACAAGACAGAATCCTGCTGGACTCCACACGAGAAGTCTCCGTGAGATGAAAAATAATCACTAAGCACCAACCGGTGAGTTTTCCCAGTCAGCTTTCATCTCAGGAATATTATGTTTAAATCTTTCCAAGGGAAATAAAGTACATGCCCAGCACAGACTTTGATGGGTATTTATTTGAAATGCTACAGAACTCCAGAGTTTGGTAGCCAGGACACTTTGTTCGGGGCTAAGCACTTGAATGTTGGTAAGGAATTATTTATTTATTTTTGACATTTAATACCCTGCACGCCACCCTGCCTCAGACAGCTCGTGGTGGCTAATGAGGTTGATTAGTGTGCAGAAAGTTGCATATAGTGCAAACATTAAGAGCGCGATCCAGCTCCATACAAGTGAATGGTAGTTTAGCCATTTACTTTAATTGGAGCTGGATCTATTTACACAACGACTGTAGGCTTTATTTTAATGGGATGTACAAATTGTTCTTCACATGAAGAGGAAGGCAGGGAGCAGTTACTAGACTGGAGGGCAGCAGCTCAGGGGTGAGGTAAGTCAGCCAGTGTCCTGGGATGCTCCAATACATTTTTTTTTAAAAAAAAAAAACTTTTTCTTTTCATTTTGTGAGAAATCTTGCGAGATATTTATATTTATTTATTTGTTTATAAATTTTTTTGCTACCCTGCCCCTCCTGCCACAGGCAGCTCGGGGCAGCTTACAATCACAACCAAAATAAAACAACAATAAAGCTAAAAACTCATAAAAGGAGGATAAAAATATTCTGCTCCACCCACCACCCTAACACACTCCTCCCACTCAATCACCCATCTCCCTCACCAAACACGTGAGACCAAGAATTTGGCGAGATCTCTGTCCTGGTGTTCAATCTCATGAGAATTTATTCCAAGGTTTTTAAAAAAAATCTTGTTTCACCCCTAGCAGCTGCGCTGCTGCCCCCATCTCCTCGAGTATTGGGCCCAACCCACTTCTGCTCAGATCTTGCTTTGATTGCTTCCCAACGCCTAGTAAGGCTGACTAACCCCCCACTCTGGCTGTCCTCCTGCTGCTGTCACACTGGCACCTGCAAATACAGGACAAAAACCAATTTTGGGGGGAGTTGGGACACCTGGGATAAGGCTAAAATAAGGGACTGCCCCTTTAAAAATGGGATGCATGGTCACCCTCAGAAGGGGAGTCCTGACTGACACCCCAGAGCTGCCCAGGAGCACTTCCCCCCGCCTGCTGCATATAGTACAGTCACCAAAACTAAACTGCTCAGCCCCAGGATGCCTTTCTCACTAGGAGGGCGTTAGCCAATGGAAATGCCCAACAGTGGCAGAAGTCCTGTCTCATGGCCCAGGAGCACTTCCCCAGCTCACTCCATGCCCTGCAGAAATCCATTCCAAATAAATCTGTCTGCAGTGCTTTGGACCCCAGAATTGGGGGAAGGGGTGCCAGAGAGAGAGAGAGAGAGACTGACTGCGAGTGTGGGGTTGTGCATGTGTGAGAGGCATTACGTGTGTGAAATAGTGCATGTGTAGGTGAACGAGAGAGAGAATGTGTATACAGGGCCAGTCTTACCAAAGGGCAACCTGGGGCAGCTGCCCCAGGCCCACTCTATTTTCATCAGGACAGGTTGTGGCGGCACCCCTACCTCTCAGTGGGGTCCCAAAAATGACCACCTTCAGGGCAACGCAGAGGTTGCCCCCAAGGGTGAGGGGTCCCTAGGGCCCCCACATTTTATCTTCGTGTCTGGGCCCCGCAAATCCTAAGGCCAGCCCGGTGTGTATATGTTTGCGCATGACTGCTCACCAGGGATAGGGAAGAGGAGAAGCAAATATTGACCCACAAGAGGCAAGGTTGGCCATCCCAGTGTTAGAAAGACTTTATTTTCTTTATTTATCACTTGCAAAATGTCTATTGTATTTATTAAAGTTTTTAAAATACTTATTTCATTTCTTAATGTTTGGGGGTAGACAGTACAATACTTAGGGCTGAGTGCTGCTTTTGGTGAGACAATGTTTTTGTCTCTGTGAGAAACTGTGCCCACCCCAATCTAGACAAAAACATGTTTTGCAATAAAATATAATTAACTTATTTAAGTACTTTTACACATAGCACATATAGACATGCAGTTCAAATTGTTTTCATTGGGATTAATACGTTGAAACCTTTTATTATATAATAAAGTACAGTGAAGTAACTTAAAAATTCTTCCTCTCCAACAATTTGTCAGGTGATGCAGAAAGAATATATTTTCCATTTATCTCCTGTTCCTTAAGGCCTGTATTTAACAGGATCAGCTTTGCCTTGCTCAACTGCAAATAAGCACATGGGCATCAGCATGGATTCCTGTTGGCTCTTCTTTTTAATCTACACACCTCTACATATAGTCTGTAGTCTTGTCTGAACGGAATTTATCTGGTTTCCTTCCCAAGCACAATTCCTCAATCGGGCCCTTAGTCACCCTCACACCACAAATTAGACATTTTTAATTGGGTACAACACTATTTTATTATCCTGCTCACACAATCAGGTACAGCATGAACCCAATGCAACAGATCTTGGATAGATTCTAGCCTGGCCTGCCTAACACATAAAACACGTTTCTTACGTGTCCTGCAGATCACAGTGACGGACGTTGGTTTGGAGAGGTTGATACAGGTGGGGGTCCGTAAACGGGAAAGGTGCCCCTTGTTGAGTTGCAGAACTCCCTATGGAGGAGGTCCAGAAAGGGTCAACATCCCACAGACACCTAGTCAGATGCCAAGCGCTGTGACAAGGACCTGGAGTATTGCTTGGCCTTATATACTGTTCTGGGTGGGATCATGTTATCAAAATACTGAGTCCAGGGTTCGATTGACCTTTCAGGCAGGAGGAGTTGTGTCAGCATATTTGGGAACAAGGCCTTTTGTCATCTTTTGATGGTTTGGGGCCAACCCAATTGATATGCTCATTTATTTTCCCCCAATCTGTTTTCAGAGCATTCAGGCCCCAACCCTCCAGCCAGGGCTGAACCTTCTGTAATTTAGATTGGGGTCTTACTCATGCCCCTTCCAGCACCTCCAAGGCTACTTTTCTCATCGACACCCAATCACTCTGCATCAAAATACTAAAAAGGCCTTTTGTTCGGTTAAGTGTCACCACCTATCTCATGTTTTGCAGTACTTATAGTTTTGTTTATATCAACATTCCTCTCTCCTTCCAAAAACAATTTCCTTTGTGCATGGTTCGTCAGCTTCGTATCACTGTGACCTGAGGCTGTTGGTTTGAGGCTTAGCTGACTAGCTAGTTCTTAGATTGTACCCATCATGCTCTATATTATGAACCAGTGTTTCTCCCACTTGGGCTAACATATATTCAATACTAGTTATATTTAATCTACTAATGCTACAAACAGGTGTATATAGTTACTAAAGTCATCTAAACGCAGGTTTACAATCATGTGGTCAGAGGAGAATACAATCAAAATGCAGCACAAGTCAGTGTACACAGTCACTAAGAACATATAAAAACAGGTTTGCATTGTGTGGCCAGGTGAGATTACAATCAAAATGCAACAATAGGCCTGTATTTAACAGGATCAGCTTTGCCTTGCTCAACTGCAAATAAGCGCCTCTACATATAGTCTGTAGTCTCTCTCTAGCAGAAGCAGGACTTCTCCCTTAAAGTCAATGGCACTTGCACTCTCCTTTGTTACAAGTCTGAATGCAGACAATCTTTGCTTTCTTCCAAGCTTTACAGGCTACTCCGTGGGTGTTTTCAGACAGACCCCAGGGTGGTGACCCTGGGTCTGCTCCGGCAGTGACAGGTTTAAATGGAGCCCACCACCACTGCACACTGCAGTGCATCCATGCCCCTTCCCTTGTACCATAGAGCTGTGGGCAAATTGGCAGTCATTCTAGGTTGCCACCTGCATCTCTATGGTGGTTGCTAGGCCAACCTGCGGCAGAGCTGCAGCAGTTGTCCATCCATTAGATAGACCACTACTCCGCTCCTGGTGAGTGCTCTGGGTTCAGGCGGCCTGCTCCACGCACTGTGCTCTGGGATGTTCCGAAGCACCACGAGTGTAACTGGCCAGGAGCAGGCAGCGCCTACTTCACCTAACCCTTTACATGGAAAAGCCACCCAGGGGTGGGTCAGAGCACAAGCAAAGCAGGTGTCTGTCTGAAAAACCCAGTCACACTGTATGCTTGGCTTTTTGCTGAAGCATGTTTTTCTCAACTGATTACCTTTCCTATTCCCCTTCCATCAGTTGCAGGCAGCCTCTTTTCTCTGCAGGTTTCTAGGTTGTCTTTGTGCAGGGAGTTGGTTTTCTCAGCTCTCTCTAATGATCCTTTTTTTACCCTGGCAGTATGTTTCTTACCTCGGTATTCTCCTTGCCTTTGGTTACTCCTGGAATTTGTATCAAGTCCTCATATTGTTCTCTATTGTTTAGTCCCCCTAAGCCATTCCAAAATGACTGTCACCCAACAGCGTTCCCACCTGCCCCTCTCTTGCTGTTTGTGATCCACCTCTACTTAGCAAGCAGCCGTCTCGCTGCTATCCTAGTGTTTGGAGGCCGTGACAGAGTGGGAGGTGTCGGCCCCCCTGCTTGGGGGGGTTTGCCCTCCTGTAGCTCGGCAGGTTCGGAGTCTTGGGGTGATTTTGGATGAAGACCTCCGCCTGGAGCAGCAGGTGGAGGCAGTGGCGAAGGCCACCTTCCACCAGTTGTATCTGGTGCGGAGGCTGCGTCCGTTCATCTCTGGCCCGGACCTGGCCTCCCTCATCCATGCCTTCGTCACCTCGAGGCTGGACTACTGCAATGCGCTCTAC
>QEPC01009382.1:500640-511597 GCA_003113815.1 Sphenodon punctatus | reverse complement strand
CAAGCCAGAGGAAATTGCCCCGAAAACTCCCATTGAAATCAATGGAACTCTCAATGAAGAATGTTAGCTCCGCCTTAACTAATGAAGCCACTAGCGTGGCTCCATAATATCAAACAAATAACTTTAACTTCTCAGGTCCCAGTAATGTCCTGACTCTAGGCTTGATCAATTCCCTTCATCTCTTTTTTTAAATGTGCTGCAATATGAATAAACTAAATGGCAGGTGAATAACAGTAAGCTCCAGCTACATTATTCAATGACAGTTATTCTAATCAGCCTCACCATTGGTTACAATTCCCTGGCAGGTAAACATCCAAACACCAAGCAACAGCTACTTAGACTCCAGCTCTGATGTTAAAAGTCTTGACAACAGCATTTATATCAGCTTTGCCATCAAGTTAGTGCTGTTTGAACCTTTCAAGAATTTGTTGGCTGAACAGTCCCAGCTTGCTCCCCATTTATCTTAGGAAGTGACTATCCCTTTCTCTCCCATCACTTTAAAATCAGGGAGACTCCAGAATCCAGCTCAATGTTGCTCCTGGGAGTTATGTAAAATTCTGAGAATTCTCATCTTTGCAGTTGCACATTTTCCTTTACACCTTTAGGTGGCACAGGAGAGTTTTTATTTTAATTGATGAATCCTGAAACTCACAAATGCAACTTATAGAATTGATGGGGACGATCGCAAGCCCCGGCGACCGGCGAATGCAGTACACGCAGTGCACACGCAAAAAGCACATGCACCCCTGGCACGGGGCCCACAACCCATGCACAAAGCGTGTGGCCATGTGCACACGCATGGTATTGAGGCCATTATCTTTGCAGTTTTACGTACTTTGGGAATAGTATTTCACAGGAAGATTCCAGAAGTTTCAGGAATTTCTTTTTTTTAAAAGTGACTAGATATACCAGCAATGATAAATTAATCTAGCACATTTAGAGTTCGTTCTTCTCTGACCCAACATGTCCTGGAGACATCCGGGAATGGGCAGCCCAGATGTTCTCCAATCCATTCTTGCAAGCTTTTGGGTGGTGACAATGGCAACTGGCTTAATGGGGATGTGACGGGCCAGGCTGGCACTTTGGGTGATGGCAGTACTTCTAGAAGGTAAAAAAAGCTCCAGGGGTAATCTGCCCATCCCAACAAGCTTTCATCCATGTAACTGTAATCGTGGGATCCAAAGAATGACCATATGCCATTGGTAAGCTGTCTTATTAGAACAACCGTCACAAGATAGTCCTTCAATTACACTTAGGCATGTCCACTCATGCCCCATGCACTCATCGCCAAAAGGACCACCTTTCTTTTGAATTCAACATACAGAATGTGCCTCTTTTACTTACTCTAGGAAACCCAAACTAAGTTTATTTGAGCAGTTTTGACATTGTAAGAAATTGTGCCATTGTCTCCAATGGAATCAGGTTTTGGCTCAAATAGGAAAAGAATATCAAGCAAAAGTGAGGTTACTGGGGTGATCAAAAAGGCGACTGTCTCAAAAGTGCCCAAAATGGACTCACCTGAGGCTCGCAATTCATCAAACATATACGTTTGGCATGTATGTCAAAACCAAAATAGGCAGGTGAATCTTGTTGTGGTGGGAAAGGGTGCTTAAATGTAAGCTAGGAGGGCTGACTTTCACCTGCCCTAAAACATTCTTACTTACAGCAGACATCAGAAAGGTCATGCAGGGCACAGTGCCAGCAGGGAAAGTCTGTATAATAGCAAGAGGCAGCATCATCCAAAGTACCGGGAGCCCTGCCAGTCCTTAGAGAGTGCTGGAAGCAGGTCATGGTAGCAACGGGGTCAAATGGAAGTAGCAGGGGGCTGGCCCTCTCCTAACCCTTGCATTGGGCAAGCAAGAGTTGGGAAGCGATACTAGGTAGGTGAAGTGATGCCTGTGGGAAAAGCAAGACTATAGTCTCCAATTCCATCTCAAAGCCAAGAGGAAAGAGTTGCCACTAACAATTATTTCACAGTGAACGTTTCACAGAAAAGCGGCACTTACAATTTAACAGCATTTTTTTTTTTTTTTTACTCAGCTCCTGAATCAGATCTGGATACTTACTCAGCAACTGTGATGTTTACATCAGCTGAAAATATTTCCACTACAAATGGTAACACTAATCCAGTCAGAAAGCACTCTGCTGACTACTGTGCAATCCTGTGAAACACTGGAGGAGTGTGGAACTCAGGCTCTGGAGTATTTCCAAGCTAATGATGCCATTCACATGTAACAATGAGATTAGTTTCCTTTGTAGAGCACTGGATCTTTAATTCGCAATATCACAATGGGTGTTACAATCCTTTTTAAAAGACAAAACTGGCAAAGGTGTCAGAGAGAAAGAAATATAAATATTTTAAGTGCATGGATGTATGTAGAATACAAACTCTATATTCTGTATATAGAGACAAAATTCAGCTCTGTTGAAATTCACGGGATGCTCTAATCTTCACTTGTATTACTGGTAAAAGTTTGGGGACCAGTCACAAAATGGAACAGAGTTGATTTCTTCCAGGAGCCTTTGGGAGAGATCCCTGGTTATTATCCTAATAATCTAAACAGCTACTGTGAGTTTAGTAGCTGTTTAGATTATTAGGATAATAACCAGGACCCTGTGAATTCTGCACCACTGCGATTGCAGTCATTTTAGCAGAACTTTGTATTTGGCCAAACTGTTGCAGAAAATCCATCTGTTCGTGCAGAATTAATTACAGCCTGAATGAGAAGGCACGTGAACTACCCAACTCTAGCACTGTGAGCTAACCTGTGGGGTTCTCTAATGGTGTTAACATCTGGCAGCTGGTCTATATTCTGGGGTAACAGGGCTCTGTGATTACAACCCCTCCTGCCCCAGGGAGAGAAAAGTCCTCCCCTGAAAAGTCAGTGTGGTCTTTTGTGGTGTTTTGTGTGACTATTACTACTACTACTACTAATAATAATGTTTTTATAACGCCCCCCTGAATACATGGCACTTGGACCACTTCACACACTAAGTAAAAACAAGGTAACAATTTAAAACAAAGTAATTAAAAATATTAAATGAATACGTTTTCAGGTGCCTTTTAAAGGTAATGAGGGAGGATCTGAGATGAACATCCGAGGGGAGTGAGTTCCACACCGAGAGACCCGCCACAGCAAAAGCCCAATCGCTCATCGACAGCAAAAGCCCAATCGCCTGTCGACTTCAGACATGATGGCAGAACCCCATCGTGGTTCCTGAGCACAGATACCCAAAAGTGTGAGGCTCCAGGAGTAGATCTCAAATATAGCCAAGGGCCTAAACCGTTCACGTTCAGGGCCCTGAAAACCAACAGAGCAATCTTAAACTCGATCCATCGCGTTTAATCAGAATCAGACTGTTGCCACTAACTGTCAGAAGTTGAACAGCTTCCAGAGAACTAGCTGCAAATCCTTGCTGCTTAGGGCACTCCATGGTAGAATCAGACATTCAGCCAATGGGCTGCCTTCTCCAGGTAAATTGCACACATATCCAACCAAAGATTCATTTCTCCCCAGGAGGAAGATATTCCAAAAGGAAATGTTGCCTCGAGTCATACAGGTAACAGGGAGTGTGCCAAGAGCAGACAGTAGGGTCACCCCAGAGATCCTGGCCACTTTGGCGGGCTTCCTACCCCAAGTTTGATTCAACTGATTCAAAGCCACCCTATTAAATGCGGCCTTCAAGTTAGCCTTTTTTGGGGCTTTCCAGGTCGGCAAATTGGTGGCAGCGTCCAAGTGTGATCCTGCTGCTAGAGCAGTTAGAAATAGAGAAGTCTCTATCATAGCTCTAAGACCGACCAAAGGTCTGGGCAGGCTCCCCCGAACTGTGCCCGGTAGCGGTGGCACGGCAGTACATGTCTATCCGCCCCAACCTCCCTGGCCTTTTTCTCACACACAGAGACGATTCCCCTCTGACCCACCACCAGTTCTCTTCCATCCTCTACTAAGCTCTGCACAGGATACACCCCTGGCCCATCGTTTCAGGTCCCACTCTTTTTGCATAAGCACAGCAAGTTACCCCGCAGCATTTTGCTCATACATCTGCAACCTAGCACAATGACGGCGCACTTTATTAACCACAATTTGTTTTGTCAACAGGACTAGGACTGAGGGGCAAGCGCAAGTTGATTTGGATAGCTGGCCACAGTATTGTCTATTTATTTATTTATTTTTATTTTTATTTCCTAAATTTATACCCCGCCCCTCCTAAAAACAGCTCGGGGTGGCTTCCAACAGTAAAAAAAATACATATAAAATATATATATAACAATTTAAAACATTTCAAAAAATTACAATTCAAATATTAAAATATTAAAACAGGGCCCGGGAATTTACTAAAACAATAAATAGGGTAGGGGAGAAAACTCTCAGCCCACCCTCCTGCCCTCCCCAAAGGCCTGGGCGAACAGCCAGGTTTTACAGCATCGTCGGAATGTTAACAGGTTTGGGGCCAGGCGAGCTTCCTCCGGAAGGGAGTTCCAAAGGTGCGGCCCGGCCACCGAGAATGCCCTCTCCATTGTGGCCCCCCGCTTAATGCGGGGGACCTCCAGGAAGGCACCCCTGGCAGACCGAAGGAGCCGCTCTGGGGCGTGGAGGGCGAGGCAGTCCCTGAGGTACGAGGGGCCCAGACCATGAAAGGCCTTATAGTTCAACACCAAAACCTTGAACCTAGCTCGGCACGCTACTGGCAACCCGTGCAGAGTCCGGAGCACAGGTGTAATTGTGCTCCCGACGACCCGTCCCTGTAAGGAGATGGGCCATCGCATTCTGCACTAGCTGCAGCCTCCAAACCAGGCACAAGGGATCAGGCAAGGGTGCTGGTTACTCCTACTGGGGCACGCTGCTAGGTCTCAGCAGAAAAGCCGAAGTTGACTGGAAGGTCAGAAATGGCATGAGTTGGGAATAGCCGATGCTGCTGATTCATGCGGCCTCCAGGGGGCCCCACCCCAATATATTATTAATTAATTAATTATTATTATTATTTATATAGTGAAAGCAATGTACCTGGTGCTTTACGAAGAGTAAGATAGACACGTTTCCTGCCCGAGAGCTTACAATCTAAAGACAGGGGGAGGGGAGACAGGGAAGGGGGAACAGAGGGAGAGACAAGGGATGCAACATTCACGCAACATTCATGAGAATGCGAGAGCTCAGGTACATGTTCAACCTGGGTAAGAACAATCTTCGTAAATCAACCAGGCTCAAGTTGGTAGTAAAAATAAAAAGGGACTGGGTAAAGGTGTGCAGGCTACTGCCTACCATGAAGCTAGTCTGGACGCACATGAATGAGAGGATTAAGTGGACCAACGTGATCTGCCCGGGTTGAGTAGGCAGGGTACATAGGAAGATCATCATAGAAGTGGAGAAGTTGGTCCTCGCCCACGGCGGGAACACCATCGTCCGCAGTGGAATTTGCTTTTTGCTGCCCGAGCTGTACAGGACAGACGAAGTGCACCTCTCTGAGGTGGGCATTGAGATGTATGTGACAGTGATAAAAGCAAAGTTGGTCTAGTTAGTTTAGGGTCTAGGATGGGGATCTCAAAATAGCCAAGCATGCACTGGCGGTTTGCTGTGACAAGGGTCCAGGGTATTAATTAACAGGTTTAGTAGAGTTAGCTGTTCATTAAGTCATCTCCTTATGAGATGGGGCCATAGACGAAGTTAGAGCAGGGGTGGCCAGCTTCCAACCCAGGTCCTGAGCTAAACACCTGAGGACAGGGGCGGTCCTCATTGCCACCGCTGCCACCCTCCTACTTTAGTCACAAGCAGGGGCATAGCTACCATTGGACAAACAAGGCCATTTGTCTTGGGGCCCGTACTGGGTGGGGGCCCAATATCCAAGATAGCTAAGTCACCCTTTACCCCCCTTTTTTTCTTTTTTTAAAATGCCACCTGAGCTGGCTGGGGGCCCTTCCAGCTGCTGCGTGTTGTGTCTGACACAACATTGCAACCACAGGCAGGGAGGGGCCCCATGTAGCAGTCTGGACTGGAAACAATGCAGCCCTGCAACATGTATTTTTCATATGCGTCCTCTTTTAAAGGGGAGGTATGGCCACCCCAGCATCAGGTCAGGTCACACTCACAAGCCTCGCAGCTCGGCTTGCCCCCTTGGTGCCGCGTTGCAAAGGAGAAGTCCTCCCCACCAGTCCGGACCCAAGAGAGGCCTAGCCCAAGTGGCAAGGCGCCCGGCGGCGGCTCCCTAACTGAGTGGAACTGTCGCCGGGCACCTTCCTGCTCCAGCACTCCCTGCATTGAGCCTTCCCTCCAGGACTGGTCAGTTGGGCCGGGGCAGCAATGGTACTGCTGCTGGCCACGCTTGGTCCCAGCGACGGATGGTCCCAGAAGCAGGCCACCAGCAGCAGGCCGCAGACTCTGCAGAGAGCATGTAAGTCCCGAGCACCAGCAGCCCAGTGTCCCTAGGCCGGCTAAACTGGGAGGTGCCCCTAGGCTGTCCGGTGGCTTCACCACCGGCAGGAAAAAGGAAGAGAGAGGCCCACAGTCATTTTTTGTCCCTGGGCTCATCCCAAGCTAGCTACACCCCTGGTCATGAGAGGTCCCATACCTCCCTGACCAGCCGGGTGGCTGGAGCAAGCGTGACCTAGCATCAGCAAGACGTTCAGTGGCACCGAGGGACATCAGGCCACCCAAGTTAGATGTTACAGTTAGTTGTTAAAAGTATGGTCTAGGCTGGACTTAGGAGGGAGAATACCCCATCCCCAACTTTAACTTTAGTCAATAAAGAGTGCGGCCTTTAAAGCCCACAACGTGTACTTGTCTTCTTCTGAGGGGTGCTGGGGCAAAAGCCTGCACATGTTAGTTGAGGAAAGACACATAGAGAGAGAAAGGTTTCTGTTTCTGGCCAGAAGCTGTGAAAAAGTTCAAACCTTTGGAGATTACATTGTAGATGATGTAGAAGCAGAGTATAGTCAGGTCTTAATAAGGGAAGAGGAATGGTGAAATGTGGTCAATGGAGTCTATGGGATTTCTGGGTAAAATGCAGCTCCCCCCCCCTTAAATTTCTAGCTTTAAAAAGAGTTGATGAAAACACAAAAAGTGGTGAAAGGATCCCCTGCAGGCACACAAAAATAGAAAGCTAAGTAGAAAGGGAAAAGCAATTTCAGAGATAGCAACAGGCTCAGGATTACACGATTCTTTGGAGTTTATATTTGGTAACTGTATCTGTGAGAGCTAATAGAATACGTAGTCAATTATTTATGGTGTTTTACACACACACACACACACACACACACACACACACACACACACACACACACATCAATCTCTTTAGAATGAATATTAAATGAATCAATAGTAGCTCTTCCCCAAGCCTGTAATCTATTGGTTTTCAATTAATTCATGCCCACTTTTGGTCGCATTAGTTTTAAACTTATAATTCAACACATTTGAAATGCTATTTTAAAATGCGGTTTTAAAACGAGCAGACCTTGAGGAGGAGAATCAGCCCAGGTGTCTCCGACCGTGTGAATAGCCTCTTCAGCAAGGGACATCAGGGCTGATTCTCCTCCTCCCTGGGGTTCCCTCCACTGCTGCAGCTGCTTCTCCTCCTTCCCAGGGTCTGGTCTAACAGCTGATGGGCAGGCAGATGGGGCATGCACACACACACTGCCACTCCAACAGCTGACAGGTGGCTGGCAGCAGCTTCCTCTGTGGGCCCAGTCCGTGCTGGCACTATAGCTTTGTGCATGGTGCTGGTGGAGCTGCATGCAGGCAGGGGCGCCAGGGTCTTTCACGCAGGGGGTGGGGCACCCCGTGGGAGCCCCTTGCCCCAGGTTGGGAAGAGGAATGGTATGCATTTGTGGGGATGATGCCATGTGGAGCTACACCAGCTGAATCTGGGGCAAACATCTGGCAGCCACTGTTCAGACAGGCAAGTGGATCCAGGGCAAAGAAGAGCCAATGTGGGCGGCTTGTATGATTACACCCATAATGTATGTATGTATGTATGTATGTATGTATGCATGCATGCATGCATGCATGCATATCTTCTGCTTTATGACTATGGAAGGCTATGTTTGTAGCAGTTCCAGAGTAGTACAATCAAGCAATCTAAGCTATATACTATGATACACAATCACACTTTGCAGAATAGCGCCAAGCAGTTTACAAACATTTTTAAAATTAGCCTCATGACACTGATGAGATAGCAAGGAAGTAATTATGGGTGACAATAAACGTGTAGCCAGTGTGCTGGCTACATACTATGGGAGGGGAAGCCAGCTCTGGCAGGGTACGGAACTGACGTGTGCCCAACTGGACTGGCCAGAGAGCACTCTCCCGCCCCCAGTAGTGAACAGAAAAACACGTGGCTGGGTGGGTGTGCCCCCGGCGTGCCCCCAGCACTCTGCCCCCCCTCCCCATGGCAGGCATCTATGGTGGTCCCTGATCCCTGGTAGGGAGGGGCTGCAAACAGATGTGCTGGCCTGCTATGGCCCACTATTGGCCCAGCTGCCCTGGGATCATCCGGGGGACCAATTCTGGGTCAGCCGCCTAGCCAAGCGGGGCAGCAACAGGCCCACATCTGGCATCCCGGAAATAGATGTCTGGGTGAGCCACGGGCCACAGAGGGCACTTGTCATGTCTGTTATTACCCCATGTAGTTACTTTGCTTCAGAGGAGTGGTGTACAAATACTAGTATTACACCTTGCCACAAAGAGGTAGCAATTCCATTTAATTAGTCCGGAAATGTATGACTGATACGCCCAGAATTAATTGGTAAGATTAACATTTGACTTCACTAGTAGTGGAATTGGCCCTCGGAGATAAAAAGTGCATCATTGCAAGAAAATAAGTATCTCATGTGAAATGCAGAGTGCACTCATTCCTGTTGTACTTAGCATGTCACTGTCAGGCTTTAACCCAAGGAACTTGCCAAATATCTCACAGAACCAGTGCCTGCTTCCAGACATCCTGACTCCCGGTATTGGATTTAACTTGAAAGAGATCGTCAGCTTAATTCCATTTATTTTACAGTCAGTAAACAGAGTAAATTCCAGATCTTTTTTTATAAATGTTCATTTTCTTCACAAATTTCCCAGTTTTATTAGTGGCCATATTAAATAAGTGAATAAACAAAATGGGTTTTACTATATGTTATACTGTAGCCATGTATTTATCTTCAGACCATTGGTAGTCTAGGTCAGTGCATGTCTTGCCTTTTTACTATCAAAAACATAAACAGACACTCCAGGGCTTAACATAGCAGTAGCTCGCCTCTTCTACACTGGTTGAAGTCACTCAGCCTTTGTAGCTCAGTGCACCAGAGGCACAGTGATATCCCGTTAAAACAGATGCCCTGTTGTGCCTTTCAGCTTAGCCATTAAATACAAATGTACAAAGGGGGAAACCTACATCTGATACACGCTTCTGGAGACAACAAATGCCTCAGGCACAGAATCTGTCATTACCAGAAAGAGAAAATAAATATGCCATGGTGCCACCACTATAGCAAATTATGGAATGAGCAGCTATGAGAAGGTAAATGGATAAGAAGTCTGATTCCACTGATATAAAAAGATCATTAATCTATGAAAGCAAATGCCAAAAGGGGAAACAGAAACTGGATGCTGTCAGACCTACTCAGTTATCTCCTCCCTATGAAACTCCTGTTTATTCTATCGGTCTTGGTCTTGGTGACACAGTTAGGGACCCTCGACAACTCTGTGGGAATGATTCCTACCAACATTTATGGTTATTGGATCAGACTATCATTCTAAACCCTTACTGTGCTTTTGTTGTCCTGTGCCTTTTATTTCAAAGAAACACATTTGTACGCTTGTCTGCAATAAACAAGGTCTTTTCTATGTCCAAGATGAACAAGGTTACTTGGAGTCAGATCACTGTTCTTTTACAGTCAAATACTAGTCCTTGTCTAAGTGGCAGTATAAGATGAGATATCTTTGGCACTCATGGTTGGTCTGCACCCACTCTAAGAATCCAACATGCTGAGGAGTTTCTTCAGGGTAATTCACCTGGATTCCAGGCTGATAACTCCACTTTGGAGAATGGTGAGATGAGGGAGGGCAGTCCTTTTAAAACTTTCCCCAACCTGTCTGTGCTTATAGCCTCCCTAACATCATCTTATGAAGCCAAGGTGGGAAAGAGAAAAGTGGTTAGGAAGGGAACAAGATGGACAGCCATGTTATGGCAACCACTTACTGACATATGTATGTAGTGAGTGTGTGTGTGTCCCTGATTATTTCAGTCTCTTCTGCTAAAATAATTCACCTGGCTTCTGTTAAATCTATGCACAGAAGTGGCATAGGACACTGACCACCTGTAGGTCTTCCCCAGTAAATACAGTGTAACAGGGTCCCACTTGACCATGGGCAAGTGTTGTCAGGATCGGTGCCCAAGAAGGTTGCCACTCTGGGGTTCAGGCTCAATCACAGATTATTTACAGTACCACAGGCGAGGCACCAAGCCTCTGGCCACCCATAATCCATATAGCAGAGCCCAGCCACAAACACAGTTGCTGCCTAGCTCTTTGCCAACTCCCACCAGGGATCCTTCCTTCAGGGTCCTCTTGGCCAGCCATGATGTGCACTCCTCAATAGTCATGAACAGACTCTGACAGTCTCTCCAGGAGATGCGTTCATCTCAGCAGTCAGGAGCAGACTGCTTCTTCCTTCAGGCTGGCTCTGCCTTTACACTGCTGGCCACACTCCGACTTCCTCTTCCTGTCTGGAAGCCATTTTAGGTCTGCCACATGATGTGCGCCATCTTGGGGTTCAGCCCTGCCACATACAGTTTGCATAATAAAAACGGAATGCAACTGCTCTGTCGCTGATCTCTCCTTCGATCCTCATCCTATATCAGACCACTTCCTTGCCTCTTTCAACATTTCCCACTGTCCCCCCTCCTCTTCCCCTTCTCTACGCCCCTTCCGTGACCTTCAAGCTATTGATCCCCTGGACTTTGCCTCCTCTCTCTCTCC
>QEPC01009382.1:447440-497747 GCA_003113815.1 Sphenodon punctatus | reverse complement strand
GCCCCATTGACAGAAGTCAAACGACCTACTGTCAGAGGCTGGTGGTACCGTTACCCAAGATGGAGGGATCACCGTGGGGAGCCCCGGTCTCGTAGAGCTCCACGCGACAGAGGAGCTAAAGCAGGGACAGGGGAGGAAGGTGGGTGTGGTGCAGAGCTGGGCGGGCGCATACGCAGTAGCGTGGAGGCGCCGCGACGCTCAGAATGCTTGCGACACCAGGCAGGGGTGCGGGGCTAGCAGCATAAAAGCTGCAGGCTGACTTCCCTCAATGCTGGTAATCAAGGCTTCCTTGTGAGACTGGCCCCCTGTTCATTGCCCTTTGAACACAGGAGCAGCTTGCTGAGAGTGGTGAGCATGGAGAGTTGTTGGAGTGAGTGTTGAGGTGAGTGAGTGCGAGGGTGCCGCTGCTGGGGTGCGTGGGTGTGAGAGTGTGGGGGCGTGTTTCTGGCCTTCCCCTTGTCTTCCCCTGCGTGTGAGTCAACCCTTTTCCCCTTGGGAATACCTGTCTTGGATGTCCTCCCTGTACGATCCCCACCTGGACAAGTGTTATGGTGTGATAGCACTGGGTGCAGCACAAAAGTTTACTGGGTCCTACGATGATCTAGGCTCAATCCTGTTCCAGGTCAAGGCCACCTAAGATCCTGAGGCCAGTTTTGGAGATCACGTGTGCTTGGTTGGCAGTCCTTCCCACATATATAGTTCCCATCCCTAGCAACTACAACAGTTTTGAAAATTAAATTAGCTTAAATTTTTCAAATCACTTATTTATGAACAGCAGACTTCAATTGGACCATTCATGAGTAAGTTGTTCCAGGACTGAGTTGTAAGGCACTTGAAAGCGTCCTTGTCTTTTAATGAGATTTAGGCTCCTAAATGTCTGACACACTTTTGAAAACAGAATTTAAGAACCCAAGGTGTCGTATAAATGAACGCTTTACTCTAGAGTAATTAACTGTGGTGGTATTTAATATTCAGCAGAGCATACACTCATCTCCCTTATCTGCCAGTGAGAGCATAATGGGAGTGAAGGAGTAGAATGTACAGTAAATGCAGAGCTTATTCCAGGGCAAATGTATACACGAACAACAACTCAACAGTTAATTTGCAGTGGAATTATAACTCCCATGACAACTACGGCAAAGCAGAGCATTCCCAACACAATAAAAAACCTTTAGTACAAAATTAATTACATGAACTGTGAAGTTAATTGGAGTAATGGGTTTGTGTCTATAAGCCTTAAATCATTCAGTCTTAGGTCTTTTAAAAATATTGACTTTCAAGCTTTAACCTAAATTTGTTGGTGTCAAAGGGGGAAAAAATGGATATGCGTAAATTAGAGCCACTTCTAAGAGTAGTAGGCTACCCAGGATTAGAGAAGGTGTGATGTATTATGAAAAATCCCTCTGTTCTTGTTTATCCATAAAAGCTTTAACCAGGACAGATATACAGCCTTCAAGAAGGAAAGCAAATACAGGTTTAATCCTTCTAAGATGTGCTGTGTACCCTAAATTCCACTAAAGACAGNAAGCCACTAGCAGGGGAACGCCATCGCAAGCTATTAAGAAGAATGAACCTAGTGGGTTTGACTAGTGACTGTTGAGAAGGGGTGTTGGATTGTGCAACAGTCACAAGTAAAAGCCCATTGCAAGTTTAATATGAGGCTTGTCAAGTTGGGGGAGGGTCAGGGGATGAAACAGGTTTTCTTCCCTCCTTGTCTCCTCTCTTCTCCTCTCTCTGTCCTCCATCTTGTCCCATGTCTTCCGAGCTCTTAGTAAAGTTCTGTTTTTAAGAGACTTCTGCTGTGTGTTATTGAACAGAAAGCTAACTCTACAATAGTCAGTTCTATCCAGAATCAGGCCATCCTTTTACATAAAAATCTATGAAGTGTTACCTCAGGTGTCAAAGAATGACTGTCACCATCCAGTCTGTCCCTCAGGTAAGTAGCCTGGGATTCATTTTTGACTCCTCCCTCTCCTTTACGCCTCAGATCCAGGCTGTTGCCAAATCCTGATGCTTTGCTCTGTATAATATTGCTAAAATCTAGCCCTGCCTTACCGTTGCCACTGCAAAAACCCTAGTCCACGCTCTAGTCATCTCCTGCCTTGACTACTGTAACTTCCTCCTCACTGGTCTCCCCTGCTCTGATCTCACTCCCGCCCCCCTGCCATCTCCGTTCTCTGCTCTGCTGCCACAGTCATTCAACTTGTTCGTCGCTTTGACCACATTCACCCCTCCTCTTTGTCCTACGCAGACTCCCTCTATGGGACTGCATTCATCACAAGATCTTAATCTTCACCTTCAAGGCTCTTCATGGCTTTGCTCTCCCATCCGTCCCCCATCTGGAGCTCTGTGTCATCAATATGCTGTTGACACCCAACTCTCTCTCTCCCTTTCATCTGAACAAGGCCCCGAAGTCTTGGTGCTTACATGATGTCTGGCGGTTGCGGGAGACTGGATGAGGGCAAGTCAACTGAGTCTGAATCCCGACAAGACAGAGGTGATGCTAGTGAGGAAAGTGGTGGGTGTGACCTGGGAGTGCTCCTTGCCTCACAGCTCTGCCTAGATGCCCAGGAGGGGGCTGCGGCAAGGAGTGCCTTTTGCCAATTACATCTGGTGCAATGGCTTCGGCTATATGTCTCAGACTCTGACCTGGCCACCATCATCCATGCTTTCATTATCTCAAGCTGGACTATTGTAAAACGCTCTACATGAGGCTGCCCATGGTGACAGTTTGGAGACTGCAGCTGACGCAGAATACAGAATCGGGAGCACTTACACTGTGCTCCATTCTCTGCAATGGCTGCCTCTAGATTTCCAGGCCCAATTCAAGGTGCTGGTTCTTACACAGCTGGGGCCCCATCTATCTATGGAACCGCCTCACTCTCCATGCCCTTGATCGGCCCCTGTGGTCATTCGGGAGCGCCCTTCTCGAGGTCCCACGGGTATCCTGGGGGGCTACTGTCGAGACGGCGTTCTCAATGGCTGCCCCGCGACTGTGAATGCCCTCCCAGCAGAGGTCCAGGTGGCTTTGGAAAGTCCGTCCTTTCGATGTCAATCTAAGACTTGGCTGTTCTGCCAGGCTTTTGGCAAGGGGGATGGGTGAGGGTGGGTTTTACTATTTTTCTCTTGGGGGGTTAGGGTGGGGTTTTATATATTTTATGTACTTTGATATTTTCCCCAAGTATGGGGAGGCTGTGCTCCCTTCTTTTTGGTCCCTGTTTGTTTCCCCTTTTTGATATTGTTTTATGATGGATTTTATATATGTTGTGTTTTATATTGTAAGCTGCCCCGGGATGCCGTGGCAGGAGGGGCAGGGTAATAAATTCCCTAAATAAAATAAATGAATTAATCTCTGCTCTTGTATCCCACCACATTCCTGTCCTCCTCTGCCCCCACTTACCTGCTTGCAACTCCCCTGCTCCTCTAAACATCTTCTTCCCTTCTCTCTTGCTGCCTCCCAGGCCTGGAACTCCCTTCCTGGATACAGATTTGTTCTGCTCCCTCTCTCCCAACTTTCAAATCCCTCCTGAAAACCTACCACTTCTGTCAGGCTTTCCCTGGCTGATCATGAGTTAAATTGCATCCTCTCCCTCTCTCCCTCAGAATCTCTTCTCTGTAACTGTGGATGTTTTTAGATGAGCAGGGGAATTTAGCAGGTTGACAAATCCGCTCTTTAAAAAGTTGCACAGCACTGGAAGTCACCCGCTACCATTGAAAACAGAGGTGCCCAGTGGCTTGTACATTATTTTTAAAACCAGATTTGTAAAACCTCAATATTGAGTGAATGAAAGTATCACCATCCAGCCTCGATAGCGAGGTTTTACAAATCTGGCTCTAAAAATAATACGCAAGCTGCCGGGTGCCACTGTTTTCAATGCCAGTTGGCAACTTCCAGTGCGTGTAAATACTCCCCACATGACTTTTTAAAGAGCTGCTTTGTCAATCCGTTAGATTCCCCAGCTCGTCTAAAAATGCCCTAAGTTAAGCATGTGCATCTGCATCTTCTCACACTCATGAATGTATCCTTGTCTCTCCTGATATTCACCTTTCCCTCTTCCTTGTCTCTTAGATTGTAATCCCTTTGAGATAGGGACCTGTCTGTAACCACTGACTGTACAGTGCCAGGTACATTGCTGGTGCTATATAAATAAAATAATACTAATACTAATAATAATACGAAGGCCAGTGAACACAAACTGCTTACTCAGGAGTAGTCCCTGCAGGCTTCAGTGGGTCTTCTCTAAATCGTAGCTGCAGCCTAATATTTTCCCCCTTGTTTTTCTTTTTTCTTTCCCCTTTAAAAAAATATCCTACCCTATTTAAAATAAAACATTTTAAAAACTGTGCAAACAGCATGAATACTGACAATCTGAGTGGAAAAAAATATTATAAAATTGTTTTTCATCATCTTGTTTTGACTCCACACAGGAGAGTGAACTGACAATTATGATACTGCTGAAGTCTCTATACACATTACAATTAGAGCTAAATGATTGTAAAGTAAACTTCCAACAGTTTTTTGAAAGTTGTAGCCAAGGAAAGCAGCAGTGCAGGGGGAAAAACTTAGCATATCCTAAAATTTCATTCTTCCATTAATTAAAATGCTTTCTTTTTTAAAAAGACATTAAGACCATGTCTCTGGGAGACTCCTAAAAAGAGATACTGCCCTATCAATGAACAATTACTTGGTACTCTCTAAAGAGCATTCCAGGCAATTTACTTGGAAGGATAAAACAGACAACGCTATTTGATTCGACACCCCTATTCCATTTTCATGAGCAATGCTTCTTGGTTTTGTTTTGTTTTTAATTACCAAAACTGCACAGCAACATTTAAAAGGGAAAACTCCCCTGACATCTTTAACAGCCCATGATAATGAAATGAAGCAGCTGGGAATTAAGCTGTTGTGGCATGATCTCAAAGTCTTAATATCATCCTCCTACCACATTAGGACCTCATTTTGACACTATGTTAATGAGTAAAGGGACATTAGGTTCTTAACAACTCACTAAGTCCACTGAATTAACACACAACTGCCAAGCTGGTGTGATGGAAAAAAGAAGGCATGCTGTCTTTGTAAATATGTAGTTGTGTTATCCCAAACTCCTGTTATTGGAAACATATCAAATTATGGCTTTGAAACATCAGGGGCTAAATTATGGATATCTGCACTGTGTAGGGAACAGGACATCCTATACTTCAGAGCAATGAGGGAGGAAGCATTATGGCTGTAGAAATTGTAGCGCTTTCTCCCAAAAGCACTGTGACTATACAGTATGTGCTGCACCTCATATTCAATTTGTTCGAAAGGTGTTACTCTCATAGATGCACTTCCCAGGCTGTTATTAGGGATGGCTATTACGGGTTCAGATTACTCCATACTTGTCCAAACTCCATTCATACCAGTTATGGATCCGGAGTTATGATTCCCACCCCGACATGTACTTACCGCCCTTGGAGGGCTTGACTGAAGCTTCGCCAACCCGCCGCTGCTGTGCAGGGGCCCTCCTGACAGGTTCCCTTGCTGCAGTGTGCTGCTGAGCTTCCTGCTCCACAGAGTGCATGTGCAAAATGGTCGCTGGAGTCGTTCTGCGAATGCACAAAATGGCACCGGCCCTTAACCAAAAAGGCAGTGGCCAAAATAATATCACTGTCATTTGGTTAAGGGTGACGGCCATTCAGAGCATGCGCCAAATGGCTGCTGCCGGTTGTCAGAAACATCATTTTGGCTGCTGCCATTTTGGTTTAGGGCAGCAGCCATTTTGCGCATGTGGAAAACCCCAGTGGCCATTTTGCACATGTGAGCTGCAGAGAAGGAAGCTGGGCAGTGTGCCAAGGCAAGGGAGTCTGCCGGGAGACCCCCCACAGCAGCAGCGGTTGGCAGAACTTCCATCAAGCTTTCTGAGCCAGATAAGTACATGCCAGGGCCCTGGGAGTGGGAGGGTTGGACTTGGACTACACTGACTTCAATGAAGAAATTTCCCATTGACTTCAGTGGGAAAAATCTAAATCCGTAAATTCAAATCCGCAATTTAATCTGTAAATTACAGATCCAAATCCGTAACAGTTCCAAATCCATAATTTAATACAAATGCCCATCCCTGCTGTTATTGCTAGGTACAGAGGAAACAAGGCAACAAAAATGATCCAGGTGTGGAACGGCTTGCATATGAGGAGAAGCTTGATAGGTTAGGGCTCTTCAGCTTGGAGAAGAGCTGGATATAATAGAAGGGGGATATAATAGAAGTTTATAAAATTATGAGTGTCATGGAATGAGTAAATAGGGAGATGTTATTTACCCTCTCAAATAGTACTACAATTAGGGGGCCACTCCATGAAACTAAGGCTGTTTGCACAAGAGATTGGGAGGTGGCGGGGAGGACTGCCATGGGCTGAAATCGCAGTGGAAAGACCAAGGGAAGCTCCATTTGCATGCATGTGTTTTCTTAACATCATTTGGCCATTTCTGCCATGATTTCACTCATGGGAGACAGGGATGGATTTTGAGCCCTGTCTCTCGAGAGTGAAATCATGGCAGAAATGGGCTTGTGACGTTAAGAAAACAGGGGAAATATTGCTTTATAACTTTTAAATTGTTGAATATGCATATATATGGTCCTAGCACACTTTAAAACCCCCATCTCTTGAAGAGATAGCAAGCACAATCTCCTCAAGCCATCTTAATTCAAGCTCCAAGGATATTTCACTTACTGCTCCATAGCTTTTCCAAAAGCATCTTTCAGCTCAAGCTAAAGCTGTTTTCTGAGGTGTGAGGACTGTGACGGGCCAAGAACGAAAGCGGATTCTAGTGGAATAAGCAGTGGAGAGTAGTGATTGCCAGAAATTGGGAGTAAATGACAGGAAATGGATCATTCCATATGGCCTGTTTTTATAAACTTCCTTTGAAGCATTACCAGAGTTGGAATGCTGATTTGGGTGGACCATTGGTTTGACCCACCCTCTAGTAGTTCTTATGGCATTGAATTCCATTCCCTTTAACTGCTACATTTCAACTCTTCATGATTGCAATCAGCAAGAGGAAAATGAGCAAGCATGATTAATGTTGGTGATAGGTTACACAGGAATTTTAGATCAATTAGAGATATCACAGGAAAATATGTAAGTTAATGCTGAAGTCCAAGCTATGTGGAACACTAACACTTGGTAAGTGATCTTGGCCCTTTTCACACAGACACACTAATGCAGATAAGCTTGCAAATGAGAAAAAGCCAGGGATCTGTACCCAGAGAGATGAGTTCTAAACAAGGAAACACTTTAGAAATGACAACATTAATGATCAATTTCCCACAAGCCCTCAAATTTGACACCTTAGGTAAAAAAAGGCTATTAAAAATATTTACATAGAATATTTACATAGAATATTTACATAATTCAAAGTTACAACGACACCAGTATCCTACAGCGTTTTTTAAGACCCCTTAAATGTCAGACTTCCCTAACAGGTAAAATACATGTTTGTACTTCAATAAAGACTGCCTAAGTGTCTGGTGTAAGTAAATCATATAATAGTACCCTGAGCAATTCCACTCTAGACAAACTATGATACCATGTCATTTGCAGAGAGAAATACAACAATTGCTCGAATGGATCATGTTTTCCAGCATAATTTAATGAGACTGAAGCGTAGACTCCAAGCCTCCATGCAGGCACAAGAGTCCACAAACGATGAGCTCATTGCAAGTCCAGATCCTGAATGAAGAAAATTACTGTTAAAATGCCATTTAAAATCCAAATATGTTGTTCTAATTTTATTTGTCAGCAGTAACAATATTATGAGGATTTCCTGTGAAAAGGGTGTTTTCATATGGACGTGGGGCTGCCCACGTCCAGAGCTGCTCTGGCTGGGGTTGTACCCTCATGTCCACCCACTCCCAGCCCCACCTCAACCCACTCCCATCCCAACCTGGGTCCAGATCAGATGGACCCAGCAGGTACCACGGTACACCTGCACGCTCCCCCACCCAATACAATTGTGGGCTATGGTGTTGCCTGAGGCAATGGCTGGCTAGATGTGGAGCCGCAGCATGGTTCTGCACATCAGAAGGACCACTACTCTGCTTCAGGCTGGTGCCCTGGATTTGGCCAGCCCGCTTCGCCGGCAGCCCTCCGAGATGTTCCGGAGTGCTGCCAGCGGGGCCTGCTTCACACCTGCTCTGCCAGCAGATATGGCGGGGCGCCTTTAGACAGATGGGCCATCCAGGGGTGAAGTGGGCTGGTGTCGAAAGCACCAGAGCAGTCCGTCTGTCTGAAAACACCCAATGAAAGAAGCAGATTTCATACCAGTAACAGTTATTCTTCAAGACGGCTCTCTGCTTTCCCACTATTGGGTCTTCACGTGTGCAGTACCCACTCCGGAAAGCTTTTGCAAGCAGTAGCCTGTGGAGCTGGGCCCCGCTCACTTCTTCTCCAACATGTGCCCTTGGCACACTGAAGAGAAGCTTTAAAAGGTGGCAGAGCTCTCCATCCCCTCAGTTTATTTCAACTGCTTATCAAGAGCCGCAAGTAGTGGGGAAGGTGAGACAGATGGGAGATTGCCCAGAGACAACTCAAAGAATAATAATTACTGGTAAGTAAGTAACCTGTTTTTCTTCCTTGAGTGGCTATGTACATTAACATAAGAAATGCCAAACTTGGTCAGACCAATGGCCCATCTAACCTAGCATATAGTCTCTGATAATTTTAAAATAAGGATAATTTTAAAATAGAGAGCGAATTTGGAGTGCCAGCCAACGTTATTAGAATTACAGGTAGATTCTACAAGTAATCCAAAAATAAATCCCCAAAGCACTATATAATAACATTCATGAGATTATTCCTATACCAAGAATAAATTCTGTTTACTCTCTTGTGGGGAAATATTTGTGTTTCTGAGAATACTATCTACATTTGAAATGCGTACTACGTAGTTGAAATCTCAACATTCATACATAAATAAAACTGGAGGAATTTTCTCACTTCCACAAGGCTTGAAATTCACACCTCCTGCCTCATAAAACTGTTCATGACAGAAACAGTCCAGCTGAATTCTTCATACTCAAACATTCAACTTCC
This sequence comes from Sphenodon punctatus, assembly GCA_003113815.1. Lineage (NCBI taxonomy): Eukaryota > Metazoa > Chordata > Lepidosauria > Sphenodontia > Sphenodontidae > Sphenodon > Sphenodon punctatus. Next base: position 488,675 of record QEPC01009382.1, on the reverse strand, counting down.
CCATGACAAACTCATCACCAAGTCACTGTACTGTACACTGGCATTTGGGGGGAATGATTTAAACCCATGGTTTAAATTTTGAAAGGAAACTAGAAAATGATGTAGGAACATTTTGCTTGGGTGTGGGAGGGAAATGGGCGAGCTTTGCATCTCTCTTGAACCTGCCCTCTTGGCTCAACAAATAGTAGCATTAATAAGCCTCAAAGAAAGTTCCCAACTTTCCTACCAACTCTATGTCATGGATTATAGCTTGCAGTTATATGGCTTGAACTTGCAGGTTTCTTATCTGCTTGTTATTGAGATCCATTAATATCCATAGACAGATGATTTGCAGCATATGTGTGCCATGCAAACATTTAGAATAGGCTAGAAGGACTTGTAATAGCATTATTTATTGATGAATTATTTATTTTATTATTATTATTATTATTATTATTTATATAGAACAGGCAATGTACCTGGTGCTGTAAAATCAGTAGTTATAGAAAAGGTCCCTACCCCAAGTAGCTTACAATCTAAGGCCCTTTTTGCATGGACATCTCCCCCACCCCACCCCACCCCCACGTGTGTGGGTGGGTGGGGTCCAAGCAATCGCCGCACAGGGTGTGTTTGTGCATGCCCACGCTCCACTCACCTTCATGCACACACGGAGCAACGGGCACCAATGGCGGATACGCCGTGCGTAGAGATGGGTAGAACTGGGTGGAGGTGGGTGGGCATCCATGCGACGGGCCACCTACGCACCGTCCACCTGCTGTGGCCTCCACCCACCCACCCCCACATTGTCAGCCCATGTGAAAAGGACCTAAGACAAGGAAGGGAGAGGTGGACATAAGGAGAGGCAAGGATACATTCATGAAGTTGAAAAGTCACAGATGTGCATGCTTAGTTACAGGGAAGAGGAGGACTTTGAGTGAAGGAGGGAAGAGGAGGCATCCATGACAAGTCTATGGGGAGGAGGAGCTAGAGAAAGCCTGATGGAAGAGGTAGGTTTCCCGGTGGGATTTGAAAGTTGGGAGGGACAGGGCAGAACAAATGGATTCAGGGAGGGAGTTCCAGGTATGAGGGACCACAAGGGAGAAGGGGGGGATATGTTTTGAGGAGCAAGGGAGTCACAAGTAGAGAAGGGTGGGGGCAGACGAAGCGCAAAACTCCATGGCAGAAATGTAGTGGAAAACAAGTGGGGGGCGATAGCAAGGCCATAAAGAGCCTTAAAGGTAGCTTGTCCTGAATATGTTCAAGTAGAGGGAGCCAGTATAGGGCTGAGAGGAGGGGTTGGACATGGTCAAAGCGATGGGTTGGATATCTAGGACACTGGTCCAGATCCAGTACTAGCCACCCAAAGCTGCCAGAGGCAGGAGGGGCTGGATATAAATCTATTAAATATATAATAAATAAATAAATACATGCACCCAAAATCAATTATCATCTGAAAGATGGCTGTTGCATACATGCAGGCAACGTGATGTGAGCAAAAATGTTAAGGGCACCCATTCTCCAAAGCTTTGACAGCCCACACCAATATTCAGTAGCAGTTACCCATTCCTACCCAGGATTCAGCAGTGCTTGCCAAGCATTTGGCAGTAACAGGAAGATTTGGTACCCAAAATGGTTTTGGTGCTGAGAGCAACCTGCTTTTATAGTGCACATTATTCGAGGGATGTGCGAACACCGGGGGGTCCGGGGTTCGGCCCGTTCGGGATTCGGCCGAACCCAAAACCGTTCAGGTTTGACCTATTCGACCCAAACGGGTTCAGGGGGGTGCCCGTTTGGGCGGGGGGGCAGTTTTCCCTCCCCTCTCCAGGCTGCGTGGGTGGAAGGGGCGCTGGGGAGCACCCCCCATCCCAGCCTCTTAAAAACATTTTTTTTAAACCCCCCACCCCAGAGATCACCCTACCTGATGATGCCGGGGCTCTGGTCCCGGGTCCGCCGGCGGCGGCGGCGGCACTCCGTAGCACTTGAGGCTGCTACTAGGCCTTCCGGGTCAAACAGGAAGGACTAGTAGCGGCCTGAAGCGCTATGGAGCACCACCAGTGTCAGACCTGGAGCCCGACCTACCCGGTGGTGCCAGGGCTCCAGCCCCGGGTCCGGCGGCAGTAGTGGCAGCGGCCGTGGGTCTGCCGGCGGCAGCGCTCCGTAGTGCTTCAGGCCGCTACTAGGCCTTCCGGTTTGACCCAGAAGGCCTACTAGCAGCCTGAAGCACTTTGGAGTGCTGCCGCCGCCGCCGGACCCACCGCCGCTGGATCCAGGGCCAGAGGGCACTACCAGGTAGGGTGATCCCTGGGGTGGGAGGGGTTAAAAAATTTTTTTTACAAGATTGGGCGGGGGGGAGGGGAGGTGCTCCCTGGCGCCCCATCCACCCATGCAGTCTGGAGGGGGAAGGGAAAACCAGGTTCCTCCCTGCTCCCAAACTTGGTTCAGCCGAGGTGCGGTTCGGATTCGGGGTGTTCGCGAACAGGCCGAACACCCTGAGTTCGGGCCGAACCCCGAACTTCCGAACCGCGTTTGCCCATCCCTACATTGTTCGGCATGGTCAGATTCCGACAGACAGATCCGTGTAAATAAAACATATTTTACCTTTCACAATAACTTGAATAAAACTCCAAGATATATATTTAATAAGATATACATCTAAAACACAGTCCTACTACATGCTTCCCCCAAGAAACAGCCTAAAGCTGGGGAAAGCTACTCTAGACACTATTTATATTTAATTTAGGAAGATCATAAAACCTCATCAGAAACTACCCTCCTTGACAGAGCCTCTATATCTCTGGTATACCTAAGAGAAACTTAGCATGGAGACCTGTTCCTATCACCTTCTCCAACTTCCCTGTGTCTATAAAATCCTCCCAGTCAAAAGCTCTCTTCAGAATCTGCTAGTGTCTTCTGTGGGACAGCTCACATGAATAAAACAAAAACAGGGGCAGGAGCCAATGAGTTTTTTCATTGTCTTCAAGAGCATAATATGTCCTGCTGAACCATTCCATACATTAGGTGCCAAATGTATTTTCTTAAATACGTTTAAGAAAAGAGGAAAGGAAGATTTATATATGAAAATACAGTGTCCAAGCATACCCAATGCACATATTTAGACTGCTAGTCTTACTGAGGGTAGGGACCTTTATCTAACCACTGATTGCACAGCGCCAGGTACATTGCTGGTGCTGTATAAATAAATAATAATATTTAATTTAATAAAAAAATAATCTGGTACTAATTATTGCAATATGTTTATTACTGCCTGTGAAATTTACTCCTAGGGTGAAAACAAATAAGCTGTTAACCCACCGGAGCCTGAGTTTGGTCCTTGAAGTTGGGTCACATGTTTGGTGTGCCCAGCCTAACAAATGATGGCAGAAAACTGAGGAAAAGTGCCAGAAATAAAGTCCTTGACAGCACTGAAATGTTCCCAAAATAAGACCCCTCTTACTGTGCCTTTCTTGTTGAACACCCACCATGCCGGGGATGGGGGGAAGCTAATGTGGCCTGTTGTCTTATTTGTTTTTACCTTAAGTCTCACCCTTTTGGATATACCCATTTCCAATAAACTCTATAAAAGTAGTGCTCAAGTTTTTTCCCTGTATGACTTCATGATGAGATTTTTAACTATGACCCCGGACAAATGCAAAGACATGCAAAATATATGAAATAGAAACTGATCATGATCACATCTGAGATGGTGCAACTGCACTTAGGGCCCTGACCCACAGTTTGAGAACCTCTCCTCATGGCTTTGTTACCAAAATGGCTGGGTGAGAGCGACCCAAGATAAAAAGTAGGTAGGTAATTAGGGTTTTTTGGTACAATGGCTACAAGGCCATATCCCAAGATGAAAGATATAGACATTTATTTTAAACATAAACTTTCCTAGTTTTATTCTGTGGGAGGTTATTAACAGAAGGGAAGCAACATTGTTCAACTACACAGCTACCCTGATATCTGTATTTGATTTATATCTATATCATCTATATCATATAGATAGATAAGAGATAGAGATATATAGATAAAAGGTAGGTCAGTTCTTGTTGCTGCCAGAATCATAACCATCTGTTATAATGTTATTAATGTGGCTAACAGTCCAGTGATCCTAAACTCAATTAAGTTAATGAGACTATAGGTCACTGAACACCTTCTGGGACATCCTGAGTGGGCACGAAACTAAAATGTAAGGCTTTTCCCATTCAATAGTATAGCCTAATTAGACAGAGGATTTAGATCAGTATTTCTCAGCCTTTTCTGTGCCATACTTCATTCTAGGCCCAATTTTCACAGTTAATAATATGAGAAGGGCAGGATTTATTCTTTATTATTCTTTGTAACGGAGCAGAAATCCTTTATCCAGTTCTGAGAGATGCCTCGGCCATCAAGAGTTTTGGAAACAGAAGACTTCAGAAGAGCACGCCCACTATTCAGAGAAGCCTCAGCTCCATAAAACCATACCCTCCAACAATACCTTTTTGGCCGATACAGCAACGGGTTTTCCTATCTTGTACTGCCTTCCCAGCAGTGTAAGGTCTGTACTGGGTTCAGTAGAAAAAGGGGGTCATTAACACCTCACTGATTTAGCTGGAGAAAGAGCTCTCTGACTCTCTGCCCTGGCTGTTATGATGATTATTCATTGCTTGGGAGAAGTACCTTTTCTCACTTTAACAAGCTTGGGATAACCAATATCAAAGAACAAAAAGATAACACGCAAGGTGTTTTTAGAAAAGTGCCTCCCCACTCATGATGCATGTTGTAGAGCTGTTAGGAGGGAGCTGTGTGCTTGGATGAAAACTAAAATAGGTAAGAGGAATGCGAGTGTGTTTGTGAGAGATGATTCCTTCGCATGCTTAAAGACTGTCAGTGCTTCCACCTATGATCCTCTGAGTATTTTTAGAACTAAAAATGTAGCTCCAAAGTCAATGCGTCCATTTGAGAATTTTGACTTTTAATAGACCGAGTTTTAACTCAAACCATCAGCCCTGCACATACAAAAATATATTTGTACACAGAGCCTCTCACATAGAACCCCCTTTCCCCGAGTTTAACCCCCTTTTAGGGAAGGTTATTGAACGGCTGTGGCATGGCAGTTCCAAGAACATCTGGACCGCACCGGTTTCCTCGACCCATCTCAGTCCGGGTTTCGGCCTGGGTATGGTACGGAGACTGCATTGGTGGCCTTGGTTGACGATCGCCATCTGGCATTGGACCAGGGTCATCAGACCTTACTGGTCCTGCTAGACCTTTCGGCTGCATTCGACACAGTTGATCATGAGGTGTTGGTGGCTCGCCTGCGGGACCATGCCAGGATTGGCAGGACGGTCTTGGATTGGTTTCGTTCATTCCTGGCCGGGAGAACTCACCGGGTGGTCTTGGGGGAGTGTACGTCTTCCCCCCGGGACCTCACGTGTGGAGTCCCGCAGGGTCCCATTCTGTCCCCGCTCTTATTTAACATCTATATGCAGTCGTTAGGGGAGATCGTGAGAGGGTTTCAGGGCATGCAGTATCATCAGTATGCTGATGACACTCAGCTCTACCTTTCCTTTTCCATCAACCCAGGCCATGCAGTCTCTTTATTTTCCCAGTGCCTGTCGGCTGTGGGGGCTTGGATGAGGTCGAACCATCTGCAGCTGAATTCTGACAAGATGGAGGTGATGTTGGTGGGTGAAGCCCTGGGGGGGCTGGGAGTGGTTGAATCTCCTCTAGTTGGGGGGGGGTCACCCTCCCATGGTTCCGCAGGTACTGAGTCTGGGTGTGCTCCTCGATTCACGGCTCAGCCTGGAATCTCAGGTTGTGGCCATGGCAGGGAGTGTGTTTCAGCAGTTACATCTTGTCCGGGGACTTCGGCTTTATCTCTCAGACTCCGACTTCACCACTGTCATCCATGCCTTNTGGTCCGGAGGCTACAGCTGGTGCAGAATGTCGCGGACCGTCTCCTTACTGGGGTGGGCCGCAGGGAGCACATGACACCTGTACTCTGGGCTCTGCACTGGCTGCCTATAAAGCACCGGGCTAGGTTCAAGGTGCTGGTTTTGACGTTTAAAGCCCTTCACGGTCAGGGCCCTACCTATCTGCAGGATCACCTCACTCCCCATGTGCCCGTGCAACCCCTGAGATCGTCTGTGGGGGCCTTTTTGGAGGTTCTTCGGGCGAGACGGGTGGCCACTGATGTGAGACTTTTTCGGTGGCTGCCCCTGTGCTGTGGAATTCACACCCGGAGGAGGCTCGGTTGGTCCCTATCCTCCTGACGTTTCGACGTTTGTGTAAGACCTGGCTGTTCCACCAGGCTTTTGGCGAGGGGGCAGGGTAGGGTGGGAGAGGTGGGGTTTGGGAAGGAGGGTGTGTTTTTATTACTTGTTTTAAAATTTGTAGATTTATTTTTAAACGTTTTACTGTTGAATTTATTTTTTTGTGCATGTTGTTCGCCGCCCCGAGCTGCCTTTGGGCAGGAGGGGCGGGCTATAAGTTTGAATAAATAAATAAATAAATAAAAGTTAATCAGTGGGCTATTGCAATTTTTCATTAAAACGTGCCAATTTATGCAAATTAGTGGTGGCATGAAGTGTACCTACTGCTCTCTGTCAAGGAGGGTTTGTAAAATTAACCCTGTATTAACAAAATACATTTGAGTTTTGCTATTGTTACCACCTCTCCTGGAGAAGAAGCCCTGACAGGGCTAATTTGAATAACCCTGACAGGGCCGATTTGCATGCACTGGTTTTTATAAATCTATGCAAATGTAAAGGAACATTTCTAACATTTGACTAATGAAATAGAGGCAGAAGGTAGATGCAGGATACGTGACGTAGAGGCTGGGTGCAAAGTCATGGGGGTACAAGGCTAGATGGGAAACCCCACGACCCGTGCACAGAGAAGTTCCCAAGGGGAAGTCTCATATCTTTCAATGAAACCATCTGATGCTCGAACACCCTGAGACTCAGAGTCAAATCCTGAGATGTGGTAATCCTAGTCAACAGTTCAAATTCAGTTCCTCTCAGACAGAGGAAAAATATCTATCTTGGAGTGCTGGAAATCTGCTTAGCTCACTTCCCAGAAGACATGGGTTCACATCACAGAACTCACCAGCAGCATTGCAAAAGTTCTTCAACTAATCAGAGAGACCAAGAATAGACATGGTGTCCAAGTTAGTGTATAGCTACAGAGCTAAAAAAAAAGGCATATTGCCATGACAGCATTTGGAGACTTGTTCTACTACTGTCTATGCTGTGTAGTGGTTAATTTGTGAAATTATTAATTGCATACTAACAGTGCACCCATTTAAAAACATAAAATAAGTAGTCAGCATTTGTTTTAGCATGCTGCCATCTCAAATATTTATTCTGTACTGCAAAATTCATACATATGTACACAAAAAGTCTCTAAAATTCTTGATTGGCAAGCATTCTGTAACCAGTTTCATTTTTAGGAAGAATTCCAACAATAGCTAATTTTGTCTTGCTGCTAATATTGAAGAAAACACAGCAAGGATGCAGTTTTGTTACATTCACTTTGCCTTTCAACTGTAATGACATTTTCTACGCATCTATATTCCATGCTTGAACTGATCTGGAATCTATATTATCGTTTGGTGAATTAAACTATAAACTTATAACTCAGTTTAGCTAAAGAAGTTAGCGGAGCCATTTAGTTTTTTCTCAGTGTAATCAATTGACCATTGCATAGTAAAACCACGAAAAGTCTTGGGCTCCATTCCTCAAAATACTGCATTGTGGTACAATCCCCAATTCACTTCAATAAGGCTTGTGCCAGCACTGCACTTTAAGGATCGGAGCCCTAATCTCTTACCACTGTACAATTTTAGGATATGAAAGTGAAGTACTATGCATACTTTTCCATTTAGAAATGTTCCAATTTCCAAATGCAGGTGGGGCTTATTGACTTGTCACTTGATACATCATATTTTTTCATAAACAAGTTGGTCCACATTCTTTCCTGGTATAAATTCTGGTTTCTCCAGTGGACTTTACACCAGTAAGTAATTTCTCCATTGATGAGCTGGAGTTTATAATGCCTTTCTAACACTCACATATTAGAAAGGAAATAAAGACACACATACACACCCCGCTACTGTAGTGGAGATGTTTTTATGAAATGATAATGCACAAAGTGTACTCATAAACACCACACACTGTTCACTCAGAAGTGTCACACAACATCAGATTTAAGAGTGACTATGTGTTTCAACAGAACTGAATTAATATTTTTTTTTAAACTATATGATTTGTATTACAGTACTGCTTGGAGGCCCCAAACAAGAATGAGGTTCCATCATGCGAGGTAGGTTTTGTACAATGTTTCCCTGTAATGTGGTCACTTGAACTCTAGAAGGCAGCGAGATAACTAGTCTGTGGTCTTACAGTACACAGTCTAATTAAGGGGGTGACAGCTGCTTTGTTTCCTTAGACAATTTACCTGGAGGGTCCTATAATGGTCAAGGCTGCTGCACCTTCTTTAGGAGCCTGTCTTCCCACTTAATTGGGAATAACTGAGCGATTGGAAAATGTCAGGCTAGGGACAGAATATAAAGGCTATGCCACAGGCATATGATGGCTTTAGGAAGAGGCTAGTTCAGTGCTCCAACACCAGGCAGTCCAAGAACAGGACTTGGAGTTCACATTAAAAGCTAGTTACCAAAGGGCTGCAGGAAACCTGCCAGAGAAAAGAACTGAAGCTTGCCCTTGCTCAGGCATAGGGCAAAGGCTTATATCAATCTCTGTATCAGTTTCCCACTGTGGACTGGGACTCCAAGTGGGGCCATGCCAATTCATACCAATCTGATGTACTTTGCATGTTTTTGTTGTTCTCTGGCGTCACAAGATTATATCATGTGGAACAAGCTGGGAGCATGATGACACCATTACCGTTCGGAGCCTAAACCTCAAAACTAGAGTTGAAATAAAACCTACGTACGTGTGAGATTCTCACACCTGGTGAGTTCTTGCAGGATCTTGCTAAGATTCTCGAGAATCTTGAAAATCTCACATGTGGCCATTCTGCACATGCATGGCCCACTGGTGGCCATTTTTTGCACGTGTAGAGCTTTTTGTGAGTGTTCGTGAGAATTTTGCGAGATTCTTGAACCAGGTACTGAGGAGAGGCTGTGCCTTGTGTCTGAGGAAGGCTTGGCCAGAGCCTGGGGCTTTGAAGTCTGGCTGGATGGACTTTGGGGTTGATGTTAGGTTGCTCCTGAGCCTGTGAAAGAGACTGACCTGGGCCTGCAGGGTGGAGGCGACTGAGTCAGCAACCTCGGGGATTGTGTACACTGGATTGTACTAATAAAGGATTGTGCACTTGTTACCCTCTGGACTTTGCCTGGTCTGGGTCCTACAGGAGGGTACCCCCTTCCAGAAAAGGGGGATTCAGCCAATAAATCAAAACCCTAACAGTTTAAAAACATCACTAAAACCCGCCCCCCTCCCCTCCGAAGGCCTGGGCGAACAGCCAAGTTTTACATACACGTCAAAAGGCCAACAGGCCCGAGGCCAGGCGAGCCTCCTCCCTACGACACCGCTCATGGCAGACCACCCCCATAAGAAGGCAGGCCACCGTATTCTGCACCAACTGCAGTCCCCGAACCATCACCAACGGTAGCCCCATGCAGAGTGCATTGCAGTAGTCTAATCTGAAGGTGATAAAAGCATGGATAATAGTGGCTAGATTGGAGTCTGAGACATACGGCCAAAGCCTTTGCACCAGATGTAATTGGCGAAATGCACCTCTCACCACAGCCCCCACCTCAACCTCCAGGCAGAGCTGCAGATTGAGGAGCACTCCCAGAATTCAGACCTGGGAAACCAGGGGGGGAGGGGCAAACCCCATCAATTAGTTGGGATACCACACCCACTGCCTTACCCACCAGCATCACCTCTGTCTTGTCAGGATCCAGCTTCAGTCGGCTCACCCTCATCCAGTCCCCCACAACTGCCAGACACCGGCTAAGCATTGAGACTGCTGGGTCCGGGTTGGATGGAAAAGAGAGGTAGAGCTGGGTGTCATCAGCATACTGATGGCACAGCACCCTATATCGCCTCACGACCTCACCCAGTGGCTGCATATACATATTGAACAGGAGAAGGGACAGAATAGAATCTTGCGGGACTCCACATGTGAGGTCCAGGGGAACTGACTAACAGTCTATGAGCACCACTCACTGGAGTTCTCCCAGCCAGGAAGGAGTGGAACCATTCAAGAATGATCCCGCCCACCCTGACCCCGGTCCTGCAAGTGGGCCACCAACATCTCATGGTCAACAGTATCAAATGCATCTGACAGAATGAACAGGGTCAATCAACCGTGGTCTAATTCCCGGCGAAGGTCATCGACCAAAGCCACAAGCACAGTCTCAGTGCCATAACCTGGATGAAAACTGGACTGTGAAGGATCCAGAAAACCAATGTGGTCTAGATGCCCCTGCAGCTGCTGAGCCACCACCCATTCAATAATCTTCCCTAAAAAGGGAAGGTTAAAGGCAGGCTGATAACTGGCGAGAGAGTCAATGACAAGCAATGTTTTTTGAGCAGCAGTTGAACCACCGGCTCCTTCAGGCAACTCGGCACCCTGCCCACCGGAAGGGAGATGTTGACCTCACCTGCCATAAAAAGCCCCAATGTCTCCCTGCTGGCCTTAACCAGCCAGGACAGGCATGGGTCAAGTTCACAGATTGTAAGCTCTGGAGCAGGGACCACGTCTATCTTTTTCTTTGTAAGCACCAGGACATAGCTGGCGCTATATAAATGCTTATAATAATAACAACAGCCCCAAGGACATCCCCTCCTCGGTGGCCGACACTCACTGAAACTGATTCCAGAAAACCAGACAAGCTGGGGCTTCCACAACCTCTGGTTCTCCTAATGCCAAAAGCGCAGAGTCGAAGTCATGGTGAATCCGAGCAATTTTATTTGTGAAATACTTAACAAACATGTCACAGCAGGCAACTGATATATCCGGTTCCAGGCGGAGGGTGGCCAGACCAACCAGCCCCCACACCACCTGAAAAAGCTCCGTCGGATGAGATTTTGCAGATGCTATCATGGAAGCAAAAAACTCCCTTTTTGCTGCCCTGACAGCCACAGCATAGACTCATAAACTAGCTCTATGTCACACCATAGATTTATATAGTAGCACTATAATATTTTCCGTTTTATTTTCTATCCCTTTATGAATAATTCCTAACATTCTGTTTCCTTTTTTGACCTCCCCACACGCTGAGCTGAGGATTTCAGTGTGTTGTCCACAATGACTCCAAGGTCCTTTTCTTTAGTGGTAACTCCTAATTTAGAACCCAGCATTGTGTACATATGGTTTGGATTTTTTTCCCCTATGTGCATCACTTTGCACTTGTCCACATTAAATTTCATTTGAATTTAGATGCCTAGTCTCTCAAGATCCTCCTGCAATTCTTCATAGTCTGCTCATGTTTTAAGTACCTTGAATAACTTTGGCTTCTGCAAATTTGATCACCTCACTTTTTATCCCTTTTCTAGTTGATTAATGTGTACATTAAATACCACCAGTCCTGGTACAGGTCCCTGGGGCACGCTGCTATTTTCTTCTCTCCATTGTGAAAACTGATCATTTAGTGCTACACTTTGTTTGCTATCCTTTAACCAGTTCCCAATACACAATAGGACAATGTCTTTTTTCCCATGACTTTTGAATTTCTTCAAGGGCCTCTCATGAAGGACCTTATCAAGTCAATTTTTCAAATTGGTGCCCAGCGTAAAATTAATCCTTTTGTCCGCCTCCTGCCAAAAGCTCTTAAAAAGAGGACAGTCCCAGTACATATGTGCTTAACGTTTCTCCAAGAGATTTACTTTTCCAGCAATGGTCTGTATTAATGAATCCCATCAGCATCAGGGTACCCTGGCCAGATCTTGTCAGTTACAAAGGACCTTTGCAAAGCCCTGTGTGAGAGGCGAAAGCAGGAATTTGTCCCCCCCCCCAAGGGGGTTCTGTGGCAAGTGGACTGGGAAGTTTTCTCTCAGCTCAGCCCAGCCCAGCCCAGCATTTTGTAAAGGGGTTTGGCTGGGTGCTTGCCTGAGGGGGTGCTTGCCTGAGGGGGTTCCATGGCAGGGGAGCTGTGGGACCAGCAAGTTCCCCAATTCCCCTGCCAGAGAACCCTCTTGGGAGGCCGGCTTTGCAAAGGCCTACTCAACTCTAGCCAGAGTGGCCCCTTGAAAAGCCACAAGTAGCTTCCTGGTCAATTTCAGGCAGAAACTGACCAGACAGCTGCTTGAGGGCTTTGCAAGGGGCTGTGTTGACCAGGAAAGCTGGAACCCATGGGGTCTCAGCTCTGCAGGCCAGGGAAGCCCTTTGTAAAGCCGGGTCAGTGCACGTCCTCCTCGCCAAACAAATCTCACTGAGAACACGAATGAAATCTCGATATCCAGCGAGATCTTGAGTCTGGTTGTTGGTCTTGCAAGATTTAACATGAGAATTATTTAGATTCTAATTTTAGCCATAACCTGATATAACAGGTATAGCCCTGTCCCCCACAAAGCAAACTGACACCACAGTGCTCCACAGAAGGGGTGTGTGTGTGTCACATAACAAGAGAGTCAGGGAACATCTTAAACCTGTCCTTTCTGCCATGAGACCCTCCCCACCCACCCACCCACCCTAGTAGAGTGCTGTGATTTCAGGACATTCCATCAGGGCAAGGCCTCCTGCTCATGGGGAGCTTGTCTATAGTCTAGGTGACTTAAGCCCAGAAAGCAACCTAAATGAGCCTGTCAGGACTGGTCATGCCCATTGAGCATGATTTGGTTTGCAGGGCTCTAGTGATGGTTTGCAGTTCTTCATTTGAAGCCCCAAGCATGGATAAGCATAGGCAATGCAATACCAAACTACTCTGGAACAGCACATTTTAAGGATTATAGCTGATGGTAGGGCTGAAACAGCAAGCCGCTGCGGTAACTTTTTCTGATGGAAAAAGCTCTTCCGCAATTAGCGACGTGCTGCGATAGAGACATTCATTTCACTACTTCCGCCGTTCCGCTACTTTAATTCCGCTACTTCCACTGGTTGCGAAAATAGCAATGTTTGTTCCGACAGTTTCTATCTTCCGCAATTTCCACTGGCACTATGAACTAGTGGAACAATGCTTGTTCTGACAGTTTCCAAGATTGTTCCGACAGTTTCTGAATTAGCGAAATGCTGGTGAAATTAGCAGAATGCTGGCGGAAAAGCTGTGGAAAGTCACGGGCAATTCTGAAATGGCAGAAGGAAATAGTGGAACGGAAAAAGGAGTTGCCACTTTAGCCCTAGGCTGTTCATAATACTACCCTTGGAAGCTTTTTCAGAACAGAACTCTTAACAGGTACAGAGTTCCATGCATTGGAGTAAATTTCATTTGCTCTGAGCCTTATTCAGATTAAAATTCTCTGCTTAATATTTGGGAAATTTACAGAAAACATGCAACAAGAAAATGATAATCAAACTGCAAATAAGATGTAGGCAATTTTATGGTTAATGAGAACTTCACATAGGCTGTTGAGAGTGAGAAAATAAATTACTTTATAGCCATTTCTCAAAATGAAAGATTCCGATGTATTCATAGTTCAATCAAGAATTCCCCACATATGCACAATCTATGAAGATTTGAATTCCTTTAGTTGCCGGCTGGATATAGCTCAATAGAAGTAAATATCATAACAGACTGTGTTTCCTGCCAATCAGCATCGAGAAGGAAAAAAGAGCACATGCTTCCAATCACTTATCTCTGACAGCTGACTATGAGAGGTGACATATAGCTTGTTTATCATGCTTCCAGAAGAACTTTTAATTTTACTGATACAGTAGGCATCATCTGCCTTAGTAACGTGGTGATTTTTGACCAGGTCAAATGTATAGTACATACTCAGCACAAACTTCTAGTTGTTAGTGTCTGCATTAGCCCTTATTGACAGCAAGAGCCCCGCTCACTTCAATGACACTTGTAACAGTGTCAAGTACTAGCATCAGCTCTAACAAGCCAAGGAATCATGCCCTAAAATAAGGAGCTGCCATCCCAAGCTGTTAAAAATACATCTACAAAATAAACACATTTTGACAATCATTTGCATTTTACACTATTTGAAAGCAACATACTTACTGTGAAAATTTAATAAGATTATTCCTGCCAATATCTTATGAGGAAAACAATTAAGAGTTTATAGCTGAATAAAACTATAGAAACCACTTCTGCTTCTGTCTGCCACATTCCTAATTAACTCTGTGCCCGCACCTCAAGTTCTCCCTCAAGTTACTCTAAATCATCTCTGTACTTCCATCAACTTGTTTATCTCCCCCCACCCCCCTCTAGATGAGTCAATTCTTTACTCTCTGGCTGTCTCCCCCATCAATTCTCTTTCTCCACAGGGCCATGTCCATCTTGCACTTCCTTACTCACTCTTGTCTTTTCCCAGCATACCTCTGCCCATGCCCTTCCTGCCATTTTGAATTGGATTATTTTCCTTTGTCCCAGCACTTTGGACTCTACAGGGATATTTCATCTTCTGATGCTACACAGCGGAGATTGGGTTGGAAAAGCTACCGTTGGGGAAGACGAAATGTATCTCCAACTACTTCTAAGCCAGGTGAGCACTTCAATCACCCCCTAAAATCTTTGTGGAGAAGCCTGTTTCAAATGCTGTTCTTAAGCAAGTGCCAGCAGCACTGATTGGATGCCCTTCTAAGAAAGTGGGACCATGGGGAAAGACAGCCAGTTACATACCCTTCAACATTTGACGGAGAAAAATTGGTACACTTTATGCTACCTCTTATTTCCATAAATTTGCATATGCGTATCAAAATGTATAATAGCCCACTTTGGGACTGAGCTGGAAAAAAGGATGTCTGTGTTGGGGCTCTGTGTAAACACATGCTTTTATGTGGAGGACTGATGGTTCAAGTTAAAAACTTGGCCTATTAAAAGCTCTACATTCTTAAATGTGTGCATTGACTTTGCCTCTAAAGTTTAGTTCTAAAGTCACTCAGAAGATCACAGGCAAAAGCAGTGCAGTCCCTTTCAGCATGTTCAAGAATCATCTCTCACAAACACACCTGTCCTACCTTTTCTTTTTTTTTTTTAAAAAAAAAGCTTTTATCTTGATGCCAGGCACACAGCTCCCCCTTCCTGGGTGTTACCTTTCTTTGTTCTTTGACAGCAGTGCTTATCCCAACCTTGTTAAAGTGAGAAAAGGTGCCCTGCTCTCACCGTTCATCCCCAGCAATAAACAAACAGTAACAGCAGACAGGGCAGTGAGTCAACCAGGGAGTCAGCTAGCTGTTTCTCCAGCTGCATTGATGAGGTGCTAACGACGCCGTTGTCAACGTCTGCTGAAACCCATAACCAACCTTATATTGGTTATGGTACAAGACACAAAACCCGTTAGTGTACCAGGCAAAAAGGTATTCTTGGAGGGTATGGCCAATCAGTAAGAATTGCCCCAAAGATTTATCAGCTTCCTGTTAAGCCTGTTGGACAGAGAGAAAACTCTGATAGTTGGGAGGTCTGTAAGCCTCCCAAAGAAAAGAGAATGACTTCCAGAGTCTCCCTCCAACCTGTCCTCAACCTCACTCATCTCCCAGTGCTTTTGAGCAGGAAGAAAACATGAGCTTTGTGGCAAGACCCGAAGACTGACAAACTTTCAGTGAGCATTTTAATTTATTCTCAGGTAGTATTTATTACACAGTATACCAATCAACTAAAACAAACAATCATATTTGAAGAAGAAAGGAAAAAGATGATCATTCTGAAATATGCATTACAGCATTCAAACAATCAAACATCTTTAATGCTTCATCCGAGCCTGAAACCCCTGTAATGTAAAATAATGAAAAATAATATTCAGGAGCAAATATGTCAAGCTGCAGGATATTTAGAAATAGAATCATTATGCTGGGTAAATCAAATCACCATTGTGTTTGGTAGCTGATAAATGTCACTCAAACATTATTTATGCTAATTATCATTTGACTGTTGCAAAAAGCTGCTTCTTCGACATAGCAAGAGCAGGATGTTGGAACTTAATTATCAGTTAAAAGTCAAAACAGTTTTGCCCTGAAAAGAACATAAATCTGGAAAATCTCAAGAATATCTTGACAAGATTTCTGCACTTGTGGAAGAGGATTAGATATTTATATGAAAGAGAAGAATATCTTATTATGGGCTGGGATAAAAATTCATAATGTAAAATTTAAAGCTAACATGCCTGGTTTTTGGAAGAAGTTTTCCCAAAGTTTTCCTATTGTGTTGGATCAAATGATGTCATCATGACCACCTAGTCAGCTGAACAGGTGTGCTGAAAACATGAGTCCTGCACACACCCAATAGTTCCCTCTTAAAAGCTGCTCAGGGAAAGTCCACTCTGCAACTTAATCAGGGCGGCCCCTTACACCAATAGAATAAGTCAAGCTGTGGTCCAGAAGAGGAGAAGGAGACTGAGACTCTAGAGGAATGGCTCTAGGCAGGAGGGAAGACAGTGATCTGGGGGCTGTGTTGCCTTAGGAGCTGCTCACTTAAGCTGAACAGCAGCCTGTGGGCATTTAGCTAGAGAAAAGACCAGTAGTAGGGCAGTCTAACTGTTTCGCTACTGAATGTCCAATCACACCACAGCACAGCGTTGGGCAGGCTTTTCCCTCCCTCCATATTAGAAGCTGCATGAGGGCAGTGATCCTGGATGCAGGTGTCAGGGAGAAGTCTGTGGAATTGCGGGTTGTTACCGAATGTAATCGTGGCCACGTGCAATTACCTGCTCCTGATTTTTCACTTGCAAGTTCTAGGATCAAGCGCACAGCATGTAAGCAGCACGAGTATAATGACTTGACATAACGACAAGTTACACAGTAATATCAAAAAACATAACAACTGATAACATCCTGTGGCGATCCCTCCTGGTCCCTGGGACTCCTCGCTGCGACCAGCCTGTTACCCCTCAGTCCCCAAGGGTCCACAGGCCTGACCCTCGACCTGGGTTGGCTCTCTCTAGTGGTGCTTCACCTTTCCCTGCCCTGATTCCAGTGGCGATCCCCTATTAGCAGTGTTGTCATCAAGCAGGGGCGAGATAGACAGTACCCCAGCCTCCAGGCTAGGTGGAAACACAATTAAATTTATTATATATAAAGAACAGGTAACAGTTCAGATTTCAAGTTCAGATAAGATCAATTCAAGATAGGTCACAGCTCTTCTAATCCCTTCTGCCCTCTCCTCCAACCGACCCTCTCTTCCCCTGACCAGCACCAGCTTGGTCAGTTACCATTTAAAATGCACCAATCACTGTTCAGACAGCTTAACATTCTAAGCTGTCCCATTCTCAGACAACTAACTATGGTGTTCTTATGGAACACATCCTATAGAGGGTATTCACTAGGGATGGGACACCAGGGTGACTACCGTACACCAGATTTATCGGATCTCCCAGGTATCGGATTTACCGGTATCGGCATACCGAATTTTTAACATTGGCCGCTATACCATTTTTTTTACATTGCTGCCATTCACTTCAATGGCCACGATGTAAAAAACCAGTAAAATGGTCAATGTTAAAAATCCGGTATGCTGATACCGGTGATTATCGGATTAATCCAATATACTCAATTATCGGGTGTATCGGATTTATCCGATACCGATATTCCCACCCCTATTCACTTCCAACTGTGGAGGAATCACACAGAGTGCAGCCCATGCTAGGGCTAGCTTCCTCTGTAGGTTGTGTATTGTGTGAAGAGGTTTGCCACTGTAGTGCAGCAAATCCCTTTATATAACATCCATCCCACAAAGGAAGGCAGAACAGGCAGTGCTCTATGTGCTCTGCCACCAATTCCAACTCCTAAAGCTGCATTCATACACAAACACAACACTCTTTTTAAACTGGGTTCTGGCTCAAAGTCACATTCTGAGGGCTCATTTATGCAATGCCTGCAACATGGGGGGAAAGCAGAAAACCAGCCCATTATGTCAGGGTTGTTATGCACAGGTTTGATCATGGGGGAAAACACTTCGCACAATGCTGGTGTCTACAGTGGAAAGCTACATAGGGTGTGTCCTCTGAAAAAAAATTCCCTCTTTGCTGCAGGTATTGAACTCTTTGTGTTATATGCACCTCGTATCTTCCTCTGTCCCCTTGATGATTCTGTGTTCTCTGAGTGGTAAGTGTTTTACATAGCACTGAGACTGCACTCAAACAACACTGCCCTGAACGGGCAGGAGGAGCCTCATCTCTGATATTTGGGGTAGTATGCATGACTAGCAACCCACCAACTTCCCCCCATTAGTGTGGTGTTGCATGAATGCAACTTAAAGAAGATAAAACATTTATTAAAGCTAGGGATCTTGATCTGGATATTATTTATTTAGTTATTTATTTAACAATTTTATACCCCGCCTCTTCTGCAAAGCAGCTCGGGGCGGCCTATACTTTAAAACAAAAAAATAAAATATATATAATACCAACATAAAACCACATGGTGAAGGCATAAAAATATAAACATAGAACAACTCCCCCCATCCCTCAACCCCCTCCCCATCCCATCCCTCCCTTCCTCATCCGTCCCCTCCACCAAATGTCTGGCGGAAAAGCCAGGTTTTATAAGCCCAATGAAAAATCAGCAGGGCCAGACAAACCTCCTCTGGGAGGGAGTTCCACAGCCGAGGTGCAGCCACCGAGAACGCCCTCCCCATAGTGTGTCCCTCCCCCCCCCCGATTTACTTGGGGGACCACCAAGAATTCACCCTCAGCAGACCGCAGGGGCCGATTGAGGTCCCGAGGAGTGAGGCAGTCCCACAGATTATGACCTCCCTGCCATTCCCATGTTGCTAAATGGGACTGAGATCTCAGCTGGGAGAAAGGGATTCACCACAGTATGGAAGAAGCTGAAAAACCCCCTCACTGCTTTATGGAATAAGTCATTTATTAGAAAAGAAGCAAGGAAGGAGCTATGTGGCATCATACAACTTTTCTGATTCTACTTAATATTTAGTTTCCAGATAGTCTGAGGTTAAATCCTGTTAGAGGGCATTTTTTCTTGTCTTTCCCACCAACATTTAAAGCTAATTGAGGAATGTTTCAGATATAGTTATGCCACAATGACCCTTTTTACACAAGATGCACTCACACAAGTCCACTGTGTGGGCATACGTGGGGGTGTCCCGTTTGTACAGTGGCGGTGGGTTGGGTGGGTGTGCCCATGTAACACGCATCACCCCCACATGGAGCAACCGGCGACGAACGCAGATTGCTCCATGCAGGGGCATGCGTGAAGATGCAGGGGGAAGGATGGGTGTGCACACGTGTGCATCCCTCCCCTCCCACCCCGCCGCAGCAGCATGCCCACGGATCGCCCCTTCAGTCACGGACCATTTAAAAAGGACCAAAGGCATAACTTTTGGCTAAATGTGTGTTGGAGGGGGGAGCGGGGGGGGGGGATGTTAAACCTCAGGGTACAAATTCCATCCCTTAAGGTCTATGGGACCTGGAGACTTCAGTGGGTGGAGGACTGCACCCATAATGGGTGTTTTTAAACAAGATGCTACTACACATGGCCACCCAGGAGCCACTTTTCTGACCACCCATCTGAAGGTGGTCCAGGGGGGTGGGATGTGTGCTTCCATAAGCCACTCAGCACCCACTCATGGCCAGTCATGATTAGGGCTAAGAATTTGTCACAGTCATGACAAAATTCATGTTTTTAGTGACTTTTGCCTCTCTCCATGACTTCCGTGATTTTCCCATGTTTTTTGAGATTTCCCCCAAACTGAAGAGCAGAGCCAGCAAGAAGCTGGTGAGAAGAGCATGCTCAATGGTGCTAAGAAAATCCACAGTGTCTCTCTAAAGCTCCAGACCCCTCTCTGGCTATGGAGACGTGGTGACATGGCAAGAAGCCTGTGAGAATAGCACGCTGGGTGCCACCAGATAAAGCCACGGCCTCTCTCTGGAGCTCCAAACCCCTCCTCGGTGTTGTTTCTAGTGGAGGGTGGAGCTTTGAGCATGGTCATGGCAGCACGGCATGGTATGGCGGCGGGATCAGAGGCAGAGAACGTTACTATTGTCAGAGCTTCAAGAAGCGCCCAGGAAGAGATGGCAGCATTTCCTCTGCCTTTGTCCCCTGCTTGGGCTTACAATCTAAGCCTGGGGCTTTCAAAGGGCTTTACAATCCCTGGGTTTACAATCTAAGGGGTGGGAGATGTTTTCCTCCTTCTAATCTGTGCTGGGAGGGTTACAATGTAATCCCTGGGTTTACAATCTACGGTGGGGTGTGTGTGTGTGTTTACAAAATACAATATTGAATAGAAGTATTTTTAAAATTACCCATGAGTTTTCTGCAACATTTTCTCATTCCTGCCATGACCAACTCAACTTTTAAAGAAAATTTCCATGATAAATTCGTAGCCCTACTCATAGCGCACTGCTGAGAAATCCAGAGTGGGCCGTGCGGGGCAAGCCAAGATAGTGCATGGCTATGGGGAACACGTCACTTCCAGCAGCATGTAAATACTCCCCCGCACAGCTTTTCTCTCAACACAGGACTCAGGAGGCACTTTTCAGCGCCTCGTATAAAAGCGGCCTAAGTTTAGAGTCACAGAGTTCCAGAGCTGGAAAGAACCTCTTGGGCCAATTAGTCCAGTCCCCTGTACCACTATAGGATTCACCCTAACTTCACTATTTGAACAGAAAAATTCATCCAACAAGAACAGTGAATATTTTTAAAAATCTGCCACAAGCAGAGACTGGGACCAACCATAATACACTAATGTCTGAAATAACAGGGAACAATTTTAGAAATAGAAAGATCCAGATGTCTCAAACAAGTGAGCCACATACCCACACTGCTGGGGAAGGCAAAAAGCCCTCATTTACACTAAATCATTGAAGTTTTTGATTTTTAATGGGTTCTACCCAAAGGGTGCATTCCTCATCCATTAAAGTCAATAGGAGTTCTGCTATTGACTTCAGTAGGTCCAGGATTGCAGTATAAGTGAATAAAAAACTGTAATTTAACCAATATAAAATATAGGATCAAAGATAATATGCTTTTACAAAAATGTGCTACTTCACACATTTAGTAGAGGTTAAAAGGGGGAAACAATGTAATTACGTATATTTTGTTTCCTGTATTATTCAGGAGGTATTAGATATTTTGCAAACAGGAAGGTGGTGTCCTTTTCTCAAAGAACGTATGTGTTGACAACTATCTTGGCTGCCACAAAGCCTTGTTGCAGCAGAAGCTCAAGAACTAGAACAGTGTGCCTACAACCAGAACTGAAGAACTAACCTGAACTGAAGACCACAGTGGATCTCAACCTTTTTGTGGAGAAGACCCAGCAAAACATTTAAAATAATAATAATAATCCAGGACCCACCAGGGCTGGGCATATAAATCACATCAGGAATTGAAGGGCTCTCCAGGGTCTTGGATTGGTACTTGTGCAGTCACTGCTCAGCTCAGATGCAGAAAATTGGGGGGTGGGGTGGGATGGAAGATCCAAAACAAAATGACAGTTTAAGTGAATGCGCAAATATCTGTTTCAGTTGGATATTGTCTGGATGACTTTCTGAAAATGAGAATAATATTTGCAGAGATAAACATGCCTATTCATTTCAGCTGCAATATGCATGAATGCAAGAACAAGTCTTTGTAGCGAAAAAATATTTTAAAAGTAAGAAAATATGATACTAAAGCCATGAAAACTGAAATGGCGGTCATCAGTTCATGTGATAACAAATGACTTTTAACTGACTTTTTAAGATGGATGATATTGCAAACTGATGTTTCTTTCACTGAAATCTGAAATTTATGTCATTGTTACCAAACTTACCACTCTGAAACATTTTTAATATTTTTAATCCTGTCTTTACATTTTAAAAGAAACAAAATAATATGGATTATTCTTCCAATAATAATATGAATTATTATTGTGGATTCCAAACCTGCCACTTTGAAACTTCTAGAATATTTATAATTCTGACTTTACATTAAAAAAAAACCACAAAATAGTATGTAGGATAAAAAAAAAACCTAGAGTAGGGTGGGGTTGAAGTCAGGACTCCTGGGTTCTCAGGAAAGGGAGTGGGAGTTAGTAGATTAGAGTGGGGGTTGAGGGGTAGGAGCTGGTTGTAAGAGTGGGAATTTAGTGTATTTCCTTTAAAAATGGAAATTCCAGGATAAAAACATCTGTGATTTAAGAGCAGTTAAGGCTCTTACAAATTGAGCTGTGCTCCAAAAAGCACTGAAATTGTACGTTAAGCCACCTATCTTAACTTGTACGTCATGTAAGCAGTACACATGTTGTACAGTCTCACACATTGTGCTTGCTTACAACCTAGTCTCTATGCACCCACACTTTGCCTTGGTCTTTCAGCCCCAATACTCTTCCTCTACAGGTTGGAGGCAACTCTGAAGTTGGGGACAGCATGCTCCTCCCTGCCCAAACTTTATGGACTTGATCCCTACATCCACTATAGCCATAATTTCTCCTTCATTGACATTTATAGCTTCCCTCTCAGGTAGCAGCTGTCCTGTAAACCATGTCCCTGAATACACATTACCCATCTTTCAGACGTGTCCCCCCATGCATACATATTATTATTATTAGTATCTGGCATTTTAAAATGGCATTAGTAACAGCACCTGGGGGTCCCCTCCCCCCAAAAAAACCACAGATCCCTACTTGTGGCTGATTGTGAACCTTGTCCCCTCCATATATACCCTCACAGCATCTGACTGCCAATTGCCCATACACAACCCTACTTTCTACCCCCGGCTGCTCCAAGTCTTATCTTCCAGTACAAATCTTGTTGTACCCATCAGTCATGTTCCTCATATATACACTCCCCCAGTACTTCAATGTCCCATTGTCCCAAACCTAACTGAATGCACATACGAAAAAAATGCATACACTTCGTCACACCAGCTGTCCCCCATACATTGTTCCTGAATATACATCACCCAGATCTCAAGAATGTCCCCAATATACACCGCTCCCAGCACCTCTCTGCCCATTGCTGATGCATACAGTTCTCCTTCCCCCCCAGTCTCATCCATGCATATACATCACCCATTTCTCAGCCTTGTTCCCCATAAACACTGCCATAGCAACTGATTGCAGTCTCCCAATACAGACAGTTCCCCCACTGCCATGCTGCCCCCAGTCTTGTCAACGTGTACACATCCTGCATCCATCAGCCTTGTTTCCCCAATATACAGCTTCCCAGTACTCAGCTGTCCCATTCTCCTCAACCCAAATGAAAGCATATTGGGAAAGCAGAGGGTCAGGGGGCAGGGAGCTGCCTCCTGAGCCCATCCTGTCCCGTTTCAGTGTTTCTCCAACCGGCAGAAGAATAGGATTGGGGATGGAAGACCAAGGCTAGGGCTGAAACTCGATTCTCGCATTCCTCGATGAGAATCAGGGTTTTCGGCTTGTTCTTGCAAAACAGAATAAGCTGAGAATTTGCCTGGATTCTGCCAAGAAAATACAAGACTCCCCAAAACATCCCGCCCCCCCACATGCAAAAAAACAAACAAAGCAAAAAAGGCCCCTTTTACTCACCTGGCTGCCTCTCTAAGTCCAGGGAGACGTCTCCAGCTGCTGGGTCTCCCCATTCAGCTTCTCTGTGGAGGAACATAGGAAGCCTCCAAGGTGGAGGCAAAAAATAAAATAAAATAAATAGATCACTGACCATGCTCAAAATGACCACTGGGACAGTAGTGAGCATGTGCAGTCCTTTTTCAAAATCGTGCTGGCAATATCAGCCCATTTTGAAAAAGGGCAGCCACCCTGCACATGCTCAGACCAGCCAGCCCCAGTGGCCATTTTGAGCATGATAATTGGGGGGTGTTGGTTTGTTTGTTTTTTACTCCTCCTCAGAGGCTTTACATGTTCCCCTGCAGAGAAGCCTAGCAGAGACTCAGCAGCTGGAGCAGTCCTCCTGGACTCAGAGAGGCAGTCAGGTGAGTAAAAGAGGCCCTTTTTTGTTTGTTTGTTTGCAAGTGCAGGAGAAGGTTAGGTTTCCCCCCCATGATATCATGAGATCCTCAACTTCTTCTTCTTCTTCTTATTATTATTAAACATTTATAAAGCGCCAGTAACAACCTGGCGCTGTACAGAACATATAATCAGCTGCGGTCCCTACCTGTGGCTTACAATCTAAAAGACAAGGAGGGGGAGACAAGGAGAGGGGACAGCGGGAGAGACATGGGAGAAGACAAACAAACATTCAGGCGGATGCGAAGTCTCAGGTGCGTGTACTTGGCTTGGTTACAAGGTGGTCGGTAGCAGCAGTCAGCAGAGGAGGGCTGACAGTAAGAGCAAGGGGAAAGACTAGAGGGCATTGGGAAAGGCAGCATGGAAAAGGTGGGTCTTGAGGAGGGATTTGAAGGAGCGGAGGGAGGAGGCGAGGCGGATGTCGGCAGGGAGGGAGTTCCAGGCATGCGGGGCAGCGAGGGAGAAGGGACGAAGGCGGTTGGGCGAGCAGGAGAAGCGAGGGAGAGCGAGGGAGGGGACAGCGGAAGAGCGGAGAGCGCGCGCAGGAGCGCGTAGGGCGATTAGGTCCGAGAGGTAAGGGGGAGCTTGGTCATGGAGCGATTTGAACGTGAAAACCAGGAGTTTGAACAGGATACGTTCAGGAAGGGGGAGCCAGTGAAGGGAGAGGAGGAGAGGCGTCACATGGTCGAAGCGACGGGCAGAGTGAATGACCTTGGCGGCAGAGTTTTGGATCGCCACAAGGGGGGACAGGTGGGAGCGAGGGAGGCCAGCAAGGAGGAGGTTGCAGTAGTCGAGGCGAGAGATAACCATGGCATGAACAAGGATTTTGGCCGAGGAGACAGATAGAAAGGGGCGAATGCGGGCAATGTTGAGGAGAGCGAATCGGCAGGATTTGGCCACAGAGTCAATGTAAGGTTTAAAGGAGAGGTGCGTGTCAAAAATGAAGCCCAAGCTGCGGGCACGGAGAACAGGACGGATGGTGACCCCATCAATGCAGACGGTCAGGTCAGAGGGAGAGGAGGGGGATGGAGGAAAAATGAGGAGTTCAGTCTTGGCCATGTTCAGTTTGAGTTGGCGTCGGGACATCCAGGCGGAGATATCAGAGAGGCAGTCGACGAGGCGTGAGCGGACAGAGGAGGAGAGAGAGGGGGTAGAGAGATAGAGTTGGGTGTCATCAGCATAGAGATGGTATTGGAACCCGTGGGAGGCAATAATTTCACCAAGGGACCGGGTGTAGATAGAGAAGAGGAGAGGGCCAAGGACAGAACCTTGGGGAACCCCAACCGAGAGGGGAAGGGAGGGGGAGGTCGACTCGGGGAGGGAGACATTAAAGGAGCGGTCAGAGAGGTAGGAGGAGAACCAGTCAAAGACAGAGCCACGGAAGCCCAAAGAGTAAAGCGAGTCCAAGAGGAGCGAGTGGTCGACAGTGTCAAAGGCAGCAGAGAGGTCAAGGAGGACAAGAACGGAGTAGTGGCGCTTCGATTTAGCGACAAGTAGATCATTGGTGATCTTGGCCAGGGCAGTTTCAGTAGAGTGGAGGGGGCGGAAGCCGGACTGGAGAGGGTCCAGGGAGGAGTTGGCAGAGAGGAGGTTCAGGCAGCGGGAGTAGACGACACGTTCCAGGAGCTTCGAAGCAAAGGGAAGGAGGGAGACCGGCCGGTAACTAGAGGGATCGAAAGGGTCCAGGGTAGGCTTTTTGAGGATGGGGGAGACAGTGGCATGTTTGAAGGCAGAGGGGAAGGAGCCTGTGGAAAGGGAGAGATTGACAACATGCAGAAGGGGGGGAGCGACAGTGGGAGCAATAGAGGTCAGGAGGCGGGAGGGGATCGGGTCAAGGGGGCAGGTGGAGGGGTTGGATGAAGAGAGAAGAGCAGAGATTTCCTGGAGAGAGGCAGGAGGGAAGGATGCGAGGAGGGAGGGGGGCGGGGGAGGGGGCGGGAGGGGAGCGGGGGGCGGAGGAGGGCGGGAGGCAATATCCCGACGGATCTTGTCAATCTTGGAGGTGAAGAACGACGCAAGATCCCGTGCAGCAAGGGAAGAGGGCGGGGGAGGGCAGGGGGGTTTGAGAAGGGAGTCGAAAGTAGAGAAAAGGCGGCGAGGGTCGCGGGAGAAAGATTCGATCCTAGAAGGCATCATAGATAGCACTTCTTGCTATCTTGCTGTCAGCTCTCGAGTCTCATGAGATTCTTGCAAGAATTATTTTGATTCTTGTTTGAGCCCTAACCAAGACAAAGCGTGGGTGCATGGAGCCTAAGTTTTAGCTCCTACCTTAAACCGAAGGTTTTTTGATCCTGGAATTTCCATGTTTTTAAAAAAAATTCCCCCTCCTACAATGCTACCATATCCCAGATTCCCCTTTTGTAACCCACTAACCCCCCACTTCCCTCTCAGAGAACCCAGGAGTCCTCATTCCCACCTCCCCCTGCTTTAACCCACTAGCTCCCAACTTCCTAACAGATAAACCAGGAGTCCTGGCTCCCAACCTCCCTGCTATAACCCACTAGCCCCCCTCCCAGAGAACCCAGGAGTCCTTGCTCCCACCCCACCCTGCTCTAACTCACTAGACCCCACTCCACTGTGTCAGAACCCAGGAGTCCTGGCTCCCAGCCCTCTTTGTTCTAACTTACGAGTTCCCATTTCCCCTCCCATAGAACCCATGAGTCCTGGCTCAAAGCCCCACCTCTGCTCTAATCCACTAATGCCACACCTTTCCAAGAGAACCCAGAAGTCCTGTCTCCCAGTGCCTACACTTACACGCTCTAACCCACTATCTCCCAACCTCCTAACAGAGAGCCCAGGAGTCCTGTTTCCCAGCCATCCTGCTCTAACCCACTATCCCCCACTCCCCTCTGAGAGAGCCTAGGAGTCCAGGCTTCCAACTCCTAGGCTTGGACACTGTTTGTATACAGGAATAGGGAGCCTTGTTTGCAACTCCACCTAAGCAGGTGGACCCTAGCTTGGACTCAGCCTGCCCTGAGACCAGCAGTACCTGAATAAGCAACAAGTCCAATGAGATCCACCTCAGGACTAACCCTACCCACTAGCCAAATTTTGGGGAGTGAGATTACTTGTCTTTTATACGTGGATGATGCGGTTTTATTATTCTATACCAAAATAGGTCTACAGAGGCTATTTGATAAATGTAATTTATTTATTTATTATAAAAATTTCTTATCCTGCCCCCTTCTGCCAAAGGCAGCTCAGGGCGGTGTACAATATAAAGGCAAAAAATATACACATAACTTAAAACAAACAACAATAAAACCATCAATTCCCCCCAAACCCTATCCCTACCCATCTATCTCACCAAACGCCTGGCAGAAAAGCCAAGTTTTACACTGATGTCTGAAGTAGGGAAGGCCTCGGGCCAAATGAACCTCTTCCGGGAGGGAGTTCCACAACTGAGGTATGGCGACAAAGGTTGCCCTCTCCAATGTGGCCCCCTGCCAAACACGGGGGACCTCCAAAAGGGCGCCCCCAGCCGACTGCAACAGCCATTCCAGAACCCGGGGAGTGAGGTGGTCCTGCAGGTAGGCGGGACCCAGGACATATAGGGCTTTAAAGATCAACACCAACACCTTGAATTGGGCCCAGTAGGCAACAGGCAGCCAGTACAGAAAACGGAGCACCGGTGTTATGTGCTCTCGGCAGCCTGTACCCATGAGGAGATGAGAGGTAGAGCTGAGTGTCATCAGCCTATTGATAACAACACACTCCAAACCCTCTCACGACCTCGCCCAAAGGCTGCACAGATGCTTTAGAATTGCGAGGATCTCTGTTCTCATGGCTAGTGGGGATAAAGAAGGCACTTTCTCTCTCAGGGCTAGGAGACAGATGATCCTATGATGACTTGCTGTTACCCCTACCGGATGATAAAGAAGATATTGATATGAGGTTTGGGAATATATCAAGGTAGGAGAATATGGCAGCAGTGAGAGCTGTAAAATGTGCTCCAATATATAAATAAATTTTGGTAAATTGTGACCAGATCTCTATTATCTCAAATTACTTTCTTCCAACATAGGGAAGACATTACAAAATTAAGATTTGACCAAATTGAAACAGCAGTACAGAGAGGAATATGGGCTCGGATTCCCTATGAGAATAGATTATGTTCCTGTCTCCTAAGAGAAGTTGAAAATACATTACACTTTCTCTGGAGTTGTCCTTTTTATCTCGACTTAAGGAAGAGATATCTCCTTTCTTTAGTTGATAAAGTTAGAGTTCTTAACGATTTAGAAAAAAACCATTTGGACGTTACAAAATATGACTACTAAAGATAAAATACTACACAAGTACAGTGAAGAAAATTCAGTCAAGAGTTTAGGACCTAAATTGAATACGGGGTGGGAAGAAATATATTAAGGATATTTATTTTATTTTATTTATTTTATAAATTTGTGTCCTGCCCCTCCTGTCTCAGGCAGTTCAGGGAAGCTCACAGCAATGTCTTAAAAATACAATAAAAATATAAAATAACAGCAATGTAAAACATATCAAGAACCAATATAAAAGCTGTAAAGACAGCGGTAACAGAGGGGAGGTTTAAAGGAATTCCCCGGGAGTACAGGCTGTGCTCTTGTTATAAAGGAGAAGTAAAGTCAATTGATCATTTCTTATTATGATGCCCATACTTTGAGGCACTTAGGGAGGTGTGGATAACCCCTCTGTTCTCCAGGGAGTTGTCTCCCTATGAACAGAGCAATATGTATTTGTTCCTACTTGCAAAGTTTCATAGGGAGGAGATGGTGGCCTTGGCATTTTATACCTATTTGGCTTGTAGGGAAAGGCAAATAATCCAGGGTAATCTGTTAAGGGGGAATATCACAAGGCCAGGGGCTTCTCCATGAGAACTAATTTAACTTAGCTTGGTCCATAATTTGGCCCCCTTCCCCCCCCCCCGTAAGGATGCTGTAAGAGATCCCAGCATTTCTAGTAATTATACCTATGCATGTCATAATTGCTACTTGTTCGCCCAAACCAAATCTATTTTAGTTATGATTACTCTTATGTATTGCTATTGCTGTTCTTGAAAAGGTTATGGCAGAAGTTATTTGTTAAAATAATTCTAACCCAGTCTAACCTGGTTGTTCACCTGGACAGCTGAGAGAGTTAGCATTGATACTTATATATACATATGTTATGAACCTGGAGGACATGTGTCCTGGTAAGAACTTAAGAGTATTGAAGAGATGAATGATTGTTTGATGATTGACGACTAATACCATTTCGTATTTTATTTATTTTTTATTTAAATGTGGAACATGTGGAATTTTATCCTGTCTATGTGGTTTGTTAGGTGTTGGGTTATGGTGTGAGCCAGTACCCGTAATAAGATAATAATAATAGTAAACTCATGATTGGCAGATGATAACATCCGCTGCTTAGTTTCCTCTCCCTTTCTGTAAGTAGGATGCACTATTTAGTAATATTTTGTATCGTATATTACTTTCTGTCTATGTATTTATATGTTCTTTGTATGTTGTTTGTCTGGGCCATGGCGAGAGCCAGTGCCGTCAATAAACTATGATGATGATGATGAAGAATATAAAAGTTAAAAATACAAATAGTGTGCAGCAGCTCATCCAGCCCCCTCCCCCCAACCCATCCCACCCCTTAACCCTCCACTCCATCAAATGCCTGGAGGAAGAGCCAGGTCTTACACTGACGGCAGAACGTAAGAAGGCTTGGGCTGAGGCAGACCTCCACAATTGTTGTGTTTTATACATTGTTTGCATACTAAGGGTTTTTATAATTTATCAAATAAATGGTTGGAAACTTGAAACCTCTGATGACCCCACTAGGAGATGGAATTATGAGTGAGGATTCTTATAGTGGTTGTATAATTAATTATTGAAAATTGTTTTTATATTTATGTTTTATGTTTTAATGAATTAGCAGTATTATAAAAGGCCAATATACCCACTGAGACTGGTTTAATAGCCGCTTTTTGAGTATGAACCTAATTATAATGCTCTTTGCATTATAAATAAGGATTTGGCTTACAGCCATAAATAATTACTACTACTACCCACTAGCCCCCACTGTCTCTCATACCTCATTCCTCCATCTGGGGACAAGGTATTCTCAGGGTGGGCTGCATCCAACCTGGTATTGTGCTGCTGAGGTGGAGCTGAGAATTTTCTTGGATATAGAGCATCCGAGCCTGGGAACTGCTGAACTCTGCAAGATGGGCTTCTAATCAATCATCCATGCTCTACCCTGTGGCAAGGTACATTGCAGAGCATGGCTGCCTACTCTCAGACTTCAGCAGTTCCCAGGGTTGGACACTGTTTGTACCGTGGAATAGGGAGCCCTGTTCACAGCTCCACCTCACTGCGCATGCATTATTTCACAAATAGAGACAAAGTAGTCAAGTGATATCTTTCATTAAACCAACTACAGTTGGTGGCAATATGCAATCTTTTGGACGTCACAAGGTCCTTCGTCAAGCAAGTCTGGGGAACAACAACATTTCCTTACTTCAAAACTACACAACGAATTCTCAAAATCTAAACTCAGGCAATCACTAGAATGCACACTTGAATTTTCTGATACCTCTACACCACCATGCAAATAACTTAAAACACACTTTTCTCTCTCAATAGGAGATGATTGCAAAGCCCGGGGGGAAAAACCTTGTGCCCCTACTTTTCAAACTCTTATAACTCAACTGTTCTTCAACCAATCCTTCTGGAATTTGGACAGCTTCTACCACTCTCCAAAGCAACCCTCCCTACAAAGTGTCACAGTGATAGGATAAATCATCTCTATTTTATAATGAGTAGACATTTTGTGATTGCAGGAAGTGCAAGCCACCTAACTACAGAGTTGATTCCATGGCTCTATAATGTAACACATTAATATAAAATATTCATCTTTTTTGCAACAGTTGCAAAACCTTACAAAATTTTCAATCCTAGCTTTAAAACAATACATACTATTGTATATAATCCAAACATTGTATCAAAGACCCTGAGTAGTTTGGTACTATCTGTTCAGATACAGACACTGTTTAATAATATCAGATGTTTGACTAGATATATTCAGTGATCCTTTTAATGAACATGTAACTTTTTCCATGGGCAAACTGCTTTTATACCCTCATGTTAATTGAAATACTTTGCTACTCCTTGTCTCTAAAGAACAAATTAGTTTTTGTATCATCGTATTACAACATCTGTTCAGCAGAGTCAGATCCTATACAATTTTGAGGTCAATTTCTACAGCTTGAGTAAGCAGAAAATGTTGTTACATTAATTTAGCAGCAATAAAGTGTTGAGATCAGCATTTCACTTCCACACAATTCCCTGACATGTTTAAAATTCCTGGATTTTTATAATTCTCCTGCCAGGACAAAAATGTCATTCTACAGTAGAGAAATTCATGTAGGATGGAATTCAGCTTGGTGCAGAGAGTCCATACATAGAACAACAACTTGATGGTAGCTTATGACGTGTGAAGGGCATTCTGTTAGCTTACAAAACAATGGATTAATCTCATCCACAGATGTTTTAATGCACCTAGGTTCCTATTCTGTGTTTATGCATGTTCTAAACATTAAGCATATTGAGGGCTTAAGCCTGGGACTCATTAAGAAGAAATGCACTCATCAGCACTTACTGAAGAGACTACTTTATATACCCAAAGAGAATGAGTCAAATCCTTACTCAGTCTTCACAGAAAACCTTCATTCAAGTTACTAAGTGTTTTACTTAAATTAAGGCTAAAAACAAACATGGCAATGAACTGCATTGGCCCGGGACGCACCGGCAAGTTTGTTCTGTCCCCTCCAGATTTGGCATGTGCTGGCCCACACCAGATGTGGGTAGGTGGTTGCTACAGGACACACCATCAATGCAGGCCCACATGAATTAGGCCCACTCAGCCCCATTGCAAGACAGAGTCTGTGGATTGGACCCAGAGGAGTGTGCTCACCTGGCCCTAATGGACAGCTGATTGGGGTGACCTGGAGGAGAATGAACACCTGGCCTGCCTCCAGGCTCCTACCCCCACCTCCCCATCCAGCTGTTAGGCTCCCAGGTTGAGCACACTCCTCTCAGTCCCCACATCAGCACTCCTGGCCCCCCAGGAAATATTTGCTTCCCGCACCCACCCACCCAACAGCTCATGGGGCATACACCTGAGGTAAGTGCCAGCCAGCCGGCTCAGACCGCTGCCATGGAGCTGCCTAGCTGTCACTCTGCAGATTTGGGCACCGCTCCCCCTTCACCAGTGCCTCCCGCTCGTGCAAAGTGACGGGCCCAACTGGCCCTGTAGCAGCCGCCAGGGCTGGTTGGCTGTCACTTTGCATGGGCCGGAGGTGCTGGGTAGGCAGGGAAAGGGGCACCCAGACATTCTGAGTGACAGAAACCAGCTGCACTGCAGTGGCTGGGGCTGGCTCGCTGTCACTTTGCATGGGCAGAAGGCACTGGAGAGGGGGGAAAGCGGTTCCAGGACTTTCTGAATGACAAGACAAAAATCCCTGTGGCAGCGGCCAGGGCCGTCTCGCTGTCACTTGTACAGGCAGGAGGCGCTGCAGGGGAGGGAAAGCAGCACCCAGACTTTGAATGATCATCATCCCAGTCTCCGTGGGAGGTGCTAAGGGGGAGAAGCGGCGGCCAAACTTTCAAAGTGACAGGGAGCAGGCCTCGCAGCAGCAGCCTGGACTGGCTCCCTGTCACGTTGAAAAGCTACCTGGCACTTCCCTCAGCAGCAACCCCCATCAGCTGTTTGGCTGGCTGGTGACTACACCAAGCAGCTAATTGGGGTGTGTGTGTGTGTCCAGGAGTGCTCCCCACCATCAGCTGTTTGGCAGCTGCTCTTTTGGGGCCTGATTCTGCTGTGCTGCATTGACCTGGGAGTCCTGTCCCATTTGGACAGTTCCTCAGGCCGCCCAGGATTTGGAGAGATCAATGCCGACAGCCTCCATACCCGGGTTGAACAGCCGGGCTGCTTGTGTGAACAGCCCTTTCCACCAACCCGAGGAGTGGTGGCTGCAGTTGCTCACCCCAAGGTGGGCCAGGGAGGTGCCTCACCATTGGCACATCTGTTTTCACCCTCTGAACCAGTGTGAATTCCATGTAAACTGTGCCATTTCCTTACGCACTGAAATAAAGTTATTTTTATTTGTATAGTTTTACACAGAGTTGAATTAACTCTGTTGATTAACAATGGTATATGTCGTAGGCATCCAGGGAAAAAAAATGCTTATTTCTGTTTCCTCAGCCTAATTCCAGATTTGCTGCAATTATTTCAAATGAACCTGTACATATGTAACAGAGCAATATTGAGTTATCTGAGTTTATCCAAACTTTTTTAAAAAATAAAGCACAACAATTAATTTAATGCCACATAGTATACTAATGCACTGTAATTGATATTTCTTGTTTTTTATATATAACCTTTCCAAGCCTATAATTTTCATTACAGTTATAAGTTGGGCACACGGTGTACAAACGTATATTCCAAACACCCAATTCTACATTCCTTGGACAACTGCATCTTCCATTAGTTACATAAAAAATTCTAGTGCAGGCCATTGTCTATGTGCAGCATGATTTATTTATTAGTTCAACTGTATTTTCATATAATTCTGACTAAAAAAAAAATTAAAGATAACAAGAAACATAAAACCAAAGATTTGGCTGGCCATTTTTGTAACAGCAGTACATATCTACATCTGTTTATCCTTTCACTGTTCCCTTTCCTCAGAAAGGTTGGAATGATCCTGAAGGTTCTTGATGTGAGCATTTCCCTTCTCTCACTATTATTTGGATTGATTCTGAACATTTTGTAACATAGCAGCAACTTTAGTCCAATCACTATATTAGACTACAGGTACACAGGAAGTTTTTAGCCCGGGGAATGCCAGCCTGTGCATGCACTCTCTCACACACATACACTCACACATGATGTCCAGATAAAAAAAAGCTACCAGTAAAATTTCTCATCTCCCAAGTCTTCATACAGCGAGAGGTGCTGTTTTAGCTATGTAGTTGCATCCTATCAAAATGTTAAAGGAGTGTGAAGACAAAGAGCAATGCTGCTGAATTAATAAATACAGTTAGATATATACCTGTCTTTGACTGTTCAGCCTATAATTCTGATATTATATATACTTGAGGAAGGGCCTTGTGTGGCCCAAAAGTAAGGTTGAAACTTGGCTCGATTGTCTCGCCAGTTCTCGACGAGAAGGGGGTGTGTGTGTGTGTGTTCCTGTCTTTCCCCGAGCCAAGGAACCCCCCTCTTCTCATTGAGAGCCAGCGAGAATTTGAGGGGGACAGGGCTTGCAGGCAGGGAGGGGGCAACATGGTGGCTGGAGGTGGGCAGGGGCAAAGACAAGTCCCCTGAGTACCTCCAGCCCACACCCGGCATCCCCACCTGAGGGGGAAGGGAAAGTTCGGGCGGTGACAGGGGTAGGGCAGGGGTGTACTTACTGTTCAGGAGGGTCCTGACCACCCCCACCCCACCTGCGGTGCTCAACACCATGCTGGGCCGCTTCCTGGCTGTTCAGTTTAAAAGAAAATCCCACCCCACAGCTGGAGCATGCTCAGAGCGCTGCTTGGCTCTGTGTGCCCTTTTCAAAGATGGAGCACCGCAGGGGGGGGGCGGGACCCCCCCCCCGGATGGTAAGTACACCCCTGTCCCTGCCAGAACATTCCCTTCCCCCTCAGACTTGGAGGACAGGCAGGGGCCAGAGGTACTCAGGGGGCTTGTCTTTGCCCCCTGCTCACCTCCAACCCCTGTGCAGCCCCCCCCATGTGAACCCCCCCCCTTGAGTAACTTGCGAGAACTCGAGAGGGGGGGCAAGAACACCCAAGTTCTTGCCCCATCTTGATTCTCACAAATTTCTTACAAGAATCCCCCCCCTCATTTCAGCTCTACCCAAAAGCTTGCCTACACTCACCAATAGAAGTTGGTCCAATAAAATATTCCACCTGAATAATGGTATCTAAAATATATAGGAATATACCATTACCAATAAAATATACCATTACTTACATCTGGGACAACATGGCTTTAAATTAGAGCTGCAACCAGGCACCTGAAGATTCAGGCACCCCCGATGAATTTGGGGCCCCCGAATCGACCCGGCCCTATTCAGGCACCATTGATGCCTGAACAGGACCTGATGATGAGCTGCTTGAATGCGCTAGCTGGCTTTTTAAAGTGGCAGGCTCCATCCAGGACCACTGCAGAACCCAACTCCAGGAGTCCCAGCTGGGGCTTGTAATTTTCAAAGGCTGCACCTTCCCGATGCCTGAGAGGCACTGCGTGTTAGGGATGGGCGAACGTGGTTCGGAGGTTCGGAGTTCGGACCGAACTCGGTCTGTTTGGTCAACCGAACTGAACTTTCGAACCGAACTCAAATTTCAAACCAAACCAAACCAAATTTCCAAACTCCGTTCTGTTCGCCCAACCCTCGTGGCAACACACACCAAAAAAACTGGGTTTGAATGTCCGAACTTGGTTTGGAAGTTAGGAATTCGACCAAACTTGGTCTGTTCGGTCGACCGAACCGAACTTTCAAACCGAACCGAATTTCCGAATTCGAATTTCAAACCAAACTGAACCGAATTTCCAAACTCCGTTCTGTTCACCCATCCCTACTGCGTGTGAGGGGTGCGGGGGGAGTGCCAGCCAGCCTTTGAAAGTAACAGGCCCTGGCTGAGACTGCTGCGGAGCAGGCCTCCACAGAACTTTTGGCTGGCACTTTTCAGTCTCCAAAGCAGCTTCCCGGCCAGAGCACAGTATCAGACCACTGTAGGGAGAGGCCCTGGCTGGACTTTGAAATTGATACACCTCAGCTGGAGCACTGGAGCCAGGCTCAGCAGTGATCCCAGCTAGGGTCTGTCAATTTCTCTGGGTAATGCTTGCATTTTGGGGTGCCCAGTGCCATCAGGTGTGCCCAATGGGGTGCTCAGAAATGGAGGCATCTCGCCTTAGTATTCCTAATGCTGAAATTATTATCATGGGTGATTTCAATGTTAGGATAGGTAATCTACATGAGGAGATTCTGACCGAGGATATTGAATTAAGAAATATTCCCTTACCCTGCATGTTGGATCTGGTGGTCAACCAAGGGGGGGGAGAGAGTTATTGCAATTTATGTACACTAAGGATTTTAGGATGCTGAATGGTAGAATGACCTCAGACTTCCCAGGAGCATTTACTTTTGTTTCTGTAAATGGATCTAGTACGGTAGATTTCCTTTTAGTGAAGAATTGTTGTTGGCCACACTTCAAGGATTTCAGGGTAGTTACTCAGCCTGAGAGTGACCATTTGACTCTTTCGGCAACCATGTATGCCTCTGGACCTGCTGTTTCCTTGACTTGGGGGTATCCAGTTGGTTTTATGCAGTCCATTTCCTGGCCTGATAAGATCAAATTACAGGTAGAGGAATGTTGTTCAAACAGTGGTCTATCTACTGCCTCAGCCTTTTCAAATTCACCCTCCCAGATATTAGAATTTTACCATAAGCTCCTTTTGGAGCTACAAGTTATTTTGACTAGGCATAAAGTGCATTCTACCTTTTTTCATCAGGCTTGGTTTGATGATGAATGCATCAGAGCTAAGAGAAATCTTATGGTACAATTATGGGATTATAGAGCTAACAATACCGA
Source organism: Sphenodon punctatus (assembly GCA_003113815.1). Lineage (NCBI taxonomy): Eukaryota > Metazoa > Chordata > Lepidosauria > Sphenodontia > Sphenodontidae > Sphenodon > Sphenodon punctatus. Next base: position 452,081 of record QEPC01009382.1, on the reverse strand, counting down.
GGACAATTTGGCTTAAGCGTGCTTATTCAAAAGGAATTATAAAAAGACCTTGCTTTAGGAAAAGGAAAGAATATCAAGAAAGAAGCTCGGAAAACTTGATTTCTGCTTCAAAAGAACGGGATAGCAGAAAGTTTTGGAAATTAGTAGCTGGCACATCAAAAGGCAGAAATATTTCTCCTGATGCATTTATAGACCCTGTTGTGTGAGTTCATTACTTCTCCTCTAAATTACTTTAAATATAGTCAAACATTCTGCTAAATTATGAGTCAAAGCTCATGAAAATGTAATTTAATCTTTTTCTGGAAATCTGCTGTTAGTTTGCCTGAAACCAAAAAGTTAACCTTGTCGAGAATAAAACTTTAGAATTTATTTGTGGCCATAAGCCAAAGAGACAAAACAAACAAACAGTACAATCATAAAACTGATTAGAAACATTCTATGTGTTACGGATTCCAGGGCTTAATTAACACATAATAATTCTTGCTTAAAAATCAAGATTCAGGATACACCTGAATGCAGTCTGTTTTGTTTAAAGTTTTCAAAGGAACTAACAGCAAAAACCATTTTTACAAGGAAGCATAACCATTTTTGGCAGTCTCTGCTACATTGTTTTAGCAAGGAAAACCATAACATGTTTACATTCAGGTATTCTGAACCTCCATCTGCAGATAAAATATTTTCCTGTCTGCAAAACATGAAAGGCAGACAAGGCATTATGCTCCCCCTGTCCCAACTATGATTAATGTCATGGTGTGATCCAGAAAGAGAAAGAGTGAAAATATTTTGTGGTTCTTTTCCTTTGCAAGTCCAAAATCTGAACAAAGATTAACTTTCCAGAGAAGAGCACCATTCAACATTTGCAGCTAAGTTACAGCTTTGATTCCTATATTTTGTACACTTCATTAGGTTTTTTTTTTCCACCCGAAGCAACATGCTCTTGTTCTCTAGCTGGATCAAGCTTTTATCACTTTGGAGAATTTGGCAGCATATGTATTAATCATTGCATTCTCTTCCTCTCTAAAAGAGAATATGTAATACGGGGAGAGACAAGAAGTTTAATTCTCTAGGAAAGAGCAACAGCTCAGCTCTACAAAATTAACTTTGACAAATATTTATGCATTTTTAATGCAGTGGGTCCAAAAAGGAAATATCTCCTATTTAAACAAAATAATTTTTGCCACTATTTCTTATTCATCTCTTTTCATGCAGTCTCATGATCTAACTTTTTTTTTTTTTTTTAATTGTTCATTTGCACTTTCTACACCAATTTATTTACATGTTTTTCTAGCACAGATGTGCCCACCTTTTACACACCTATTGGCTACAGACTATTTAACGTTCTGTCAAGCTAAGGGGAAGGAGGCCTGTTTATGTTGCCATAAGGTGGAATTTTAGGTCTCACTGACTTTTCTATTGGAGGCAGACACCTCAGTACTGTATGTGATGACTCCACCCATTTGTGTGTGTGGGAGAAGGGTTATCTGAGTAAGAATTGAGAGAATATTCCCCTTCCCCCCCCGCCCCGGGCAGTAGCCAGATTGGGAAGTAGGGGAGCTTGGTTTGTGTGGGAGCAGCCATTGGCCCCTGGGTTCACAAGCTTCAGCCCACGTGAGTGACAGTAGCACACCATGGGGGTAAATTATCCATTCTCCCTCCATGATCAGGTTCAGCAAAGTGGGTAGGTACCAGCCCTAACCATCGAGGCAACCTTTCTAGGTACATAGGGCTGTCTTGCCAGACAGGCATGCTCCTATTTACTATATTTCTGGGGTCAGACCCTAGATAGCATTTTGACACCCCAGAGACAGTGCTAGTTGAGCACAGGGATAGCTGGTAGGACTGTTTGGGGATACCCATGTTGTGTTGATAAGAATCTTTAATAAAGTTGCAACCGCCACGCAACAGGTATATGACTATCCGAAATATCAACTACTATTACCATTAGCGAATTACCAACTGTCCATTTTACTATTTACTAGGGATGGAACTCTCGGTAGTGCCAAGAACCAAAAGTAGCCAATAATGGCTCTATCGGATTAATCCAATATCTCAGTTCTTTTACGGTATCAGCGGTATTGGCTCTTCTGCATTTTTTAAATTGGATTTTTAACATTGCGGTTTTCCCCACTGAAGTCAATGGGGAAAACTGCAATGTAAAAAATCCAATACCAAGAGAACTGATAGGAGAACAATACTGAGACAGAGACAGAGATCCAATACTGATAGAAACCAAGCTTTTTGCCCAAGTCTCACCCCTACTATCTACCATATTACTGACCCATTCTGACTTACGATGTTACCATTTTAGAGTCTTTCTGACGTGGAACAATCCATAGATGAATAGAAATGGACAGAAATTGGTAAATGGTAAAATGGCACAAAATGGAACTTTGAAAGCTATACCTGTTTTTGTGCGTACTCATTTAAGCTCTAGTCAGGACGTATGGGTTCTGCAGGCTGTAAACCTAGATAGGCTGTGTGTCTCTACTGGAGTCTTGGCCATGATGCAACAAAGCAGTTGGGGAGAAACAGGAGAATTGCAATGTGGAAAACTGTATGTTGCAGCATCTCCCAACAACCTCCCTATAGTTTCCTGATTGGACAGATCTGATCATTTCTTCAATTGGCTTCTAGCCCTATATAACTTCCTGCACATCTCCTTAAACTCCGTCTTTCAAGGCAGAAGATTTCTGACTCCTCATCTCTTCTCAAGCATCTCCCAGGAACCAAGCCATTTTACTTTATTTTGTCTCAACTTAAATCCAGCTTTCCTTACCCTATTCCCAACTCTCAAAGTAGTGTCTGTCTGCATGATTATCCTTTTGGATTTGGTATTGGATATCTGAGTTCCTAGCCTGGACTCAACAGTGTGCAGTGAGACTCTGGATGCTACACTAACATACACATTACCTTGATCTTGCCATGACTATCCATGACCTGAGAGTTAGTCCTCCTGGATTTCCCGCTGTATGTCCCTCATCTACTGCATATCCCAGAGTACGGCACACACGGCCCTGCAGAGTTGCACCATGTGTAGCAAGGCAAGGCAAGCGCACTCCATTACACAAGTTGCCCCGTCCTTGGCAGCCTTAATCCAGTTGGGGTAAGGGTGCTCCAAGATGTGCCCTTGGGAGCTTTCCAAAAACACGTTGTGGAGTAGCCAGCTGCTCACCCTGCCCCGGGGGGAACATCGGGTGGGTCCTGGGCATACGAGTCACTGCATTGCATGGCTCATTTGCCCAGGGAGGAGTAAGGCTACCTAAAGTGTGGTAGCCACCCCAGCCTGTCTCGTCTGACTTACCCTTAGTTTCTCTGTGCCTCAACTTACTTCTGGGTAGAAATGAACAGAATATTGACTCATGATGATTGCTCACAGGGGTATTGTGAGGCTTTATTTCATATTTGCAAAGGGCCTCAGAAGACAATTGCTACTTAAACCCAAATGATTATGAGATATCATAAGGATAGATTGCCGCCGCTGCTCGTCCCACTGACCTGCAGGGCAAAGGAAAGATTGTGTGAGCACTTTGGGGGGGCAGGGAGGAATCGCAGAAGCCGGCAGGGAGAGCCGGCTTGTCCCCTCTCCCACCTGGAAACGGTGGGGAGGAGGTGGCCATAGGGGTCAACAAGGCCCCGATTATCCAGGACTTAATCTTGGATGGGGCCGTGGACCTCATGTGTATTACGAAGACCTGGCTGGACGAGTTCGCCGGTCCAACTTTGGCGGATCTCGTTCCGTCCGGGTATGCAGTGCAGCATCAGCCCCGCACAGGTGGCCGGGAAGGGGGTGTAGCGATTATTTTTAGAGAGGACTGGCCTGTTAGGAGGTATCCAGTGGGTATAGAGGTCCTTCACGTGGTGTTCGATTTGGCTGGGGGCAAGCTAGGGGTGCTGCTGGTATACCGGGCCCCTTCCTGTCCAGCGGCATCCCTTACCGCTCTAGCGGAGCTGGCCTCAGAGGTGGTGTTGGGCTCCCCTAGGACCTTGGTCCTGGGGGACTTCAACGTCCACGCCGATGCCGGCCTTGTTGCGGAGGAACGAGAATTCATGGCCGCCATGGCAACCATGGATTTGTCCCAGGAAGTTATCTGCCCGACCCACGTGGGGGGGCATACCCTCGACCTGATCTTCGGTTCTGGCCTTGAGGCGGGGGGTCTGATTATGGGGGAGGTTACAGCAGTGCCCTTGTCATGGACAGACCATTACCTCCTTCATGCCAGTCTCTCCGCCCCCAGAAGGGGAAAGGACCAGTTAGGATGGTCTGCCCTTGGAGGCTGATGGAACCCCAGCGGTTCCAAGAGGTCCTGAGGGAGTTAACCTTGGACTGGGATGGTCACTCTGTGGATGAGCTGGTCCAGCATTGGAACAGCTTGATTGAGGAGGCCATTGACAGGGTGGCTCCGAGACGCCCTCCGCCTCGGTCTCATCACCGCAGGGCCCCTTGGTTTACTGAGGGGCTGCGGTGTATGAAGCGTGTAGGCAGGAGGCTAGAGCGACGCTGGCATTGGACTCGATCTGACTCCGACCATCTTCTCCATAGGGCCCATTTGCGGTCCTATGTTGAGGCTGTGAGGATAGCAAGGAAGGAGTTCCTTGCTGTCCTCATAGCATCTGTGAAGTCACGCCCGGCGGAGCTGTTCC
>QEPC01009382.1:432389-444873 GCA_003113815.1 Sphenodon punctatus | reverse complement strand
TTTATAAAGCCCTTCATAGTCTCGGCCCCTCATACCTCAGGGACCGCCTCGCCCTCCATGCCCCAGAGCGGCTCCTTCGGTCTGCCGGGGGTGCCTTCTTGGAGGTCCCCCGTGTTTAACGGGGGGCCCACAATGGAGAGGGCATTCTCGGTGGCCGGGCCGCGCCTCTGGAACTCCCTACCAGAGGAAGATCGCCTGGCCCCAAACCTTTTGGTTTTTCGACGACAGTGTAAAACCTGGCTGTTCGCCCAGGCCTTTGGGGAGAGGGGGAGAGTTTAGGGGATCTTCTATCTCCCCTGCCCTAATGATTGTTTGTTTGATTTATTTTTGTATCCCGGGCCCTGTTTTAATATTTTAAGATTGTATTTTTATATGTTTTAAACTGTTTTATGGATTTTATTGTTGGAAGCCACCCCGAGCTGTGTTCAGGAGGGGTGGGGTATAAATCAAATAAATAAATAAATAAATAAATAAATATCTGACCTAGGCACTTGACCCTGACTTCTATCAGCCTTCTTCTTTTTTGCCTTTTACGTCCTCATCTTGTCCATAATCATTTCCCAAGCTCTTTATAACCAACCGAATAAAAAGAAAACTACTCAAAAAGCAAAGCAGACCCTGTCTTTCTCTCTAGGAGCCATATAAGTCTCTAGGAAAGCAATTGCTTCTGCGCCAGTCTGCCTCATGACAGTGTTTGAAAGTGTGAAAATCTACAAGATTAAATATACCCTGTATAAAAGGAACAGAATTGAAGCTCCCAGCAGACACGCTGTGATATGTGCGAACACTAGTCCAAATGAAAAACTAACCTAGTTGTATGATAAATACAGCTTTTCAAAAGCGATATACTATATTTTAGACCTTTATTCACCCACTTAAAGTTGATTTTCACTAAAGACAACAACCTCTCTCACCCTTTCACACACAGAACACCCAGTAAAATATATAGAATATCAATAGCTGTGTATGGTATGGATCAATGGCATAATGCAACACCTAGTCATTAGGTGAGAATTAACAGCTCAAACTGGCTACTTATTTTGTGTTGGAATCTTTGCCTTATAGGTTTTGTTTCTGCAGCTTTTTCGTAAATCTGGTATTTTTAAATTGTATGCATTGATTTCCTGAAGAGTGCCCTGTTGCCTCTTCTAACCTCTTTATAACTTCTAACTTGATTACATTTCATGGCAATAATGAGGAATACAATGGATTAGCTCATAGCCATATCCTGTCTTTGCCCTGCCCGCAGAATACACCAGAAGTCACTGACAGTTGTGAGTTCAGGCTGATGTCACTTAAGAAAATCTCCATATATTTGACTAGCTAAGATTTGGGGTGAAGAAAAAAGATATGCAGTATCATGCTGGAATACAAAAATATAGCACCTGTTTAGGACTAGAAGAAAAAATTACAAATCCCAGCTAGAGTGTATATTGAACCCTTAATTCAACAAAATAGAATTGTGCTAGAATTGTGCCACAAATACATGAGATGGTGGCACCGAGTGGGCCAACTCATAAAATACTCCCATGTTCTTTGCAAGCAAACTCAACTCTTTTAAAAGGAGTTTTCTGGCTCTTGTCAAGTTTTTAAAATGAAAATGTTCATGGCTCTAAAATTAAAAGCAAAAAGGGGATTATTGTGTTCTCTCAACACTGGGTTAGGAAATACATTTTAAATAAAATTAAAAAAACACAGCAAAAACAGTGTTAGTTGAATACATAGGTTCTAGGGGTGTGCATTTTGTTTTTGTTATTTTAATAACAAAACAAAATAGGGATTTTTCATTTGCATTATTCAATAACAAAAATGAAATAACAAAAAAAAATATGTTTTATTACAAATTAATAGGAAAAACACAGAACACACATTTTTGGTTGTAAATTCTTTATTCGTCATCCGATTTTAGATAAACATGGCAAGATTGTACCCACATTGGAGGGCATTATGTGTGCAAAATTTAAGAAAGACTGGATAAAGTAATCCAATTTTATAAGCAGTTATAATTTATTTTACAAAAATCTGCATACACATTCCTGCCTGTAACACTTTTGCCTTCCATCTGATTTGAATGTATCTTGGTAAGAGTATATCTCTCCCCATCATAGCTATCTCTGAAATACATCAGAAGGATTGGATAAAGGGTCCTTACGTTATAAGAGATGTACTTGTAAATGCATGTCTGGCTATAATGTCTTTGTATTCCATTCATTTTACATGAAATTTGGCACAATTGTATCTCGGATCTTCAGGATCATCTCTGCCAAATTGTAGAAATATTTGATAAATGATCCACATTTTATAAGCAATTGAAGTTTCCCTCTTGAAGACCTTTGTTATTCAAGTAAATAGCACATGCAATACCATTCAGAGACAGGCATAGAAGGGGGCTGTAGAAGGGAGGGGGAGCAGCCCAACAGTCTGACAAACACATTCACTGGTCCATTACTACATGCTTCCACCTTTACAGTAGGACCAATCTGTGGTGGCTTCAAAGCGGGCATAGAGAGTAGATATAAGCTGCTGTTCTTTGGGCATGCTCTTTGTCTGTGGTTAGCTCTGACTTTGGTCAGAGCATTTTCTCAGACTTTGCTGGAAGTTTTTTTGTGTGTGTATGCTAGAGCTCACTGCAGGAATTCAGCTAGCTACATAAATCCAATCCCCATGCAACTGGGGTGCTGCCCAACATCATCCTGCCCCCTCATGGGGCATTCTCTGCAAGTTGACAGACACCTCCATTCACCTGGGGTGCTCGCCCAGACTGAAGCCTGTGCCAAACAGCAGAGATGACAGATATATCATTTGGCCAATTGGTTTGAAATTTCAAAGACACCCTGTCTGGGACAGAGATATAATTGCCTCTCTTACTGCATGCTTCTAGCTTTCCAGGTCCAATCCTGGGTGGCTCTGAGGCGAGCATAGAAGGGACATAACTAGGACTTGAAGCAGCAAAGCAGAGGGCAAGGGGAAGTATTCTAGCAATCAGGAGACATGGTCTACACATCCAGGTTGGCCAATTGTCATTACAATCACATCTAGGGGATCTTTTCTCCCCCTGCCCTAATGTTTGCTTGATTTATTTATTTTTGTATCCCGGGCCCTGTTTTAATATTTGAGATTGTATTTTTATATGTTTTAAACTGTTTTATTGATGTTATTGTTGGAAGCCGCCCCGAGCTGTCTTCAGGAGGGGCGGGGTATAAATCAAATAAATAAATAAATAAATAAATATCCTGTAGCATGGTGGCAGAGGATATAAGAGACTCCCTTATTGGCTCTTTCCTACGAAGATGCTTCCAACTTCCGAGTAACAAGTGAGGGAGAGGTGTTGGGGTGCTCACAGCACAAAATGATATATGGGTGACATTTCTGCTGGCCAATTGGCATCACAAACACACCTTGTACCACAGTGACAAGCATAAGAGAATAACAAAAGCAAAAGAGAGTAACTGTGCACATCCCTAATAGATTCATATTCTCTCTCATCTAAGTGTTGCAGATGAGAGAAAAGGAGAATTAACAGATCGAACTGGCTACTTATTTTGTGTCGGAATTTTTGCCACAATGGGGCCAAAGAGTCACAAATTTCCCACTTCTATTATAGACACTTATAATAAAGGGTATTTTCAGACGTTACGAGATCACAGTGAACCACAGTGAATACCCACCTGTGGTCAATGTGCCTCGAACGTCTGTTTGGCGGCCGCCAGATGTTCGCCACAGTCAATACCCACATGGGGTCAATTTGAACTACGCTTCCCGGGCTAGCCGGGGGAATGTCCCAGGAAGCGTGGTCAAAGTGATCCCCAGCGGGGACCATAAAAAAGTAACGTCTGGCCGGGCGCCACGGCCCAGGATCACCGGCGGGATCCCGGGCCGTGGCGAATCCGGCCTGAAGCAGCGGCCGCATTGGCCCCGCCACCCGCCCGTCTCCCCAGAGGGCGGGTGGCGGGAGCGTGGAGGGGGCGGGGCCGTGCGGCCGCATGTTGCGCCGCGCGGCCCCGCCCCCTCCCAGATTCCCCGCCGGGATCCCCCCGGCACGTCTGTTGCGGCATGACCCCGGCGGGGAATGAATGGGTTGATTTCGGTATGGGGCCAACGGGCCCCGTAACGTCTGAAATAACCCAAAGAGATGGTCTCTTCCCCTTAAGGCTAATAATAAGAGACAATAGGAGAATGAGGGAGCAAAAGGTAACAGCGAGAGATACAATGGGTAAGATTTGTCATTTCAGGATGCTGTCACTTGAGGATGCCGTGATCCTCCTGGGGCTTGGCCTTTCTGCCACTCGAGTTCCAGTGACCAGCGAGCCAGGAAGTGGTGAGGCTGCAGCTCATCTGCATACTCTCCCAGCTGCATCAGATGTCCTCACTTGAAGACACTGCAACCCTCCTGAGGCTTGGCCTTTCTGCCGCCCGAGTTCCAGCGACACTCTTCCCCGTCTCCACGCCCCTTCCGTGACCTGCAGGCCATTAACCCCCTAGACTTTGCCTCCTCGCTCTCCCTTCTCCCCTCATTCTTCTCCTCCTCCCCTCCTGCCCCCAACTCTGCCATCTCTGCTTTCTTTTAGACCCTACATCAACTCTGTTATCAAATCCTGTCTCTTCTTTCTCTATGGAGATTGTACGCAGATTTCAGCATGTTCATGGGTGGGGGAGCCCCGTGTGAACAATGCAGTGTCTGCAGTGAGTAGAGGTGCACGGGCCCACCTAACACGCATCCCCACTCACCCCCTGCACTCGTTCCCATGCACGGAGCAACCGGGGAAAACGGTGGTTGCTCCATGGATGTGGATGAGTGGGGCGTGAATGGGGATGCATGTGTGGCTGTGTGCACACCCTCTCCATGCACCAGCACGCCCATGGACCCCCCACCCGGTGGAGCCATGTAAAAAGGACCTGTGAGGAGCCACTCAAAGAAGAACAGAAGGTTGCTGCCTTTTAAACAAGGTTCTTCGAGATGTCTCCTAACATTATCAACACACCTACCCTTCCAGCCCCGCATGGAATTTTCTTATATTCCTAGAAAGGGTTGGAAGGAATGGTAATTCTGAGGGGGAAAGCACTTTTTATAATAGAAGAGCTCGAGACCATCACGTGGTCTATTATTTGAATAGGGTGAGCATGCACAACCCAGTTGTGAGAATGTTGGGAATCATCTCGAAGAAACTTCTTTACAGGGTAATAACCTTCTGATCACTTACATGGGGAGGAGTTTGTTTACAAACAGATTTATCTCCCAGTCCCATCGGTGTTGCTGCTGCACAAGCAACAGCAGCATTACTAGCATGCAGAGGCAGGTGAGGGATGGGGAGCCCCCATGATATAGGGGTGCCCTGCACCCAGGCCTCCTCCAGCCTAGCCCAGGGGCGGGGCTGCCCCTGGGGGAACCTAGAGGCCCCTGGCTTTATGCCAGGTTCGCTCAATGGATGCTATGCCCCTGCTCCTCTTCTCTCTTCACTGGCTCCCCCTTCCTGAACGAATCCTGCACAAGCTCCTAGTTTTCACCTATAAAGCTCTTCACAACCTTGTTCCCCTCACCTCTCTGCGCTAATTTCCCTCCGTACTCCAGTCTGTGAACTCCGCTCCTCCTCTGTCCCCTTTCTTGCTCCCCTAACCGCCTTCGTCCCTTCTCCCTAGCTGCCCCATCTCCATCGGATTGAGATGGAACTCCATCCCTGCCGACATCCGCCTCGCCCCCTCCCTTCGTACCTTCAAATCCCTCAAGACCCACCTCTTCTGCTCTGCCCTCCCCAACTTCTTGCTCCCCTCACCTAACTCCTGCTGATACCCTCCATCCAGTAAAATCTGTTACCTGAGGTCTGTGTACTCATACCCTCACCACATGAATCAGCCATCCATCATTCTCGATGTAACCAAGTCAAGCACATGCACCTGGGACTTCGCATCTTCATGCATGTTACACTCCTTGTCTCTCCCTCTGTTCCCCTTCCTTTGTCCCCCTGCCCCCCGTCTCTCAGATTGTAAGCCCCAGGGCAGGGACCATGTCTAGTCCATTACTTTGCTGGTGCTATATAAATGCTTGCTCCCCTCACCTAATGTGGATGAGTGGGGGGTGAATGGGGATGCATGTGCAGCTGTGTGCACACCCTGTCCCTGTAAATAAATAAATAAATAATTAAAATTAAAATTAAAATTAAAATTAAAATTAAAATTAATTAAAATTAAAATTAAAATAATGCAATTACAGGCAATATTTTGGGAAAGGATGGAGGGAGGAACTTGCTCCTCCCAGATTTCTGGCAGTTTACCCCAGGAGAGAAACTGTACTAAACACAACCCTAGTCACAGGGTGCAAAACTAACAACAGGATTTGCTCCAACAACCATGAATGATCCCTCTGTTCCGCAGCCCCTGAGCATTGAGGGGACAGAAGAGAGGGCCTCTAGGCCATAGGTGAGGGCCATGGAGCTACTCCCTGTTCTCAGCGCTGTCACTTTGTCCCTGATCTGCCCAGTCATTCTCCACCGCTCTGTAGGCATTGTGACAGAAGTGAGAGTTTCAGGGAACTTTGTAGATATTTATACTGAGCTCATAGCAGCATGGGGGAATCTTAATCAAGAAGATGTTTGATGGATATGTCATCCCTTTATTTCTGAATCTCCACCAGGGAGTAGATACCTTGGGTTTTCTACAAAGGAATCCTTAATAGAAGACAAAAGATGTCTGATGGAATCAGACTCGCTAAAGAGCAGGTGTTGCACACTTCTTTTTGAGGAAATCTCACCAAATGATTGGATAGCAAGTAGTTAAATATTTCATGAGTAGAACCCCTGCTGTTTTACTCAATTAGTTTTAATTAATAAGATGTTTTAATGCAATAAATATACTTTTATTATGCAGTAGCCATCAGATACTGAGGGTAGCAGGAGACATCTTGACAGAGCAGTGAAATAAAAAAGGGGAAATCAACCGTTAACCATATAAAAACATTTTACACTGTTTGGAACAGAACGCTAAATACTTTAACATTTCTGTAAGGATGACAAGGTCTAAAACTCATGACGCCCAGTGACACAAGCCCGGTTGGTGGTACAGGTTTTCGTTATGATTTTCTGTTTTAGGTTGACAGCCATCCTGCTAAAGCAGAAAATGCAGTATTAAGATATGCCTAAAAACTGCACTTGCAATCTAAGGGTGTTTTTAGACAAGTACCTCCCCACCCATCCGTCAAGCATGTTGCAGGACCTCATTGGTGCCCTATGAAGCCCTGAAACATGCATGGTGGTGGGTGATTGGTCAGTAATGGGTGGGAAGGTGCTTGTCTAAAAACATCCTTAGAGATTGGCTGAGTTTAAACTGGGTTATTTGGAGAGTTAAGTGGGCTCTTGCAAAAAAGAGGGGTTTACACTAGGGTTTTAAACTCTTATCTCTGATAGTTTAGTACTCACCATCAAGAGGCATTTCTTTCCACTTCATGACCATGCGAACAGCAACACTACATGATATGTCCCTTTATTACCAAGAAGACTGTGCAACTGAAGAACTACAGGGGCGTAGCTGCTATGGAATGAGGGGGCTCAGTTGAGCCTGGACCCTGGACGTGGGGCTCTTTGCAAGCAGCCCAAGTGCTGCAAGGGAATTTTCAGATTGGGTGGGGGCTGCATGATGGCTGTTCCCGCTCCCTCATCTTCACTGAGAGCTTCCTCAGTTTTCAGGCTGGCTGCGTTGTGTGTATTGGTAGCAGATTTCCTGGGGCCCCTGGTGGCATCTGGACCTTGTAGGGCTCCATAATTTGGACATGAGCCTGGGCCCGCCACAGCCTTGTTAAGCCACTGACTAGGAGCCATACTTTTGGCTCTTCCAGTTCATGCTCTTGCAAATCTTCAGACTGCGGATGACTATTAAGGTCACATGAAATTGTGCAACATGCAGAAAGCTCACTTTATAAGCAAGACAGACCACGGAAACTGCATGCATTAATTTAGGAGCCCACTACAAAGTCCTGATGCTGATATAAAGGTTTCAAAGGAATTAGACCCAGTATAAACTAGGAACTAGAACAAGAGTCTGAAGAGAGTTGCATCAGATATTAAAATTAGTACCTATGGGTAATGCCTGCATTTTTGGGCACCCAACGGGCTACCTGAGGACCAACCATGTGCCCGATGCCCCAAAATGTGAGCATTACCCAGCAAAACTGACAAGCTCTAGCTGGGAGTACTGCACAGCCCAGCTCTGCAGCACTCCAGCTGGGGGTTGTCAGTTTCAAAGGTGGTCTGGGGCTTCCCTCCACAGCACTCTGATACACCTGTGGCTGGGAAGCCATTTTTGAAACTGAGAAGTGCGTGTCAGCTAAGAGCACTGTGGAGCTCGGCTCAGTCAGGGCCTGTTACTTACTTTCAAGGGCCACCTAGTGCTGGCTCACCCCCACCCCCCACAACGCCTCTCGAGTGAGAGTGACCTTTGAAAGTGACAAGTTCTGGCTGGGACCACGGTCGTGGTTGGGGCCTGTCACTTTCAAAAACCAGCTGGCACATTCAAAAAGCATATCAGGTCCCATTCGGGCATCAATGGTGCGTGAATGGGGCCAGGTTGATTCAGGCACCCCAGATTCATCAGAAGTGCCCAAATCTTTGGATGTCTGGTTGTGTATATCAGCACATCTCCACCACCAATCAGAACAGCCTCACCAATTTATACTAGCTAAGTGTGTGACTAAAAACATTCTTGCTCGACGAGCTCTGGCTACAGAATTTTTTATTGCAGATGTGAATGACAAGGCAGAGACAATTCATATGCAACACAAGCAGGGCAGAGCTGAGGATAGAAATCATAGAATGAGGATATCTTGACTCATGGTTCTGTCCATTAGCCAAACAGCCAACCTTGCTCTTACATCAAAAAGCGAGAAAGAAGAATGGCAGGATTTATGAATGTCAGCATACAAGGAATGTAACATCCCCAGTTTTACTCTGCAATCTAGTATACTCAAACGACAACTGGTCCCAGTTTTAAAAATAAATGAATACACTAGTAGACGCATCAATACATAGTAAGGCGTGTGTGAAAAGCAGCTCCAGTCCTAAGACCCTGCTGTCAGAGAAAAGGCTGTACATTTTTGGTCTACCACAAACATGAGAGTCTAGGATGAAATAATACTTTAATTAAAATGATTAAAGCTTCATGCCAGGGATATGGTGTTGCATAAATGACTACATTGATCATTGATTATACTTGCTGGAAAACTTCCAGTTTTTAAAAGCAGTCCAGTTTGGAAGATTGATGCTCTCCTAAAAAAAATCTAGTCCACGCTGCAGAGCTACAACCCAAAGCACTTACAGAGTGGCATGCACTTTAAATCTTGGTACGATAGGCTTCAATATTTAAAATCAACCTGTGCAGTGTTGAGTAATTAAAACTGTCGTATATTTTTATTCTTATGTTCAATGAGTCAAGAGAGCACTGCTACATGAAAAACTGCATCAGTCCATACTAATGCAATACCTTATCCATCCTTATTTTAACTGGCCTCCTTAAACGCTCTTCTCTGATCTTTTACCCTTCCCCAATTTCTAAATATTGTCTCTCTTATGGGCATTTTGAAACAAGCGGGATTTTTCCAGCAGGTTAAAAATGTGGCTTGGGGAAACCCCCGTGCGGGGGATTTAGACGCTCCTTGCTGGACCGGAAGTCGCCCTGGTGCCACTGGAAACAGCAGCTCAGGCTGCCCCAGCTTCCAGTTTGCCAACCTTCTCCTTTCTATGTAGCAGTTGTAACAACCGGTACACCAGCTATGTGGAGTGGGGGGGCAGACACTGTCGGGTACCCCCAGCAGGCTCCTCAGAGCTGGAGTCTACACTGTTGGTGGCTGGTGCATCCCAGCAAGCCACACACTACCCAGTCATTTGGTCTAGATGCTCCTGAGGTTCCTTCCAGCCCTACATTTCTATGAAAAATGTTTAAGCTTCATGTGGCAGGCAAGGGGGACCAGTCAAAGGCTGAAAGAGGGAACTGGCAGGGTGGAATCTAAAGGATAGTTCCCAGGCTACATCTGTAAGATACGTGATGCTAGATTCCTAGAACCACAGAAATTACTATGTTCTGATTTTTTTTTTTACATGACTGAGGAAAGGCCCTGTGTGGCTCCAAAGCTTGCGTATTTGGTACAATAAAAGAGGCTATCTGAAGTTATTAATGATGCTCCTGGAGATGATTTGCCTGTATTATAGAAATGTGAGGTGTGTCCCGCTTAATATCTTTTTTTGTTTAAAACCCCCCTTCTTTGCTAAGGCTAGGTGTATCACACAAAGTAAAAGAGCCCAGAGACTAAACATGCCATGAAGGTGACAGGTTCAGACACTCAGTCTGCAGTGCTACACAGGAAAAGCAATTTGCGCTGACTTGTTGAACAGTGGCGTCAACCAGAGGCTGCCACTTTCTTGCCCGTACAACTCAAAAGCAGAGAGCTGACTTAGGCTGCATGAAGAGAAACTGACAAAGTATTTTTTTTAACTATAGATTTTAATGATAGGTATCAGGCAAAGTATTCTGAATAATAACACTAATTGGTGCCCAAGAGAATACTATATATGTGACTGTGGCAGGTCAGTGATTGACACAATTAATTTCCACTTCCACATGGAGCTGAACTCTTGGGGCCTAGTATCCAGAAGTGCTTGCTGAACACTGAGAGCTCTAACTGATATCAGTGGGGATTACAAGTACTCAGTATCTCTGAAATCAGGATCCAAAGGCCTTTTTAAATGGGCCACCCCACACCCAGCAGCGCTCTATGGTCGCGCCACTGCAGGGGTGGTGAGGAGGGTGGTGAAGGTGGGAGCACACCCATCCCCCATCATGCCCCCGCACAGAGCAACCTGCATTTTCACCAGTTGCTTGTGCGGAGGCAATGGGTGGAGTTGCGTGGAGGTGCGTGTTTTGCGGGAGCATGCATGTATGCCCGCCCACCCACCCACTTCCGCTTTCAAATGGGACACACCCACCCATGTCCACTGCATGGACATGAGTGGGTAAGTAAAAGGGCCAGAGTTGGTCTGGTAGTCGTCCACCACACACCAACATTCCCTATGAAGGCAATATTCACACTGGATGGATTGTGGAAACATGAAGATCATTACGAGATCATCAGTTCAAGTTTTCATATTTTAGTAAAGACATTTTTACAGAAAGATATTTCCCTGGTAGGTGAACATAAAAATGACATTTTGAATTACAGTTTTTGTGACAATGTGAGCTAGGATTGCCTTTCAGCAGTTTGAAACTTAGGAGTTGTGAGAAAGCTCAGTGCCAGATTTAGTGTGACTAGGATTGCTAGGTATCCTTATATTAAGGGATGCCCCTTATTTTCAAAGCACATCCCTTATTTCAGAGCTCCACAGCTCTATGAAACATAATAAGAATACTTTATTTACATAACAGACATCCCTTCTTCTGACACCACAGCTCCACTGTATAGGGATACATGGAATATGTTCAGTGGAGCTGTGGTGTTGCCTCAGCATTGTAGGTGTTGCTTATTTTTGAAATTTGATCTGGCAACCAGGTGTGGCAACTAGGTGTGGAGTGCTTGTCGCCAAGGGACATATAGGTGTGGCAGTTGAAGAGCTCACTGCAAGAGGTTCAGCGTGGCAGTTAAAGGTCTCAAGATTTACTGCACTATCCTAGCTACAAAGAACTGTGTTTTAACTTAACATATGAATAAAGTACTGTATTTTCTGTTCATTCTTTTTTTCTTTCTTTCTTTCATTTTGCCTGTGTAACTAAACTAAAGATTAGGGGTGAACCGAGTAGAAGGGAAAGTATTCATGAGTATTTCTGATTAGCCAAGTACCGGGCGTGAGTTTTCAGGAGCTGCTCAGTAATACTGTCAAATACTCAGTACCATTTCGTATTTGGTAAAATACTTGCTAAAATATCGACTACTGTGCTGAGCAATTTACCAAGTCCCTTAAGTGGCAGGCAGGAGGGGGTGCAGAAAGAGGCAGCAAAGTAAACTCACGGAGAGGACAGTCTGTGGAGTCAAAGTGGAACCAGCTCACCGCCTGTTGCCCAAGTCCTCCCCAGTGCTGTGACCCTGGTAAGGTCGCCAGTACTGCATGTCTCCTCGCTGCAGACCGGGAAAGTGGGCTACCATTTGTTCTCTGGGAGCATCCCCTTCCCCTTCCTTCCCTCCCCCCCCTTCTTTTTCTTCTTTCTTTCTTATTCTCTTTTCCCCTTTCTTTAAATTTGGGCTCAATACAACTGCAGCCACAGTCTGTTGCAGATAGAACTGTATTGGGTCAGCTTCCAATTAGGGAGCCACCCTCACGCTGCTGAATTACATGACTTGCAGTGTTAAGATATCTAAAGGAGATCAAATAGTTCTGATTTCCCAAAGTATGCTTTTGCCCTATTTAGATACCTGAACTTTTTCTTTTTCTTTTTTCCTCTCTTCCCCTTTTCCCCCTCCCCTTCCCCCCTTTCCCCCCCTTCCCCCTTTCACCCCCTTCTCATTTTCTTCTTT
>QEPC01009382.1:421248-432339 GCA_003113815.1 Sphenodon punctatus | reverse complement strand
CCCTTTTCCTCCCCCTCTCTTCCCCTCTTTTCTTTCCCCTTTTTCCTCCCCCCTTTCCCTCCTTCCCCCCCCTTTTCTTCCCTCTTGTAACGTAAAGAAATGACTTTACGTTTCTAACTTAAGATATGTTATCTTGTTGTTGTTATAGTATATATAGCCTCCTTGAAAGACAGGCAAGGTGTGAAATCTCCCCCTGAGGAAGCTGGATGTTCCAGTGAAACGGCCATCGGGATCCTTTTGTTATATATTGTATATACTGCTGCCCTTTCTACCAAAGGCTTTCTTTGTATGGACCTTTCTGTTTGGAGCATATATTTATTTTGTATAAAATTTGGATCAGAGTTGAAGCAGGTATATTGTGTATTTTGTATGGATTTCCTGCTTCAGAATATATATCCGTGTGGTTTTGGGGAAAATGTAGACAAAGCATGTTCCCAGAGATCCAGCATTTGAATGTTCTCTGGTAGGTCTGACGTGGCAGCATGGTTTGCCATTCTGCTTTGGGCTGTCACTTTTTCGGCTTCTCTGCTACCGGGCCGACAACAACAAACAGCAATTTATTATACTTCATGGCAATTTACGGCTGTTTATAAAAATGTATGGAAGTTTATGGCAGTTTACGGCAATTGTGGAGTTTGGGGGCATTTATTAAAATTCACAGCAATCTACGGCAGTTTTAGCGACATTTACAACATTTTCGGCAGTTGTCCCATGGTTTTCAGCACCTTTCCATTATATCAATAGGCTGTTTAGGCTCCCTCTTCACAACTCAGTCCTCAAATTGTTTAATCACACAACAAACCCTGTTCATCTGAATGGGGCTTGCTCTGGTAGAGCACTTTGAGGATTAAGCTGTTAATGGGGAGCCTTCTTTAGCAGAAGAAGAGAACTACATTTATTCCTTCCTCTCTAATTTATGCCCAAATTGTCCCATGCTAGGAGAATTTCCTAACACTGCGTGAGTGCTGGCTGGCTGCTTGTCTGCAGTCAATGGCATGTATAATATGAGCAAGTTACTTTTCTGTTATCTCATACGATTGAATAACAAAGTAACTTACCAAGTATGGATCCAAATGTCCAGTTTGTGTGTGTGCCCATTGTAATGTGGGTTTCTTACGTTAGACAGGGTAACTCTGGCATGCAAGGGGCTGAATGAGCGAGCCCTCAGCAGAAGTCAAATAGAAAGAGAAGGAATAAAGGGAGAGCTACCTTTAATACCCATGCTAGTGGCAGGGGATGCAGTTGCACCAAGAAGTGTGCAACTGCAACTTCCAACAAAAAGAGCTGCCGCTCCTGCTTCCTGTTTCCCCTCTACTCTCGAGGAGCGTGCTGGACTCCATTTCCTAGCATGCTCCCAGAGAAAAGATGGTGGCCTGATCTCCCAGCCTGGGAGACGTGCAGCACTGGGGGATATCACCGGGGTCGCAGTGCTGGGCGGACCTCACTGGCAACGCTGGCAGCAGGCGGCGAGCCAGCTCCACTTTGACTCCACGGGCCACGTCCTCTCAATGAGCTTGTTATGCTGCCTCTGCCCCCTTCCTGCCCCCCACACCTGCCCCTTTCCTGCCCGCCACATTAGGGAACTCACACCTACCCCACTTCCTGTCCACCACTCCGGATTGCTCAATTGAGAAGTTACTGAGGAAACAGAGTACCATGACCATTACTCAGTTCCTTGGTACTCAGTAAAACTGAGTTGAGCACTGTGATCCTCTGTAAATATTGAGTGAAACCAAGGACCAAGTTTCAGCCCTAAGGATCTTCTCTGTAAAGGAAGGAAAAGAATAAAAGCATTGGCATTCCCCACCCCACACCTAAAACTGACATCTGTGACTGAATCTTGGGCTAGGATTCCACTGCTTGAGTTGTCCTCTGTGACATTACATTCTGTCATCTAATAAATATGTTTAATAATGGGCAGTTGCATGTTGTACTAAGTCACCTGTAATCATGGGTTGGCATTAATACTGGTAACAAAACATTACAGGATTATGCCTCACTGGGGTCCTCTGTTGGGACTGAGCCTGAAGCCTTTTGATCTAAAAGCATGAGCTTCTATGAATTAGCCTAAAATAATTAAAAGTAATAAAAACTTGCCATAGTTGAAAATATGCCAGATGTGCCAACACTGATGACCACATCTGTCCAAAGAGGAGCCTGCCATAAACAGTTAATTAAAATAAGTCTTGCTCATTAAATTACTTCTCCAGAGATGTCTTCTATACTGCCTTCATATTTTATTTTAAAAAAATATTACTCAGCCAAAAGCCTACCCATATCTGGCTTTGGTTTAGAATGCCTTGGCTTGAAGAAAGGATAAATTTTAGCTTTGAAATGATAAATTTGACTTTCTGTCATGCTGTTAAATGGATAAGAATATCTATATGTGGAAATATTTGGAGGCTTTAGTTCTCATTGAATTCTAATAGCAGTATTTTTCCTATTTAGGGGGAAATATTTCTGGGACAGCAGTCTCCATTTTTAACGGGGTGGCAGTGTAGTAAACAAGAGACTTTCATTTTATTTTTTAGTCACAATGGTATTGTTCAAGCACTGACCTCGTACTCGGTCCTATACAAAACAAAGGCAGACACTGTGTCACCATGATGATTGTGAATCGCTGGCTATTGTCCTCAGATTAGGAGTTACAGTCTGAAAGATGGGCAAAGAGCAGGCAAGAATGAACAGAGATAGAGGATGGCGATGATCATGTTAGGTTATACGAGAAGAGTCTGGCACTGAGAGAACGACGTGTTTCTATGCTAAGAGAGTATAGAGTATCATGAAAATGCACAGAAACAAGAAGTGCTCATACACTATGGTGAAGGAGATTGCAATGAGGATTGCCTAAGTGAAGATGATGGTAAATAAGTGGGATGCAAAAGACGAACGTAGTGATCTACAGTGATGGATAGAAATTTTTGTAAGTAGTTAAGTGGAAACTGGAGCATAAGGGATGAAACATGGAGTTGAAGGGGGCTGGGGGGGGATCAAGTGTATATTTGAGTAGCTGAACAAATAACTGGCATCTGTCTATCTAATACAGGTTTATAAACTGAGTCCTCACCCAAAGTGGGGTCTCCCCACCTGCAGATGGGGGCATGGTACTAACGAATACGTGCTATACTTCGCATGACTTTGTTGCTGTCTGGGGTGATGAAATCAATAATCATTTACATGGCGCCTCACCCCCAATTGTCACCAAACGGTGCTTGGGGCACGTCACAAAATATGCTAGAAATACAATAAAATAGCCTCAAATCCATTTAAAATCTACTTAAAACAGTTGGGGGGTGGGGAGGAAGGAAAAGATACACTTAGAGCATCTACTGCTGGTTCCTCTTAAAGCACCTAGAGAACTTTAAAAAGCCTCCAGGTGCTTTCTAAGGTGATGAGGGAGAAACTGAGATCAATAGCTGGAGGGAGGAAGTTCCACATGGAGCGGGCAGTCTGCCATAGCAAAGTCTCAAAGCGGGTTCATGCAAGAAAAAAATTGGGGAACCATTGCTGTGTATAAGTAAGCTATTTCAGCCATCATAACTCATAAAGGAGATCGGAAAACTTCTAACTGCACAGGAGAATTCTCAAGAAGAGATTAAGAGAAATAGTAGGAACCTTAAGAATAAAGGAAAATACAGCTTTTCTGAAACCCCATTGAAAGCTGTCAGAACACACAGATAATAATTGGAAACAGTATTGTTTGAGATACAGGGAGCCCAGGAAGTAATATGGGTGAGGGTCAGAGAGACCTCAGCAGAGGGATACAGAGCAGAATCAAAGCAGGGGATAGAAGGTTGTTTGAAGAGACATTTAAAAGATCTGGAACGAAGTTGCTGAAACAATTACTTTACAGAATGATAAAATATATGTGGAGCAACTAGGAATTTATTTGAAACATTAAACTCATTTCACTTGGAACGTAAAACAATCATTAGATTGGAATGATTTTCTGTCAGGTTCCTATATTGGAACAGCTAATGAATAACCCACTGAGCTACAAATCTCTCAGCCCCCACAATAATCTACACTCGCAATAACTGCTAATAAAGAGGGCAGGAGAGACATCTATTTTCAGGGAAGCCATTATCTCAGCAAAGCAACTTAGTACAATTTAAACATTAAATCAAAATCAGGAAGAGAATTCAAAATAAATAGATCAAAAAAGACTTTAGAGCCAAATGTGGCCAAATCAAGAGTCAACAATTAATAGTATGAGAAGATTTGCTGCTGGGTGTTTAAAATAACTGCAACTTGCAAATGTTCGCTACTGGAGTACACATAAAAGACAAAGAAACCCCTGACTGGAATGAACTGATGCTAAATAAATGCTGACTCCTGATGCTTTGGTGTTAAACAATGGGATGAAATAAGACAACTACAAGTATTTTTAATTTATTTATTATTTATTTATTTAACATACTTATACCCCACTCTTCCCACCATGCGGCAACCCAGAGCGGCTAACAACAATAAAAATACAATATAAAAATATAATATAAAACCCATTTAAACATTTTAAAACATAATTAACAAAAGCACGGGAAAGCACAACCCACTCCACCCACCACCCCTACCCCTCTCCCTTGCCAAATGCCTGATGGAATAGCCAGGTCTTACAGTCCCGATGGAAAGCCGGGAGGTCCGGGGGCCAGACAGGCCCACACCAGGAGGGAGTTCCAAAGGCGCAGCGTGGCCACCGAGAACGCCCTCTCCTGCATGGCCCCCCAGGAAACCCAGGGGACCTCAAACATGGCAATCCCAGATGACTGCAGGGGCCAATCTAGAACCCGGGGAGTGAGGCGGTCTCGCAGATATACAGGGCCCAGACAGTGTAGGGCTTTATAGGTTAAAACCAACACTTTAAATCGGGTCCAGAAGACTATTGGCAGCCAGTGCAGAGATCGGAGCACTGCTGTAATGTGCTGCTGGCGGCCCAGGCACACCAAGAGCCGGGCCGCCGCATTCTGCACCAGCTGCAACTTCCGAGTTGTCACCATAGGTAGCCCCCCATAGAGCACATTACAGTAGTCTAACCGAGAGGTAATAAAAGCATGGATGATCGTGGCCAGATGTGGAACCGACACCAGCGACCAGGGCCGGCCTTATTGAAAGCGTGGCCCTGGGCAGGGAAAGAATGTGGGGCCCTAACTTCAGGTGCTGCCGGTGGCAAAGGTGCCGGCGGCTGCCAGGCCTAGGGACACTCCCCGGCTCAGGGGGGCACTCCCCACCGGGCTCGGGGGGCGGGGCATTATCCGGGCCTGGACTCAGGGGCACTCCCCGCCTCCCATCCCCAAGCCCAAGCGGCCATTCGGATCACCTACCTGATCCGCTGTCGCCGCTCTCGTCCGTCGCTCCTCTTCCCGGGCCGCCGCTGCTGCACTGCCGCCAACTCCAGCCTGAGGCCAGAGGCGGCCTGGGCTCCGGCCAGGTCTTGGAGGGGGCCAGTGGAGTGAGGGAGAGGCGGGGCCTCTGCTTCTCCTTCACTTCCGCCGGAAGTGAGGGAGAAGAAGGCAGAGGCCCCGCCTCTCCCTCATGTCACGACGCTGGCCAGCTGAACCCCCTCCACTGCCTGGCTCAGTCTGTTACAGACTGAGACAGGCAGCCGAGAGGACAGTTTCAGCCAGGGGAAATGAGGGGGAGGCGGGGCCTCTGCCTCTCTCTTCTTCATTTTCCCTGGCTGACTGTGACAGGCAGTGGGGGGGGGGCACGGAGTGTGGGAGAGGTGGGACCTCTGCTTTTCCCTCATTCCTGCTGGCCCCCTCCGCTGCCTGTCAGACGTGGTGAGCTGGCCTCCGAGGGCCCCACACTCAGGGCCGGCCTTACTGCGGAGTTCGGGCTGGGAGCTGAGCGTGGAGCCCCCTCAGGAGGAGCGTAGTCCTGGGCAGCCGCCCCTAACCGCTGCGTGATAAGGCTGGCCCTACCAGCAGCCAAAGCTGCCGCACCAGATGTAACTGGCGGAAGGCACTCCTCGCCACAGCCTCCACCTGAAGATCCAGGCGGAGCTGCGCATCAAGGAGCACCCCCAGGTTGCGTACCTGGGAAGTCAGTGGAGGACAAACCCCCTCAATTGAGGGGGCCGTCATTTCCATCAACTTACCCACTAACATCACCTCTGTCTTGTCAGGATTCAGTCGCAGTCTATTAGCCCTCATCCAGTCCCCCACAGCTGTCAAACACTGGGTAAGCAGTGCACCGAGATAGCCGGGCCTGGGTCAGTTGAAAATGAGAGGTACAGTTGTGTGTCATCCACATACTGATGACACTTCACTCCGTACCCCCATATCACCTCGCCGAGTGACTGCATGTACACGTTGAACACGAGAGGGGACAAAACAGAACCATGCGGGACCCCACACGAGAGGTCTCAGTGTAATGAAAAATTATCAACGAGCACCACCCGCTGAGTTCTTCCGGTCAGGAATGAGCAGAATCATTCAAGAACAATCCCACCTACCCCCGCACTGTCCCACAGGCGCATCACCAACATCTCGTGGTCAACGGTATCAAATGCAGCCAACAGATCTAATAGGACCAAAAGGGTTGATCGACCCTTATTCTTTTTACGGCGCAGATCATCGACCAAAGCCACCAATGCTGTCTCAGTGCCATGGCCCGGACGAAAGCCAGACTGAACGGAATCCAGATAACCGACACGGTCGAGATGCCCTTGGAGCTGCTGAGCCACTACCCGTTCAATAACCTTCCCTAAAAAGGGAAGGCTAGAGACAGGCAGATAGCTGGCAGGGGAGTCAACGTCAAGCAATGGTTTCGTGAGCAGAGGTCGTACCACTGCCTCCTTGAGGCAGCCTGCACTCTGCCCTCCTGCAGGGAGGCATTGACCACCCTGGCCAACAATGGACACATTGTCTCCCGGCAGCTCTTAACCAGCCAGGACGGGCACAGATCTAGTTCACAATAAGTGGCTCGAACAGCCCCCAGCACCTCCACCACATCAGCGAGTGTCACCAACTGAAAGTGATCCCATAAAATCAGACAAGCTGGGGCTTCTACAGCTTCTACACAATACTGAGGGCGATGGTTATGACTGGCTGTAGCTCTATGCATATTGATATGCTTTTGGCAGGTAGGGCTGCCACATTCCTCAAGGCTTTGACCCATAGGGACTAGGACCAGCCTGATGGGGAGAGGACAGTGGGTCTCTCCTGCCCCCTTCCAATATAGAAACTCCCCTTCAAAGTGCCATGACATCATGATATTCTAAAGGGTTTGGGGCCACTTCAGAAAGGGTGCAGGCCAAAGGGCCCTCCTGCCTTCTTCCAGTATGGCCACATCCCCTTCAGAATGAGGGCATGGCTATACTGACTCCCTCGTGATGTCACAAAGGGGTGAACTCAGAAAGAAGCAGGAGAGTCTCTTTGCCCCATCTCTTTCCAGTGCAGTCTTGTCCACTCCTAATGCCCCTGGATAACCCAGGAAAATCAGAACTTCACCAGGGACTAGAGTGAGTGTAAATCTGAAAACCCCAGGTCAAATCCAGTCTCTGGTGGCAGAGAGAGCAGAAATGGTTATTGGGGGGGCATAACTGTATCCAGCAGATTTGCATGATTCTAACTACCTAGACGTGGTTCATAACCTGCACCCGGACCCATGAATCTGGGCGGCCACACTCCCTGGTGCAACCGCATCCACTGCCACTAGCAGTGGGATCAGGTGCCCCCTATTCCATCTTCTGCACCAGGGCTCATTCTGACACCTTTGCATATCCTGCGAACACATCCATCCCTACCAAATCGTATCCACCCAGATATCCACTTAGGAGAAGCGCCATGACCAGCATGTTTCATGATCAGATGGTGTGCTGTGATGGGCAGTAGGTGGTTGGTGGTAGCGGCAGCATGTCCGGGGGGGGAGGGGGGGGACTGGGCCTGTTTGGGCTGGGTCACTGGGTCATTCACCCTGGATGCAGGCATTGGCTTCTGGGGTGCTTTCCAAATGATCAGAGGTGCATCGAGCCAAGGGGCAGCTCTTTGCTATGACCAGCGAAACATGTAGAGTTGTTAGCTAGGAGATTTGAACTGAAAAGAAAGTGGTGACTTGATGAGGAGCGAGTGAGATGCATACAGAAGTCCAGATAGCTTTCCTGTTACTTAGACAAACACCCTGCTTCTTCTCCCACCCTCTATAGCCTTTGTAAAATGGGGCTGGATCAACCAACCAGAAGCCAAAGCCATAGTAATGGTAAAGGAGACTAGCCAGAGTTGGTGCTAAAGCTCAGTAACTTTCTGGTGGCAATGCTGCTAGAGCATGTGCCTAGAACTCTACAAATCCAGGTTTGAGACCAGTGAGGTCTCACAGGGGCAGACTTCATTATGGAAGCAAAAAATCTGAATAGCTTTAAAATGGAGTTGGATACATTTATGACACATTAGCTGTGAGGTGTTTTTTATTTGATGCTACAGGAGGACACTCCCCCCCGAATACATGTTATTTTTGTTTCTTTCTTCCAGAAGAACCAACATTGTCTGCAGCTGGAGGTGGGACCATTGGGGCATTCTGAAGCCTGGATAGCTATAACTATATATCAGGTGCCTGACTGGTGGGGCCTTCACATATGCTCAGGGTCTAACAGATCATCATATCTGGCAGTGCCCAACCTCCAGGTTCTGTGAGCTGAACTATTGGGGCCACAGTGAGCAGCCAATAGTGGGAGAGGGACGTGTCCTCGGGCAGGTGAGCGAGGAGAGTGGAACTGCCGCTGAGACCAGTTTGGGGGCTGCGGCTGCTTCTTGGAAACTTGGCTACGTGATAACAAGACAGTAGCCCGGGGAGCAGGATGGTGCAGCTGGTGGTGATGGAGCAGGTGTCAGCAGCTCTAACCCCCCTCCCCTTTGGACTTGGACTTGGCTGGTACCTGGTACAGGGGGGCCCCACAGCAACCTCTGGGCCGCTCTGCATGTCATCGGGGGCAGCCGGAGGCACGTGTCTCCCTTTGGTGGGGACCAGAGGTGGAGGTGGACGGGATATTGTGTGGGAGGAATAATAGGACTATGCAGCTGATAAAGGTTGAAAAGACATCTCCCCCCGGTGAGATGCCACCAGGGGAGGTCATCAAGTGATGGATGGAGCCGTCTCTCTGGTGTGAGCAGAGAGCGGCAAGAGTATCTTGAGACTGTGTCGGTAGCATATAGAGGGGATAATTATATATAATGTTGAATGACTATACTTATTTTGTTACTATGTGGGGGCAGTTATGGGTTTATTGATTATTGTTATATTGTATTATTGTGTTATTGTGTTATGTTATTGTATGGGGTTCCCCTGTGTGGGATATGTGCCCTGAATTATTTTGTGAGCCGCCTCGAGTTAACATGGTTTAGGAGAGTGTGGGATACAAATAAACCGTGAAATGAAATGAAATATCTGGAGTCGGGAAGGAATTTCCCCTCTGAGCAGATCAGCAGGTTTTTTTTTTTTCCTTTCCCTGCAGCATGGGTGTGGCTCACCTATTTGGGACATCAAGATCTTTCTTTTTCTAAAATTGTTCTCTGTTTCAGGTATCCATGTGCTCTGGTTGGTCCCAGTCTCTACTTGTAGCTATTAGTGGGACATTCCTGTACAGTTAGTTGGGATGTGGCAGGCCATGCAGTGGCGCAGGAGCTGGATTAGCTGACCCTTGAGATCCCTTGCGGCTCTGTAACTTCATGAGCAGAATGTGAAATAAAGGCCCACCTCATCCTAGCATCATAAACAGTTAATATGGAAGCAAGTTATGACTCCTGTAACAACCAGATGTTAGCAGCAGTGCAGTCACCCAAACACTACTGCATAACAAAGTGTTTCCATGGGCACAATTAAACATTTTCTGCACAGCTAATTTTCTTTACTCCACCAATACATGTTTGTGGATATAAGGCCTTAGGATGGGCTCCTAGACAGCCTAGGATCAAACAAGTGGAAAGGTGGCTTTATAGCTACTTCCTGCAGATTCTTCTGGTCAGTGACACAGAGTCTGAATTTAGTACAACGGAGGTACAAGTCGAGTAATTCAATGGAAGATCAATTGCAAACTTCCGCTTCTTAGGAAATCCCCTGAATGAGAACGTGCGTAGCACTGGCTGCACCTCTCAGATCTAAATCTACAGAATGTATTAAAAACAGCACCTGAGGTCATTTTTCTACTAGTACTCCTTTGGAGCTGGAGATCTGGCAGTCAGGTTTGCTTAACAATTCAAACAGTGTGAAATAGCCAGAAGGTGTGATTTCCTTAGATTAATAAAGAATAACCCGAAGGACTTGAAAGTCAAAGCACAACTAAAGAAACAGTCAAAGCTTCAGCACTCCATATCATCAGACTCTTGACGGTGCATCCTGAGAGAGACTGTTTTATCTTCAAAGTGACACAGAGCCTGAGTTTTGCTCACTGAACCAGGAATCTTCAGCAGAACCCAAACTGTAGTCATGTTCCCAATGTTGAAATACATTTTAAATACTGGCAGGATTATTATACTGACCCTCAGAAGGCACAATATCTTTCAAGTCTAGCTTCTGGCATCTATCAAAGGAGACATCTTTATGAATAATTAAAGTTCTATGTGCCAAACGAGTTTCTGGGGAAACTCTGGGTGTTAACAAACAAGATTTTAACCTTCTGGGATCTGGGTTTGGTCTGTGAAACCCCTACTCACATGTTTACTGTGTACAGCCTAATAAATGGGCATCCCCCTGCATGTACTACTTACGCACTTGGGCAGGCCCCACCAACCTGCCACTCACAGGTTTAGCGTGACATGTCTAATAGGAGGGCAGACATTTATTCCTGCTGCGCTCCACCCACCAACCCCCCCTTCCCAGTATCCCACCCCCTGTCATGACTCACAGCCACGGCAAAGCATGGGAACAAGAAGCCACACTGACTCTTTCTTTTGGGCTATTATGACTCTGGGAGTTGGTCCAGCGTCTGCGATCCCTGCCCACCTATGAAGCTTCATACCTGGGTTTATACTTGCCAGCACTTGGCAGCTGGAAATAACCTTTTGCTATGCACAGAACTCTGAGTTTATTGAGCAAATCACATACTTTATTGAGTGCCTATAGTGAAAATTGAAAGTGACAATAAAAACTGAAATGGAA
>QEPC01009382.1:408047-420673 GCA_003113815.1 Sphenodon punctatus | reverse complement strand
CCCCCCCCCCCACACACACAAAAGCCAGGCAGAACAGTCAGGTTTTACACATATGACGGAAGGAGGGGAGATCCGGGAGGGAGTTCCATAGCATAGCTGCGGCCACCGAGAAAACCCTCTCCATAGTGCCCTATTGAGGCAATCCTGGGGCCCTGTGGGTATCCCCTCACTGCCATCAGGGCAGTGATGAAGAAAAAAACAGCAAAGAAGGTTCAGCCTCCGTTAGTGACTTTCTTACTTCTGAACAAATGTCCAGAAAGGTTGCGGTCTCGAGCTCATCCAACTCTCTCATTTTGTCTGGGGCTCACACTCTTCCATTCTGCTGAACTAGGAACTACAGCAGGGTTTCATGGTGTCTGCACTCCATCATGCATACATAGAACCCCACTGTGTGCATGTGCCATATTATGAATGTATAGGCTGCCTCAGAGAATGGGTCTGAGAGTTGTTTCTGCACATCAGGCCTCACCCAAATGTCCATAAAAGGTCAGAGAATCTATCACCCCTTAATGTCTCTGTACCTTGTGGCCACAGCACCCACAGACCAAAGTCGAACCCATTTGGCTTTCCCTGACAAACAACCCGCAGCAATAGTTTTTTATGGTGTTATGAGTCCTCATAACTCATTGTAAGCAAAAATTGTTTCTTTCAAAAGACAAGTAACAAAAATTGTTACTTTCAAAAGATAAAAAAATGTGGGAATAGCTTTTAACCAATGGGAAGCTCTGTTCCCACATACATTCTGACCTTCACTGCCTCGCAGAACCCCCTCTCCCACCTGCCCATTTCTTAACATTCAGTGGTTCCCCCAACCCCAATAAAAAAAAATCCATGCTTTCATGGTGCTAACATCCGTAACATCTTTGGATGAGCTGGCCTGTGCACTGACAAGCTTATGACAAATTTCTATGCACTTGAATAGCCACTTGGATTGGTAGTGCTGGTGCAGCAACACACACCCCCAGCATAAGCTTTGCAAAAACCTTTTCAGCCAACAGCAGCCAATACCAGTTCACTCACACTCAGTGCACAGCAAGTCCTGTGAGGACAGATGACCAATAGTGGCCAATAGTTGCTCACGTCTGATGCGTAACCAATCCTAGCTAGGCAGCTGTCCAGCTCTTTGAGCTGTTCAAAACATTTGACATGTGGTCTGCAGAGTTCACGGACACCAGTACCGCAGCCATGGAGAAGTGTGTTGAAAAATTCATGGTGTTCATTATCGCACTGCAGGCCTTCATTATCACTGCTGAGCAGAGCCTGTGAGCAATCCAACAGACGCAAGCCTTTGGCTCCCGTTGGCATGATGTGATTTCAAGGAACAGACAGGCTCTCCTTTAATCTGTGGCCGGGATAGTGGGGTGCAACACACCAAAGAAGTGGTTCCTGCTTCAGTGCTGTGCTCTTGCCTACTTCTGGCGACAACAGACTGTGTTGGGGAGGATCAAAACCACCTCTATGCTGATGACACTCAACTCTATCTCTCTACTCCCTCTCTCTCTCCCTCTGTTCAAGCTCGTCTCATCAACTGTTTCTCTGACATCTCTACCTGGATGTCTCAACGTCAACTCAAACTCAACATGGCTAAAACTGAACTCCTTATCTTCCCCCCTCATCCTTCCTCTCCTTCCTCACTGTCAATAACTATTGATGGAGTCACCATCCTGCCTGTCCCCCAAGCCCGTAGCCTAGGCTTCATCTTTGACTCAGCCCTTTCTTTTAAACCCTACATTGACTCTGTTGCTAAATCCTGTCGCTTCTCCCTCCATAACATTGCTAAGATTCGCCCTTTTCTCTCTGTCTCGTCTGCCAAAACTCTTGTTCATGCTCTGGTCATCTCTCGCCTCGATTACTGTAACCTCCTTCTCACTGGCCTTCCCCGGTCTCACCTTTCTCCCCTCATCTCTGTCCAAAACTCTGCTGCCAGGGTCATCTACCTCGCCAGTCGCTTCGACCATGTGCAGCCCCTCCTCTCTTCGCTTCACTGGCTTCCCCTTCCTGAACGAATCCTGCACAAGCTCCTAGTCTTCACCTATAAAGCTCTTCACAACCTTGCTCCCCCCTACCTCTCTGCACTTATCGCCCTCCATACTCCAGCCCGTGCACTTCGCTCCTCCTCTGTCCCTTCTCTCACCCTTCCACGCCTTCCCTGCTCCCCTAAGCGCCTTCGTCCCTTCTCACTTGCTGCCCCCCATGCCTGGAACTCCCTCCCTGTCCACATCCGCCTTGCCCCCTCCCTTCATACCTTCAAATCTCTCCTTAAAACTCACCTCTTTCGCTCTGCTCTGTCTGACTCTTTATCCTGCTGAGCCACTATTCCTATACCTACGATCGGTTTACCCTTATCCTTGCAACATGGACCTGCCTGCTGTCATTCTCATCGTAACCAAGCCAAGTACGTGCACTTGAGACCTCGCATCTTCATGAATGTTAGACCCCTTGTCTCTCCCTCTGTTCCCCTTCCTAAGTCTCTCCCCCAGCTCCTGTCTCTCAGATTGTAAGCCCTAGGGGCAGGGACCGTGTCTATTTTATTACTTTGTAAAGTGCCAGGTACACTGCTGGCGCTATATAAATGTTTAATAATAATAATAATAATAATAATAATAATGGAAGGGGAGCTGATGCATGCTGAGAGGTACCCATTGGGAGACATAGTTTCAGTCACCGATGCCATTCACAGGGCTATGTACCCACTGAGAAGCTGGTCTGGGTCAAGGAGAAAAGCACAGACTTGTGGGAGAATGTGCTATCTTCGTGTGGAGATTCAGAGTGGGAAGCAAACTTGTAATATTTTAATTTTTAAGCAATTTTACAGCTACCTGTGCCACCAACAGTCAAAAAATAAAAAAATCCAAGGTCTGTGGCACTCCTTCAAATGCAGAGCCCCCCACCCCCCAGCACATGCCTCTAGGTTGCTTCCCTTCTGCTGCCCTGCACTCGCTGACTCTTCCTCCTCCCAGCCTGGTCCCAGACCACTCTGCCAACCACATAGAGGCTGGCACTTGGGGAAGCTGCTATGGGCCCAATTAGTCCCGCCTCCTGACCTCTCTTCCCAAGGTCCAGAAGACAGTTTCCCTGCCCCCCCAAACCCAAAGAAGGTCTATGGCATCCTTCCAAATGCAGAGTTTCTTCCCCTCCACAGCATATGCCTTCAGGTTGCTTCCCCTCAGCTTCATGCCATATCCTTGCTACCCTGAGCTTACTGTGCCCTCCTCCCAAACCTGTACGTTTTTGCCATTTTCTGTTAAATTCCCTGGGGAAAAAGCAAAACTCTATTTTTCTCTGGTTTTCTGTCACAAAGAGAAAACTAGGAACCCTGGTGATAAGTGATTTACAAATGATTTTTAGCAGCATGCCGTAGTATTTCAACAGCTACGTTGGCAGGATTCTTTTAACATCTTTGGCCTGGAATTAGGATGGTACTAAGGACCCAATAACAGGAAAGATATATACATTTCTTTAAAAGGCGGATAGTAGCTCTCTGTCCTACATGCACACAAAGATATTGCTAATGATGAGATGACATGCTGCAGCACTCAATGCATATATACACCATGAAACCAAAGAATTGCAATGAAAATTGTGTCTGTTGCTTTGAATCTGTGTGAAATTGATCAAAAGTCAAACTAAATTAAAGATGGACTCAAGTGGGGCCAAAGTTTAGATGCTGATTTCTAAACCATCAAAGTATAGGAGAGTTCAACTCTAGGATTTTAACCCAGAGGGACAGAGTTGTCAGGTACACTATTTAGTTCCAGGTTTGGAAATGTGTCACTCATATCCCATACGGACAGTGCCATGGAGAAGCTTAGAAGGAGGTTTTTGGTTCTGGAGCATTTCTAATGTGTTAATCACCAAATACAAGGTTACCAATAATGCAACAAATGTCCAAAAGAAATCTTCATCCCCCTTTCCCCTAGATTCAGCTCCTTTTAATAATCTACTTGTAAGGAATTTTCCCCTCCCCTCTCATCAGTCTTCTTCAGTCATCCTCTTCACCCCTAAGTGAACTGCTCTCATCATGGGAAAAAGGCAGAGCTTTGTGCTCCACAGATGGCACGGTTAATACACAAGCCGATTTCTTCCAATCTGGAGTTCCTGGTACCTTCTATCCTGGTATCTTCAACCAATAACAAACTGATAGCTTCACTCACAATGCCTGGTAAATGGAAAGATGGTCTAAAAAGTAACCAATAATGTGATCCAGCTGTTTAATGTCAGTCCTAGACCCAATGAGGTGAATTGGACTCATACTGGTGCAACGCTCTAGCAGTAATTTTTAACAGTCAGAGGACTATACTATAAACCTTAACACAAAGAAGCCTGAAGGACCTTGACGTCTTGACTCTGACCTTGATTCTGTATCATATGAGGGTACCACTGGAAAACAGAATATTCTTTTACACCCTAGTACGCAGGCTTATTTAGATGGTCCAGTGCTTAGGTTTTCACATGGCCTTCACCTTCCTGCCCAGGTGTCAGTCAGTAACTGAACTTGCCTTGACAATGATGAGAAAACAATTCAGAGAGCTTGACTTCTGTCCTGATGTGAACATCAGACCCATTTCTATTTATAGTATTTTTAATTATGACTTTACTGTTTTTGAAAATGATATGCTCACTTTCTGTTTTATGTGAACTATCTTTTTTACCGAGTAAGCACACTTCTGTGTTTATATTCAACAGAACACAGCACTAGTGGCGGTAAGCAAAGAGACACACCATGCTAGACAACCCTAACAATGCTGTATAGTTTGGCTCCTTTAATGAATAATGGATCACAAGTACAAGTCTATTTGGAAATTCTCCAGGAGGTCATTCCCTTACCCCCAGTGACAATACTAATGGGATAACAAGTTAAAGCCAACAATGCCAATGAGATCAAAATAGCCTTAAATAATGTTGACTTCTGTATGTTCTGTTAGAACATAAGCATCTAGAAACAATGAACTTTCATTTAATAAGATATCGATCTACTTCATCATATCTGATATGCCATAAGCAAACAATGCTGCGTCTGCAATGAAAACTGTCAAATCCTTGTGCAGACATATTGAAGAAGGTTTCTTGGAAAAATAAACAACTGCTAGGAACAAAAATATTGCCTCAGAGTGGAATATATTTTGCTACTATTATTTGTAAAGCGCTGACAGCATGCCCTGGTAGTTACAGTACACGCAAACAATCTATGAGAGAGTAACAATATAAAAGAAATCGTGTTTATTTGGAAATTACATATGTCCAAAAAAGTTGTTTCTCATCTTTCTCACTCTATGATGTCAGCTTCATTCACACACTTGCACACTTCTTTCATAAGCAGCTTAACATTGTCTTCTCCTCTTCCTCTCCTGGGGTTGGCTAACCATGTCCCCACTTAGTTTACCCTTCTCCTTAGATGACAAAGGGCGTGCTTCCCCACCACTGTCAGTCTATTTTTTAAAACTGGTCCTATTAATTTCTATGATATTATTCCATGCATACATTTCTACTCCTCTTAGTTGTCTACAGGGCTGCCCTTACCGTGGGGCAGCTCAGGGTGGCCGCCCCTGGCCCCACTCCTGAGGGGGGACCCATGCTCAGCTCCTGGCCACTGTCAGTCTTGGTCCAGAGACTGACAGTGGCCGGGATCTGAGAGCCCTGAGCGCAGGGCCTCCCTGAGTCTCGGCCAGGGAGTGAGGCCGGGAGAGGCAATGCCTCTGCCTCTCACTCCCTGGACAAGTCCGAGACAGTCAGGCAATGGAGGGGGTCAGCAGGAGTGAGGGAGAGGCATAGGCCCTGCCACTCCCTCACTCCATGCTCCCGCATCCGCTGCCTGTTGGTCTCAGACAGGGAGAATGTGGGAGAGGCAGGACCTCCTCTGCCTCTCCCTCATTCCTCCTGGCCGAGACTAACAGGCAGCAGAGGGGGCCAGGGAGAGTGAGGGAGAGGCAGAGCCCCGCTTCTTCCACATTCCCTAGCAACTTATGGTGCTGGCGGGCAGCGCAGCGGCAAATTTAGTCTACTGCCACAGCGCCTGCCCAACACTCTGCGCCTGACCCAGGGAGAGGCGGGGCTCAGAGAGTGGGAGAAGCAGGGCTCTGAGCCCGACCCAGGGATCCAGTGAGTTGGCTCGGCACAGGGCCCAGGCCAGCAGCGGCGACGATGGATCAGGTAAGTGACCCCGAAATGGCTGGGCATGGGCGGAGAGGAGTGCCCCTCCGCCCATCCCCGAGCCCAGGCCCAGGTAGCATGCCACCCCCAGACCGAGCTGGGGACTGCCCCCAGGCCCGCTGGCAGTAGGGATGGGCGAACGTGGTTCAGAAGTTTGGAGTTTGGCCCAAACTTGGCCTGTTCGGACGACAGAACCCAAACACGAACTGACTGAACCAAACTCTATTCCGAACGTCGAAATGACCGAACACTTTGGTCAGTTCGGATCGCGTTCGGGTGGCAAAAATGTGTCACTAGAAGGCAAAATGTGACAGGGAGGGGGGGTCAGCTGAGGAATAGACTTCCAGGCACCAGGGGTGGAAAGGCTTGGAGTAGCAGCCACCCTGCCTAATCACCATCCCTTTTCACCTCAGACCAATGGCTTCGCAATCTGCAATTGGCCACAGGCTAGGCTGCACGGAGTCAATGGGGCTTGCGGTGAGGCGTGCGCAGCAAGTAACAAAACTGATTGCCTCCCCCCTTCCCAAAACCTTCTGAGCTAGTCACTGTTCCTGAACAGCAGGAATTTCAGAAGGCTCTCTCTACCAGCAGATTTTGTTCCTTCCTATTCCTAATCCATTGCCATCCTCCTCCTATTTCACCCATCCAACCCATCTACCTGCATATAATCATTTATTTAGATTAAGGTGTTATTTTTTGTTTTTATCCCTCCCTGTGTTCCCTGTGTTCAATCTTCCTCCCTCCCTCCCCCCTACATTGAATCCTATCCCTCTCTCTTTTATTCCATCCCTGATTATTCCCTTCCCCTGTTTTAAGTTTTGGATTTATTTAGAGTAGGATTATTATTAGATTGATTTTCATTTCAGTTTTGTACCCCTCCCTGTGTTCTTTGTGTTTCCCCCTGTGTAATATTGTATATATAGACAGATAGTTATTAGATAGATAGTTACTAGATATACATGGTAGTTAGCTTAGTTATAGAGATAGATAGAGATACAGGGTGTTTGTAGGACAAGGCCTTTGTAGTTAATTATTAGGATATTCCATTTAGTTCAATAGATTTTAGAATAGTTAATAGCACTTAGATTTAGTGTAGAGATAGATAGATATAATATTAGATAAAAAAATTAAATCAAAACATAATTTTGTAAAAAAACCCAATATCAAAACATTAGTTTGGAGGGAGAAATGGAGAAGGGAAGGAGAAGCCGGTCTGCTGCCCGTAGGGGAGGCAATGGGGCATGTGCCAGAGGCGGCAGGGGCCATGCCAGGGGAGTGGCAGCAGGTAGCAGCAGTAGTCCGAGCACATCACCACACCCCAAACTCCACAGGCCTGCTTTAGGGCAACAGGCTTCAGTGGCTCAGCATCGCCTCCTGGCAGTGCCTTCCTCCACTGCCACGCAGGGCACTGGAAGGCCTGCAGGACTTGAAGGTGCATCTGTCTCTGCTGCTGGTGGTGCTGGAGCAGGTGCTGGGGCTGCGTGCGATGTTCCTACAGGACCACCAATGTCCCACACTGTCGAGGCAATCCCCAGCAGTCCAGAGCTGGTAGATCCCACCCTGCCTTCTAGAGGCAGGACCCGATCCGCGGGCAATGTCAGTAGGGAAAGGAGTAGCAGCAGCAGCACTAGCAGCTATAGAGGGGGGCACAGGGAGAGTGCCAGCAGCATGGCGGGCATGGGCAGTACTCCCCTTCATGGGACATCACCGTGATCGTGGACAGTGAGTCAGAGGCAGACACTAGATTTATGCAGCTGAGGCGATGGCTGAGCCTCCTCCCAGAGCTTTGTCGCCAGTGGCACCAAGTTCTCCCCTTCCAGCAGTGCTGGCAGCAGTGCATCACCCGGGGCGGGCCAGAAGGCAGGAGGGGGAAAAAAATCCTCAGTCTGGGATCATTTTAAGCAGGTGCGGGCAGATGATCCCAGAGAAGTGCAGTGCACTGTGTGCGAAAAGGTGGTAAAGCATGGGCAGGTGCTCAGCAACCTGGGGACAATGGCAATGGCAAGGCACCTAAAGTCATGCCACAGTGCTCTGCTGCTCACCAGTAAGTCAGGGGAAGTGGATGCAAGCGGGTTTCTGACTGCAGCGGCCAGGCGCCCGGCTCCTTCAGTGGGCAAGCATCCTGCACCAGCACCAACCGCTGCCTCTAGCAGCAGGAGCAGTATTCCTCCTGCTAGGGGGGCAGAACAATAGCAGGAGCCTCCCCATTAGCACCGTCAGTCCACCATGGAGGAGCTGGGGTGGGGGGGATCTGTCAAGGCCATCAGCAGGGTGCCATGACACTGGCTTCCAGGAGAAAGCGAAGCGCATGTTGGCAGAAATGATTGCCCTGGATGGGCAGCCCTTCTCAATTGTGGAGGACAAGGGCTTCCAGTGGGTGATTGGGTTCCTAGCCCCCAACTTTAAGCTGCCTTCCTGCTTCACCCTGAGTTGGACTGTGGTGCCACAGCTCTACAGGGCTTTGAAGGAGCGGGTGAGGGAGCAGCTGGCAGGGGGCACGGTCCACTTCACCACTGACCTGTGGTCGGCCAGAAAGGCACGCCTACCTGGTAGTGACTGCACACTGGTGGAAGGACCCAGAGGCACAGCTTGGCAGTGGCAGGAGGGGTCCTGAAGCAGGGTACAGGTGGGCCCTGCTTCCGGCACATGTCATGGACAGCTCCCACACCTCAAGGAATCTCGAAGCAGTCCTGGCCACCATTGTGAGGGAGTGGGTCACACCAGTCGTGGCCTTCACCAAGGGGTGTGTGGTCATGGACAACGCAGCCAATATACTAAAGGCAGTCCGTGACGGGGGCTTCACAAGCATCCCTTGCGCTGCACACACCCTCCATCTTGTGGTGAAGGACGCTCTGGGCTTGGGGGAGAAGGGGATTGGGCCAGGCACCCTTAGCTCCCTGGTCGACCGGGGGAGGAAGCTGGCGGGGTTCTTAAACCGCAGCGTGAAGGGCAACGAGCTCCTCCGGCAGAAGCAGACCGAGCAAGGGTCCCCGGTGAACCAGCTCATCCAAGATATCTCTACCAGGTGGAATTCCACCTTCCTGATGCTCGAATGGATTCTTGAACAGAAAGCCGCCCTGCATCAGGTGGAACTGGAGACAGACATGTATATATGTATGCATATTTTATTCAGGCGTGACTGAAGGTCATAGCCATTTTAAAACAACAGTTAAACAACATTTAAAACAGCATATAGCTTAAAACATATATCTTAAATTGTCACGACCGCGACCACAATTCATACAGTTTAGGTGTTGCATCCAGCACCATTTGCCCTGCCCAGCAGGAAGTTGGTCCTTAAAATAAAGCTTGACAAAGAAACTTGGCCACAGCCACAGTAATTTCAGAGGAAGAGTCTTCTAACAAATAGTTCATATATTCGGCAACTGTTCTCCCTGGGCATTTCCGCAGGAGCTGACCAAGGAAATAATTCCTTACAGGCTCATACAGCTTGCATTCCAACAGGATATGACCAACTGTTTCTATTTGAAGGTGGTCAAACAGGCATAAACGGAACTCAAAGGGGATTGCAAGAAACCTTCCCTCCAAAAGTCTGGTTGGTAGAGTATTAGTTCTTGCGGCAAAAAATAAAAACTGCTCTCTGTACGAGGTCAATAAGCCCAAATAAGGTGCCAGAATTTCTATCGAGGGGACTATTTTTACATACTTGTTTAGAGATCGATACCCTGCGGCAACCATTAATGCCTCTTGTCTATCCAAATTCTCCAAGCGTACATTGACCTCCAGCCTGGCTTTCGGAAAGGGTTTATCCAGTACATACAAGGGCAACAGTCCAATACGCACAAGCAGATCTTCTATATACTTGTTCCGGTTGCTTATGTGTCCATCAGCACGGAGAAACTCTAATAACCCCCCAACCGGGGAGTTGTACAATCACAGCCATAAGGAGACCAGTTGCTTCTGGATTTGGCATTTTAAGGAGAACAAGCCCACTTCCAATCTTAATACTACTGACGGAATACAATTTGTTGCCTTAAGCAGCTTGCAAATAAATTGGGTCTGAACTTGTTCTATTTTATCTTCCTGCAAATATGCCCAGATTGCTGCTCCTATAATACCTGCGAGACCACCTGAGCTTTTTATACTTTAATTGCTGGGGCCACCACCCCCTTTTTGCGAGCATAAAAAACCCGCAGTATAGCTGCNGCTTGGCAGTGGCAGGAGGGGTCCTGAAGCAGGGTACAGGTGGGCCCTGCTTCCGGCACATGTCATGGACAGCTCCCACACCTCAAGGAATCTCGAAGCAGTCCTGGCCACCATTGTGAGGGAGTGGGTCACACCAGTCGTGGCCTTCACCAAGGGGTGTGTGGTCATGGACAACGCAGCCAATATACTAAAGGCAGTCCGTGACGGGGGCTTCACAAGCATCCCTTGCGCTGCACACACCCTCCATCTTGTGGTGAAGGACGCTCTGGGCTTGGGGGAGAAGGGGATTGGGCCAGGCACCCTTAGCTCCCTGGTCGACCGGGGGAGGAAGCTGGCGGGGTTCTTAAACCGCAGCGTGAAGGGCAACGAGCTCCTCCGGCAGAAGCAGACCGAGCAAGGGTCCCCGGTGCACCAGCTCATCCAAGATATCTCTACCAGGTGGAATTCCACCTTCCTGATGCTCGAATGGATTCTTGAACAGAAAGCCGCCCTGCATCAGGTGGAACTGGAGACAGACATGTATATATGTATGCATATTTTATTCAGGCGTGACTGAAGGTCATAGCCATTTTAAAACAACAGTTAAACAACATTTAAAACAGCATATAGCTTAAAACATATATCTTAAATTGTCACGACCGCGACCACAATTCATACAGTTTAGGTGTTGCATCCAGCACCATTTGCCCTGCCCAGCAGGAAGTTGGTCCTTAAAATAAAGCTTGACAAAGAAACTTGGCCACAGCCACAGTAATTTCAGAGGAAGAGTCTTCTAACAAATAGTTCATATATTCGGCAACTGTTCTCCCTGGGCATTTCCGCAGGAGCTGACCAAGGAAATAATTCCTTACAGGCTCATACAGCTTGCATTCCAACAGGATATGACCAACTGTTTCTATTTGAAGGTGGTCAAACAGGCATAAACGGAACTCAAAGGGGATTGCAAGAAACCTTCCCTCCAAAAGTCTGGTTGGTAGAGTATTAGTTCTTGCGGCAAAAAATAAAAACTGCTCTCTGTACGAGGTCAATAAGCCCAAATAAGGTGCCAGAATTTCTATCGAGGGGACTATTTTTACATACTTGTTTAGAGATCGATACCCTGCGGCAACCATTAATGCCTCTTGTCTATCCAAATTCTCCAAGCGTACATTGACCTCCAGCCTGGCTTTCGGAAAGGGTTTATCCAGTACATACAAGGGCAACAGTCCAATACGCACAAGCAGATCTTCTATATACTTGTTCCGGTTGCTTATGTGTCCATCAGCACGGAGAAACTCTAATAACCCCCCAACCGGGGAGTTGTACAATCACAGCCATAAGGAGACCAGTTGCTTCTGGATTTGGCATTTTAAGGAGAACAAGCCCACTTCCAATCTTAATACTACTGACGGAATACAATTTGTTGCCTTAAGCAGCTTGCAAATAAATTGGGTCTGAACTTGTTCTATTTTATCTTCCTGCAAATATGCCCAGATTGCTGCTCCTATAATACCTGCGAGACCACCTGAGCTTTTTATACTTTAATTGCTGGGGCCACCACCCCCTTTTTGCGAGCATAAAAAACCCGCAGTATAGCTGCCGATGAGCTTTTACCTTTAATCAGTATGGCTTGCACGTGCTCTATGTGGGGCTGCCCTTGTTCCTGGTTTGGAGGCTGCAGCTAGTGCAGAATGCGGCAGCCCGCCTCCTGTTGGGGACGGGTCATCGGGAGCACATTACACCGGTGCTCCGGACTCTGCACTGGCTGCCAATAGCGTGCCAAGCTAGGTTCAAGGTTTTGGTGTTGATTTATAAGGCCCTTCACGGTCTGGGCCCCTCATACCTCAGGGACCGCCTCGCCCTCCGTGCCCCAGGGCAGCCCCTTCAGTCTGCCTTCGGTCTGCCGGGGGTGCCTTCTTGGAGGTTCCCTGTGTTAAGCGGGGGGCCACAATGGAGAGGGCATTCTCGGTGACCGTGCCGCACCTTTGGAACTCCCTTCCGGAGGAAGCTCGCCTGGCCCCAAGCCTATTGACATTCCGGCAAAGTTGTAAAACCTGGCTGTTCTCCCAGGCCTTTGGGGAGGGAAGGAGGGTGGGTTAGAAGGTTTTATCTCCCCTACCCTATTTATTGTTTTAATGTTTTCCCAGGCCCTGTTTTAATATTTGGAATGGTTTTTGATGTTTTAAAATGGTTTTATATGTATTTTAGATGTATTATTGTTGTTGGTAGCCGCCCCGAGCTGTTTTCAGGAGGGGCGGGGTATAAATCCAGAAAATAAATAAAATAAATAAATAAATAAATGACGGCACCAACTCTGGTTGGAGGAAAAA
>QEPC01009382.1:378320-399494 GCA_003113815.1 Sphenodon punctatus | reverse complement strand
GCCCAAGTTGCAAAGCTTGAACCCT
Organism: Sphenodon punctatus; assembly: GCA_003113815.1. NCBI lineage: Eukaryota > Metazoa > Chordata > Lepidosauria > Sphenodontia > Sphenodontidae > Sphenodon > Sphenodon punctatus. The sequence goes on along the minus strand of QEPC01009382.1, from coordinate 399,469 downwards.
GCCTCAGTATGCCTTCCTTTATTGACACAGTGTGTGTCTGCCTACCCTGGCAACCCTGGGTGATGTACCACAGGGAGTATGATGGCGCCTCAGCAGCAGTGGAGGCCTACCTGGAGGAGGAGCCATGCATGGCTCCATGAGTGCAGTGTACAGGCAAATCCTGCTGCTGCTGTCTCTGCTGTTCCACGGGCTCTGAGCCCGGGCAACCCAATGTCTGCTGCTGCTACTGCCAATGTTACCTCTGCTCTCTGTGCCACGGGTCCTGTGCCCGGGCAATCCAATGTCTGCACCAGCTGCCAATGCTGCCTCTGGGAAATCCAGTGTCTGCTGCCAATGCTGCCTCTGTTGTCTGTGCCATGGGTTCTGCACCCTGGCAATACAGTGTTTGCTGCTGCTGCCAATGCCGCCCATGCTGTCTGTGCCACGGGTTCTGGGACCCATCATTCCACTCACAGAGAGCCATCATTCAACCGCATCAAGAAACAGCCACTTCAGCCTTAGGACCCACCACCGGAGTTCTGGGGCCAGGTTACAGGCAGGGAGGGCTGTGGCCAATATCTAGAAGCTGCCACTCTAGCCCCAGGACCCCCTATCATGGGTCTGGGACCATCATTCCTCGCACAGAGAGCCTTCGTTCCACTGCACCAAGAAACAGCCACTCTAGACCCAGGACCAGCCGTCAGGGTTCTGGGGCCAAGTTACAGGCAGGGAGGGCTGTGGCCAACATCTAGAAGCTGCCACTCTAGCCCCAGGACCCAGCATCGTGGGTCTGGGGCCATCATTCCTCGCACAGGGCTCCCATACTTTTTCCGAACGCACGAACCGAGCTGAACACGACCGAATCGAACGGCCGAACCGAACCTCGATCTATTCGCCCATCCCTAGCTGGCAGGCCCCGCCTTTGTCCCCTGCCCTGGGCACCGCTAATTGTAAGGCTGGCCCTGGTTGTGTAGTTAAGGCTTTAATAAAACTTCCTCTTCTTTTTACTTCTGTAGTTAAAGCCTAAATAATTTTTGTTTGTTTGTTTGTTTTTTTAAAAGGACCTCAGCTTAATGATAATAAATGGTATGGTGATAATAAATGGTATGGTATGTATGACGGGGGAAAAGATGTTGCCTATTTGGTTGCGTTCTGTTACGTGGTGCTCTATTTGGTTATGTGGGCAGAATATGAACTTAAACAGCAGCTCTAATTGATTTTTTTAAATGATGCTTTTCCTAAATAAACAAGTAAAGAACTTTGTGGAAAGGCAGTTGGTGCATGCATTTACATGTGTATGCATGTTGATGCATGGAGGTGCACATCTATGTGAATTTCTTACATAGATATCTCCACTGATTTGCAATTTTAAAATTTTATTTATTTATTTAAGACAGTCTATTTTTGAACAGAGAAAGTCAGGAATTAATGAGTAAAAACAGACTTCAGAAGCTTCATAAGTTGCCAGCACAATAAGAACAGATGGAAGGATTTAAAAACTTTGTCCTGAACAACGTACAAAACTTCACCAAAAAGAATACCTTGCCTCGAATGTGCACTGTTCTAACGTGAGTATTAACAAGTTTACCAGGCTGAAATGAGTATTTTAAAATATCCCGCCTCCACATAATAGGCCCCCGGGTTCCTTTAAATTTGAAGATTAGATAATAAAATCATAAGAACATAGGAAGTGCTATACTGAGTCAGACCAATGGTCCATCAAGCTCAGCATCCTGTCCTCCGCCAGTGGCCAATATCGATCGCATGGGAGCTGTTTCAGTTATCCTAATTTTCCATGTTAGAAAATGCTTTCTAAGGGTAACAGAGGAGATGATAGCCCACACTTGTTGGGTGTCCACCTGCCTGTCTATTAGATTTTCACCCCTAGCCACTGCTCATGGTGGAGTCTCGGAACATGTGAAGCCCACTGTGCAGGTAAATGCAGGCTAATGTGTGCCAACATGTCTGCATCCTGTCAATTAGGTTTCATGTACTCTGTACACATACAGGTCTGTCAGCACCATCAAGTCATGGGTTTTAAAGCTAAAGCATTCTGAGGGGTGATTGCTTCCTGCCCCTCTCTTCACTCTCACTGTCGCCTTAAAATCCCAATGCATGCCAAAATTCACACATATGTTGTCCCAGTCTCTCCTGGTTTGCAGCACATGCCCAAAATCCATTATCTTCTCCAGAGTGACTTCCACAGTCTTTTTATCATCGTGGCCATGACTCAGAATGACAGCCAAGTAACTATGGTAAGCTGGTGGGGAGACACTGTTTATTGCTATCTAATTGTGTGTGTGTGTTTCCTTTACTGTGTTCACAGGTGGCCAAGAGAGCACCAGGGGACAACAGGATACTCCCCAGGAAAGGGGGGGGGGACCATGATAAGCAGTAATCATGTGAGCAGAATCATGTGCCCCAGAGATCCCACCACAACAACCACACAGCAGCAATCTAGGCCAGGTGTTCATTCCCACTCCTCTTTGGGTGGGAAGGGCAGCCATTAGATCAGGCAAAGGCTGAAACACTGGAAAGGGGGGAAGTCTGAATTAATGGCTTCCTTGTTGCCTTGCTACAGGACTGCCACTACAACAGGTGCAGACTAATCCTGCAGCAACAAGCAGAACCAGGATCTGATCTTATCTCACCATGCCAAGGCCTGCCTGGACCATTCCTGCATGGAGAAATAAATCCCACCAAAAGCCAGCAAGCCCAAGCCCCAGCAATCACAAAATTAAGAAACCAGACATTCATCCCCACCCAGGGGCACCCTCTTGCCATGGCATTGGTACTGTGGCACTGGTAACTTGAACAGACCAGGCAAGGGGAAGTGGAGCCAGGCAGAGAGATCCCTCTGGCCTCATGGTGTCAAGTGCAATCAAGCAGCAGGCAGAACTAGAATCAATGTGGCACCCAATTATTTTTTTTAAAAACTGCATGGCATGGTAAAGGTAAAGGTAACCCCCATCCCCCAGCATTGGCCCTATGGATAGGCCAGGTCAAACCATACCATGCTAAGACAGGACAGGCATCCCTCCCGCCCCCCAGTTGATTACTTACAGATTCAGCAGCACTGTAGCACACAGCCAAATTCACCAAAGAGAATTGACAAAATGACTGCAGCCACTTTTATTTTGCCCTGCCAGCCAACCAAAAGCTTGCCATCTGGCTTGACCAGCCAATCAAAACTTACCATCTGGCTTACCTCAACTGTTCCCTCCTATACCCCTCCCCCCTACTAAATATGGCACTAAGTCTCATTTGCGAAGAAAGGAAGTTCAACTGTCCACCAGCCCCCCATGCATGTAACAGTTTCTGAAGTTTCCCGAAGTTAGGGCCTTGGTCCTTGGAACTTCGGAATTCAGAATTTCTGAACTGAATACCATAATATTCGCTGAATTCTGAAGTTTTCCAAAGACTTTGTTTCAGCCCTAATTTTTAAAGGCTTTAATTAACAATTTTTATTAAACATTTTAAAATAGGTTTAACGTTATTAATAAACTTTCAACTTTTTGAAAATATCATTAGTGTCAAAGTATAACTGATTTGTGGGAGCAATGCAGTTGATGGGATGTCAGAAGAGATCCCGGATTTCCCCAGCTACGTTGCTCTGCTCTGATCAGCTGGTTCCAAAACAGTAGCACTGGTTTGCTGGAGCAAACTGGGACTGGGTGTGTGTGTGGTTCTCTAATGTGACCCCACCCATCTCACAGTTGTGGAGAACACAGGCGGTGATGGTTAGCAGAGGCGCTCCAACTGGAAATCTCTCCTGGACACAATGCTCTTTGGCACTGCTTCAGAAGCCTAAAAGTCCTCTCGAAAACTGAGTGGGTGGTGGTGAGCTGCCTGTTGAGGTAACTTTGCCCTGGGGTGCAGGCAATGCTTTAGGCCTTCATAAATCAGGGTGGCAGTGGGTAGGCAGGGTCCCCCAGAACAGCAGGCCATATGGGCACCCCCTTGATGCAGGTTTCAGTGTTGGGTCCACATCTTCCAGTGTTGGTGAAAGATGTAGACATCATGGTTCACATCCATGACCTAGGCACAGTGATTCACTATGGCCTGAAGAACCACAGAGAAGACTCCTTGCGGTTTAAGTTGTCGTTTTTGTTATGGGGTAGCAGATAACGGTGATATGGTTCCCACTGATGTCCCCTATACAGTTCAGAAACCGTTTCCACTGAAAGCCATCCATTATCTCTGTAATTACTGTAATTACCTCATTACAGTCAACCAACTGTACCACCCAGTTCAGAAGCACTTCCAGAATCATGGTGCAAATGTTCACCATGAAAGTTCCAATGCCAAATTTCTGGGTGACAGAAAGGCAGGAGTCTGGGGTGGCAAACTTCCATATGGCAATGACCACGCATTTGTGCACTAGGATGGGCTACCACATCCCTGTGCTCTCTTTCTTCTACTCAGGCCTGAGGATCTCGGCTATCTGCGGGACAAGGCAATAGGGTATCCTGAAGCTGGAGATCCACTCAGTATCTCCCCACAAGGACAGCACATTCTCCCACCAATCTGAGCTTTTTCTTTCACCCAGACCAGCCTCTGTGTGGGTAACAGCAACGTCAATCTTGCCCGTTGTAGTTTATTGTCGCAGTAGGAAAGAAAGTGCACAGCACTGAATCAGGAATTGCCTCTTTGCTGTGGTGTGCCCCACTATTCCTGCCGCAACTTGAGTGAGTGGCCGTTTGTGCCTAGAAGTGTCATTGAGTCAACAGCAGCAGGTGGTTTGGATCTGCTGGATTGCTCGCAGGTTCTGCTCAGCAGTGTAATGAATGCCTGGAGGGTGATAATGAAGACCATGAAGTTCTCAGGATCTATGGTTTCAGTACAGGGCATCCATGAAGTCTGCAGACCATGCACCAAATGTTTTTTTTAAATTTGAAGAGCTAGGCTGCCTAGCTGGGACTGTCTGCGTGCCACATGTGAAAAAGCAGGCAGGGATAGCAGGCGTCCCTTCCAGAGTCATAAAATCCAGAAGAAAGGAACAGTGGTGTGGTCTCTCCTTCGCAGAGTTTGCCATGGCTGCGTGTCATGACAGGAGGTGCTATACTGGGAACCGGGGCTTGGTGGGCAGAGTGTGGCAGGGAAGAATGCCTTCAGGTCTATTAGGTTTGTCATGCTAAACTTGTGCATGGGGTGACTGGGGGCTGTCCACACGCACAAAAATACATGCAAGGGCTGCCCGTTTATGCGAATTAAGACTGACTGGGGGCTGCACAGACAAACGTGGACTCCAATGGGCTATTGTCTTCTTTGTTAACACCTTAAGGTTTGTGCGACACGCAGAACAATGGCAATGAAGCTGAACAACACTAAAGCTTCCCTCCGGCCTCACATAGAATGTATTTGAATATAATGAAATCTATCTTAGGACTCAACAGGATAATTTTGTTTTCACGTCCTTTTCTATTTAGACAATATCTTTGCGTGCCATCAACATAAATAAATTCATTCATACACATGAATTATGTATTAAATTCCTTAGACTGATTTACACATAAATAAAGAAAATTATAGTTGAAGCCAGAAATATAAATGGCCTATTTTGAGGTGTTGTGCTAAATTCCATAAATTTATCACTTGAGAGCCTTTTTTTAAAAAAAAAAAAAGAAAAGCCATACTTATTGGCACTAAGCTAGTGAAGTTAATTTTCTATCAATGCAGAATTTTGCCTCTCCATCATTACAGCAGCTACCTCAAATGGTAGTATCTCTCTTTCTTGTCGGCACATCCTCTACCTGTCAGATATCTTCATTTTGCCCTGTGATATACAACGGTAAAATCAAGAAACATAAAGACTAGTTATTCTCCACCACCTCAAAATTCAGTAGTCTAATGTCAGAAACTTGTTATTCTGTATTTTGACAATATATATTTATAATCTGAGGAGAAAATGAAATAGAGCGAGAGCATGTCTGATAATCTCTATTAGTTTCTAGATATAAGAACAGCACCCTTCAGGCACGGAATGCCCACTTCTCAATGGGAGATGTGGAGATAAGGGAGACCAACTGGCATTCTGTCACTATCTCCAGACCATTCAAAGTAAGAACCCTCAAATAAGCAGGGCACAAGAGAGGGAGGTATGGACCAGACAGATAAAGCAACACTGTCCATACAGGAAATCCATCCTAAATGGCATGGTATGGTCACATTCACTTTTATAAAGTCTCTCCTACCCCTGCACTTTGTGGAGTGGAACCAGGCAATTCTAAAGGGCTAATGAAGCAGCATAAATATCCTTGTAAATGTTGAGAAATCCAAGAATTTCAGGTGATGAATAAACTGTTCATTTTGTGGGTGAGCAGAAGTGAACTAGCCCCACCGGAACAACGTGGGAAAAACTCCATGTGAATAATGTCTTTGTTCATTTATTTGTTCATTTATTTATTGAGAGGTGTCTACTCCACCTCTCAATAAATATTAAAATCACAGAAAGCTGCAGAAAGGTCATATAACACTAAACCTTTATTATTTTTCCAATGGAAACAGTATATTTCCTAGTACTTTATTAATCATCATCAAATAAATATAATTACTTCCATTAGCATTAAATGCTGAACATTGTGTCATGTACTCTTCAACTTTTATTTGTACTTCTCTAGCTAATTCATATAGGCATATGAAATCTCATTTCAGACTGCTAGCACATGCCTATGTATTGCTTAAATCCTTTTTAAAGAATGTCATTAAGTGAGAGTGCACAGGATGAATCTCACAAAGAATTCACCTGAGCTTATTGTTTTCCAGTCATTTGTCCAGGTTCATGTAGACATGGTCAAAACTGGATGGATTTTGATTTTTTGTTTTAAAAACAATGAAATTTTCAACTCTCTCTAATCACACAGCTTTGATTCATATGAACACATTGTTGCCATGGTTCCAGAGAACTGTAAATGGCTTTAGGTATGAGGAAAGTGCTGGTGGAATATGTTGCAGATATTACTGAGTAACTTTGTAGGTTTTTCAGTACTCTTTACATTAGGATGTAATTCCCTTTAGTTTTCACCTGTGCTAAATGTTCTCTCATAGCTTTTAAAATAAGGATGAAGAAATGGAATATAGATGATGGATGGGAAGGCAAGGGCAAGTTGGGAAATTCCCAATCCAGCTTTTTCCCTCCCTCATAGAAGATAGTTTTCCTCTGTGAGGTAAAACTTCATTGGAAGACAAGCATTTCCCAACAGGATTTCCTGCTGAAATAAAATGTGGATGGCTTGTGATTAGGGCATAAAGGGGTATCAGGATTGGCCCAGAGATCTCCTACCTCTGTCTTGTTACCGCAGCGCCCCCTGGTTTACCAAGGGGGTGCCGTGTATGAAGCAGGTAGGTAGGCGACTAGAGCGATGCTGGCGTAGGACTCGCGCTGAATCTGACCGACTTCTCCATAGGGCCCAGGCCCATTTACAGTCCTATGCTCAGGCAAAGAAAGAGTTTTTTGCTGCCCTCATAGTGTTTGCAAAGTCGCGTCCAGCGGAGCTGTTCCGGGTGGTGCGGGGGCTGGTCAGTCCGGCCTCCCTCTGTCTGGACAGGGACTTGTACCAGGCCCGCTGTGAGGAGTTTGCCACCTACTCTGTAGACAAGATCGCTCGGATTCAGAGCAACTTTGACACCGGATTAGGGGCAGTAGAGGTGGAGCATGAGGCTATGGAGGCCCCATCTGGCCCAACTTCTTGGGATGATTTTCAGGAAGTGATGCCAGCCGATGCTGTGGGTGTTCTGGGGTCTGTTAGACCCACCAGTTGTGAATTAAACCTATGCCCGTCCTGGTTGGTGAAGGCCTCCAGGGAGACGTTGGGGACGGGGCTGGCGAGGGTGGTTAACGCATCCCTTCAGCAGGGGAGATTGCCCCCCCCCAGTCTCAAGAAGGCTGTGGTGCACCCCCTGCTGAAGAAGCTATCTTTGGATGTAGACACACTCGTCAGTTACCGACCTGTCTCTAATCTTCCCTTTTTAGGGAAGGCTATTGAACGGGCGGTGGCACTTCAGCTCCAGATGCATCTTGATATTATCTGTTTCCTTGACCCTTTTCAGTCTGGGTTCCACCCCGGCTATGGTACAGAGACGGCGCTGGTGGTCTTAGTGGACAATCTTCGCCAGGAGATGGACGCAGGACGTTCAACATTTCTGATCCTACTAGATCTCTGAGCCGCTTTTGATACAGTGGACCCATGGGCTGCTGTTGAGACGATTGCGAGCCCTGGAGGGCCTGGATGGGACTGTTCTTGAACGGTTTTGCTCATTCCTCTCAGGGAGAAGCCAGCAGGTTGGCCTGGGGGCTGAATCATCTAGCCCCTGGGCCCTGGAATGTAGCATTCCGCAAGGTTCCATTCTGTCTGCATTGTTTTTTAATGTGTATCTACAGCCCTTGGGGGAGATCATGAGACGGTTTGGTGTGTGTTGCTACCAATAAGCTGATGACACCCAGCTTTACCTCTCCTTTTCAACTGACACAGGTCCTGCTGTGTCAGTACTGTCCCAGTGTTTGGAGACTGTGGCGGATTGGTTGGAGCAGAGCAGACAAACTCAATCCTGATAAGACGGAGGTGATGGTGGTGGGTAGGGCAAAGGTGGTGTTGGCTCCCCTCATAGAGGGGGTCCACCCTCCCATAGCCCAGCAGGTTTGGAGTCTGGGAGTATTTTTGGACTCAGATCTCCACCTGGATTGGCAGATGGAGGCAATGGCTAAAGCTACCTTCCGCCAGCTGTATCTGGTGCGGAGGCTGCGTCCATATGTTTCCAGACCTGACCTGGCCATCATCATCCATGCCTTCATCACCTTGAGGTTGGACTACTGCAACGCGCTCTACGTGGGGCTTCCCTTGATGCTGGTTTGGAGACTGCAGCTAGCGCAGAACACGGCGGCTCGTCTCCTTATGAGGCCGAGCTGACAGGAGCACGTCACCCCCGTGCTCTGCGCGCTGTACTGGCTGCCTATAGTGTACTGAGTCAGATTAAAGATTTTGGTTTTGGCCTATAAGGCCCTATACGGTCTTGACCCTTCATATCTCAGGGACCGCCTCACCCACTGCGCCCCAGAAAAACCCCTTTGGTCCATTGGGGGTGCCTTCTTGGTGGTCCCTCGTTAAACAGGGGCACACAATGGAGAGGGCATTCTTGATGGCCATTCCACAATTATGGAACTCCCGGAGGAAGCCCGTCTGGCCCCAAGTTTGTTGGCCTCCCACCGGGCCTGCAAAACTTGGCTGTTCTCCTAGGCCTTCGGAGGAGGGGAGGGTGGAGTGGGGGTAGTTATGTCTTTTAGATGGGTTTTTTAATGTTTTTATCTTTGCTGTGTTTTATTACTGTTTTATTTATTGTTTTTGCTGTACGCCACTCCGAGATGCCATGGACATGAGGGGGCAGCTAAGAAATATAAACAAATAAATCATCATGGAAGAAGCAGCAGCTGTGGATCAGGAAACATGGAGGATATGCCAAGTAAGTTTTCACTTCCATAAAGTGCCATCTTGGTAGACTGGAGTGGGAAACCTCAGTCTCTCCTTGCATATCCTCTTATGACCTCACTGGGCAGAGGAGTTATGAATGCCTCTCATATAAATGCTAGAACTAGGGGACACTCTATGACAATAATGGGAGCAGATTTTTAAAAACAAACAAAAGGAAGTACCTTTTCACTCAGCATACAATTACCCTCTGCTCTTCCTCGGAGCAGAAGCAAATAGCAATTTGGCACTGCTTCCCTCTACCTCGGGAGGAAGAAGCAAGCATTGGCAGCAAATGGTTACTCTGGCTGCGAGTCTGAGTAGGGGTTGCCTGGGCAACACAACAGAAGGCGTGAACAAAGTCTCGTACTGCGAGACATTGTAGGTGCCATCTTAAAGTGATCCATCTCCCCATGGCATTCACAGCTTGCCAGAGGAGCGAATAGGATGCTTGAGCCAGGAGGTTCATGTTCAGTAACTGTCCCAGCTGGTCCCAGGAGCAGCTCAGCATCAGCAATAGAGAAGCTCAGGCACTCCCAGAGCATGGTGAGAGGATCGCATGGATAAGCATGGGCCATCAGGCCTGCACCAGAGCACTGCCCTAGCCATACATAGGCTACCAGAGGGGATCGCCCTAAAACTGCCCAGCTACTGCCCAGCTGAGTCCTGAGGTGTATGGTGAGCCCTTCCAAGGGGCTTTCCCCAGGAGCACCATGCCTCACCTCTCCCTGATGGAAGAGCGGTCCCCACAGAGGATGTGGGAGCTGTATTAACCTGTACGGGAGCCTGGGTCCCTCCATTCCCACCCTGGCAGCTCAGTATGGTTCCTGGGCTAGCCCGGCCACACGAGAGAGGCCTCTCAGGCACCAGCCCAGTTGGGCCTTGGAAGAGGCCCACCAGTTAGGAAATTAATGAGGCACTCCTGCCCCCCTCAGTCAGCTTGCCACCCCTTTTTTCTTATCTGATGCCTAGATGCTAGAACCTAGGAATAGGTCAAAAAGACTTACAATTAAAAAAAGGGGGGGGCGGGTAGAAGTGTGAAAGCAAAGCATGGCCCCTAAGGCTAACAAAAGCAAACTCCCCCTCCAAAGAAAGGGGGGAAAGAGCAGCCTGCAAACCCTCCTCAGCAATCCCAACCCATGGATCTTCCCTGTATGTTTGGGAAGGAAGACCCTCACGGGGAGAACCAAGAGTGGGAGGTGAATTTTTAGGGAGGAATCCATGGACACACACACCCGAGGCATGGGGCAAGGCTCCAGGCCCCAACTTCTTGTTAAGGTATGACTCTAACCCCCTCCCCCCCATGAGGAGTTTACTGCAGAGTAACAGGAACAGACTGACGACCTCCAAGCCAGGATCAAGTCCCTGAAGTCCGGAGATTGGAAACCATTAGAGCTGAAAGTCAGTCCTTGGTTTTATTCAGAATTTACTGGGGATTCCATTCCCTGGGTTCCAAATTTCCGAGTAGCAAGGTACCAAGTAGCCGGAAAACTTCAGAAGCCTCAATCGAGTAATGGAGGTGCAATGACTCTGACCTGCAAAAATCTGGAACTTGTAAACGACGCAAGTAGAAGCCTGAGAGGGGAGGGGAAAGGAGTGGAATGTTGAGCGAGTGGCAGTTGAAGAGGAGGAGTTGGAGAAAGGGAGAAAATGGAGGGATATGTAATCTGTCGAATATGATGTTAGTTGGCACCCTCCTAATCCACGGATAGCGAACTTTGGGTTGAAGTTCAAGGAGAACTCTGATGCAACCACCCCTTCCAAACACCAAGAGTAACCTGCCATCACCGGGACAGTGGACAAAGTTGAATCTGGGGGATCTGAATACCGGGCGCTGCGTAGCTGGGAGAACAGCTGGAATACAAAGGCCGTTCATGAGCATTCAAGGGGCAGCTGGAAACCAGGACATCAGAAGAGTGCAGATTTGTGGAGTTTTGGGAGCTTATTAGCTGGGAGTCTGGGACATTAGAACTGTTAATGTGTAGTGATTATTCTAAGAAACTGTTAAAACCCATTCTATTGTTAACTAACAGAGACGAAGAAGAAACTGGTCCCTAGCCTTTATAGAAACCATTAGCTGAATGTATAATCTAAAATATAGTTTTAATTGTTATTAGAGTTAAAGGTTTACTTGTTAAATCCAGTGAGTCTTTGGTTTGATTGTCTCTGCCTCTCCTCCTGCTTGTAAAAGAGGGACCCCAAGGCATTACAGAGGCACGATTATGCACATGTCCAGAATGACTCACTACTTCTGTTCTTACCCTGTCTGTTTATCAGATGATAGGCAGAGACCAAACCTTTTCTGTTAATAACCTCAGATTTAGGGAAAGTACAATGGAGAGTTTGCTAAAAGTAAAACAGCTAAGCTTTCCCCTCCCCAAAGAGGTGAATGCCCCAAAGGACAGATTGTAAAAACAGTGTTAGCAGGTTAAGGGTGACTTATGAGTGACCCAAAATTCAATAACTCAGCTCCAGTTTTTACTGTTTTGTTTTCCTATAGTCAGGAACCCTTGTATCCCCAGGGAAACAAATGATCTATTGTCCAGGGAGCTGAAAGTTGCTTAAAATAGCTTACAAAGTGCCCCTTTTCCTCCCCGGCATGTTATCTGAACCATTAGTTTGCATGCAAGAGGCTAGAGCAGGGGTGGGGAACCTCAGGCCCAGGGGCCAAATGTGGCCCTTGGCAAGTTTTTATGTGGTCCCTTTCCAGTGTCTGCAACTGGCCCCTGGATCCAGTCTCTACCTCCAAGCACTGAAAAACTGAGCTCAGGATAACAGGGCAGAGAGGAGTGTCTGCACAGAAGGACAGGGAGCAGATCCACAGCACACATCCATGATTTAGGCCCTTCTTTTCTTGGATACACCTGTAAAGCACCCCCACCCTTAAAGTGTAACGTGGCCCTCGGAGCTCATACTAATTTTCAATGTGGACAGGTCAGGAAAGGTTTCCCACCCAAGAGCTAGTCAGCTCTAATTTTCATGTAAGCACAAATAGCCCCTTGCATGAAAATTAACGGTTCAGATACATGTTGGGGAGGAAAGGGGGAATTTGTAAGCTATTTGGTTCAAGCAAAGCTAAGCAAGGAGGTGCAGAAGGGCAGTACCATAAGCCTCTTTGATACACTACCAATGTCCACTTATGAACTCCCCACTGGGGGTGGTGCCAAAGAAAGCCGCGGGCAATTTTGCCTCATCAACCACTTCTCCTTCCCAAAGAGGGAGTCAATAATGAGACCATACCCGAAGAACTCTGCTCAGTATGGTACACATCATTCGACTCAGAAGTCAAAATGGTGCAGATCTGCGGGCCCAGGGCCCGACTCACAAAGAGTGATAAAAAGTCCACTTTCCGCTTCCCCCTGGTCCACACCCAGCAGACTTCAAGCTTCTCAGGCATGAGTCTTAAGGTGGATTTTACTTTGGCAAGACCAAGGCAATTGGTTGTTCCATATCCTGTGTGGCCTTTGAGAAGTTCTGCTTGATATTGAGACTTGTTACAGAGGGTAGTGAGGCAGAGTGGGGGGAGCCAGATCTAGTCCAGACCACACACTATCTCGATGACTTTCTGTTCACAGGAAGGGCAGCCACCAGAGTGTATCCACCTTCTTGCAATCTTTCAGAACATAGCCAAGGAATTCTGGGTTCTTCTGGTGGCAAAGAAAACCAAGGGTCCTACAACCAAGCTGACCTATCTGGGGAATTGAGCTAGACACAGTTGGTTCCTTCTCTCAGCTTCCAAGCAACAAACCAATGGCCCTCAGAAGGGATGTGAACACGAGTCTGACTGCAGTCAAAGTAACCGTGAACAAGCTGCAGTCACTTCTGGACAGCCTTAATTTTGCCCGACGAGTCATGGTTCTAGGGAGACCATTCATGTCCTGCCTCTACGCACAGGCAGGGAACAATCATCCGCTGCAGTTTCACGTTAAAGTCACAAAGAACATGTGCAAGGACTTGGCATTATGGGACGCTTTCTTGGCAGAGTATGGGGTCACTTTTTGGAGACAACACCTCCTCCTCGAGGCAGAGCTTCAGATCCAGTCTGACACTGTGGGCAGGCTAAGTTTTGGGTTGTACTTGAGAGTCTGTTGGTGTGCAGCCCCGTGGCCAGATAGCTGGGGGGAGAGAAGGTATAACAAAAGACTTGATGTTTTTGGAATTCTACCCAATAGTGGTAGCCATTCATCTGTGGGCAGATGACTTTTCCAACAGGCTTATTCTGGGACGATAACAGGGCAGTGGAATATGACAACAATAAAAAGTCACTCAAGTCAGCAAGGATCCTGAGGCTAGTCAGGATATTCATGTCAACATTCTTGAGAAGAAATATTTTGTTTGTGGCAAGGCATATGCCCGGTATTAACAACAGCATGGCTAATGCCCTTTCTCGCTCACAGATGGACTGTTTTGGCCTACTTGCACCAGGAGCGAAGGGAAAATAGAAATATGTGGAACATTGGATATTAGAGCTATTCCAGATGTTGCAAGGTTCCTTAACCCCCATTATCCAGAGCAGCCTATGAGAAGGTGTTCCGGAGTTTCAGGAATTCTGGTCCCAGAATGGCTGGTCTCTGTGGTTCCCCATCTTGGAACCTCATACTAAACTTTGGGCTATCACTGCAGGTCCTTGCCCTGGGAACAGTGACTTCAAAGATACCCTCCCTAGCGTATTGGTGAGTCAGCCCCCACCAGATCAGTGATTCTTCCTGAGGTGTTTTCTGGCGAGTTGGGCATGGGGGCAAGAGTGAAGGGAAGACACTAGGGTCCCAACCACTCCCCCTCCTGGTTATATTATGAGTGCTTTTGCAAGTATGCTTCCACAGCTTCGACGTAGCACTGTATGCCACAGCCTTCCGAATAGCCCTATTTGGGGCATTTAGGATAAGCGAACTGGTGCCCAATTCTCAAACAGATGGGTTGGGGAGAGCTCTGGACATAGCAGGTGTAGGTTGGGAGGGGAACACGCTAACCCTGTGTCTGCATTGCTTAAAAGCAGACCAAAGAGAGTGCGGAAAAGGCATTCCTTTGCACCCTTCGGTGGATACCCAACTTTTCCCAGTCCATGCACTAAGATATTACCTGAGTCAATGGTCAGGTTTGCCTGGCCTGTTGTTTAGGCACAAGGCAGAGAGCTACTTACCACAATACCAATTTGCTGCGGTCTTGCAGTTGTGCCTCAGAGGAGCTGTGACTGGATCCCAGCAAATTTGGAACCCACTCCTTCAGGATTGGCGCGGCAAGTACTGCTGCAGCCATAGGATTCTCCAGTTAGGAAATTCAGAGTGTATGGCAGTGGTGACTGAAGACCTTTAGATTCTACAAGAGGGATACAGGCAATCAGCTAGTGTGAAGTGAGTCCCACCAACAGTGTTTGTTTCTTTATTTCAGAGCCCCCAGCCAGCCATCCATGGTGGTGTGGATTTTGGGGCACAGCATCATCCACTGGGTGGCAAAGTCAGCCAGAAACAGTGGGTGGGGAACACAACTTCGCCTGAGTGGGCTGAAGTAATATGGAAAGGGAAGAGTGGAATGCGCTGGGAGCAGCTGCTGCCTGCCTTATATGCAGCTAAGTGTTCACCTCCACCAGGTATCCTGTTTATCCACCTGGGTGACAATCATTTCACCTGGGATAAGCCTTGAGGCTCACCAGACATGTCAAGACTGACCTTAAAGTAGCTCAGCAGATGTTCCAAGCCACATTGGTCATATGGACCAATATGTTAGAGAGGAGGATATCGATGGATGTACAGCACCCAGAAAGGATCAATAAAGCTCAAAATTTATTTATTTATTTATTTCAATAAATTTCTACCCCGCCCCTCCTGCAAAAGCAGCCTGGGGCGGCTTCCAACAATAAAACAATAAAAACAATTTAAAACATTCAATACAATAATATGAAAACAGCGCTCAAGATATAATAAATACACAATAAATAATGGGTAAGGTGGGGGAGCTAAAACCCCTCACCCTCCCCTCCCACCCTCCCCAAAGGCCTGGGCAAACAGCCAGGTTTTACAGCTTCGCCAGAACGTCAACAGGCTTGGGGCCAGGCAAGCTTCCTCTGGAAGGGAGTTCAAAAGGCGCGTCCCGGCCACCGAGAACTCCCTCTCCATTGTGGCCCCCCGCTTAACACGTGGGACCTCCAAGAAGGCACCCCCAGCAGACCGAAGGAGCCGCTCTGGGGCACAGAGGGCGAGACGGTCCCTGAGGTACGAGGGGCCCAAACCGTGTAGGGCTTTGTAGATCAACACCAACACCATGAACCTGGTTCGGCACGCTATCGGCAGCCAGTGCAGGGCTCGGAGCACAGGTGTAATATGCTCCCGACGGCCCGTCCCCGTAAGGAGATGGGCCACCGCATTCTGCACTAGCTGCAGCCTCCGGACCAGGAACAAGGGAAGCCCCATGTAGAGCGCGTTACAGTAGTCTAGCCTCGAGGCCAAAAGAAGGCCAACAATGAAATTAGCCAATGGCTGATGGTCCAGGGTAGGGGAGACAATTACACATGGGGAAGTTTTAGTAGGCATGAGTTATACAGAGATTATGAGGTTCACCTTTCTGAGGAAGGATATAATTTGTATCTAGGGGTACTGAAAGCGAAGCTGCAGGAGACTAGCCGTGAACCAGCCAAACAAAGCTGGTAGTTCATGTGGTAGGGTTCAGATCTAGTTGAAAAGTTGACTGATGGGTGAGGATATAGTTTAAATCAGAAACATATCCTTAAGAGATGAGAACTTGGCAGCACTCAGGGTCCCAGGGAGGCTCAGTGTATCAGTCATGCTGGGGGAAGGGAGGTGAGTGACTGAGTCAATGGAGGCCAGACATGGCCCAGGAGATAAAGGTTCCCCTCCCCCTTGTTTCAGATCCCCATCAAGGGGGCATAGATATTAGCACCCCATTTTGACAAGGGGGAACTCTGGGTACAGGGGTAGCGGGTAAGCAATTAGTGCATTAGCAAGTAGGAGGGGAGTTACCCGAGTCCACCTCGGGAACCCCCTGCACAGTTGTGTTGGAGTTAGGTTAAGTTAGAAATTTGGACCCCAGTTTAACTGGGGGTGGGGCAGACAGGCCACTCCACCCTCCAACGTTTCATTATGTTAAATTAGCAATAAAGGGTGTGGCCATTCAAAACCCACACATGTGTCCTTGTCTCCTTCAACAATTAACTTGTGGAACTGGTTGCCAGGGGATGTTGTGTGAAGGCATTAGCATAGCTGGGTTTAAACAAAGATGGAATACATTCTTGGAGGCTAGATCCATAAATGGCTATTAGTTAAGTTGTTCAGGGGACGTAACCTCTGACTGTTGGCAGATAGTAATGAAGAATGGGGAATAAATCACTCCAATATGACTTCTTGTGTACTTCTATGAAGTGACTGAAAATGCTCACTGTTGGAGCCAGGAAGGTGGGCTAGATGGACCACTGGTTTAATCCAGTATGGGACTTATGTTCTTATGAGTGTCTTCAAGCATGGACTTTGACTCCTGGCATCAAAAAGGCCAAATTCCATGGTAATTTCCTGCAAATTTATTCTATACAGTGAACTTGCTGCTTACACTTATACCTGCTGTGTTCCTTATAATGGACACAATACCAAACCCCATCCGTGCAATCCTCCTCCATAAAAGTCAAGAGGAGTTTTGCCATTGACTTAAATGGGTGGAGTACTGTACCTTTAGTCTAGCATTTTTTGACTTTACTTGCCTGACAAAGGGTGGTCTGTACGTTTGCATGCTCTCATCAATGGAAGTTAGTCTAATAAAATATATCATCTGAACTCCTTTGCCTCCATCTGTTGCGTTTGGGACCAACACAGCAACTACACTCTTTCTATGACTAGATTACAGTCTGACCATTCCTAGTAGTTTCTCTTCAGAGGTTACTTGTAGAATGTTACAATTATATGATGCCTATTCTAAGAATTTCTCCACAAAGGTTTTGATGCAAAGTCACTGCAAGTCTTTGGCCCAGGGAATGATCTGAACAATTTGATTCAGAATACCAAACACATCAGAAATGATTTACAAGATGAAAGAAAACATTTTTGAATGAATGTCGCCAAACCATAACTCTTTGGCTGCAATAATAATGGGTGTGTGAAGAAAGCAGGCTTTTTTTTACACATTGTAATCAGCATTAATGAACCATGTATAATTCTACATTTACAGTCAAAACATTTTCATCTGAAAAAGACCATAAATTAACTTTACTTCCTGAAGCAGTCTTTAGAAAATAGTCTCCTTTCCAGTGGTAAAAGGATTTTTTCACTCTCGTGATCCATAAAATTAAAAATATCCAGGTATGGAATCAGAGTTAAGATTTATTTATATTAACTGTCATGTTCTTGACGGATATCCAAGCCTATTTTAAAAAAATAATTTCTATGCAATGTAAAAATTACAGCAGGGATTCAAGCTGCAAAACAGTGTGTAGGCTTTCATTCCTCATGTCAGATTGTATGCCCTGGTGTGCCAAAATATTCTATCAGATCAAATTAAATGTAATCATTTGTAATAATAATTTCTGAGGTATTAAATCAAAAAAGAAGTGCGATTTCACATGGAGATGATTGTGACTATGTTCTGTCATATACACAGGGACTCCCAAGTACTCCAAATATAATACAGTTTGCACCAGCAAAAGCTAGGACAAAATAAATTCACATCTACACAAACAAACCCACACAAATTGAGGTAAGGTTTTGCTGTGTGGTCAGCTACAGATGTCAAGCCTGATTAGATACGAGATATGAGCAACTGGACTGTTCCTGAGTAAATGGTTTCAGGACTGCGGCCGCTGAGTAAAACCACCCACAAACGCAAAGTGATATTGTGATTCTTCCGTACTGTGACAAGGTGAACATTACAGCCTTTACATGTGCTTGCGAGTCAAGAGGGATCAAACAGAACTATACTACTTTAAAGATCTTTAAGGTTGGATTCTCAGTTTGGTCTAAATCAGTGTAGCAGCAGACAAGGATTGCCCTTGTCCAGGGACTGTACATGAAATGCAGTTCTGATCCCTTTAGAGAAAAACACTAAACCCTAAATCACTGAAGAAAAGAAATCTTGCCCGTTAGCATTAACTTCCCTGGTCGTCAAAGCCTGATAACAAAACACATATCTAGAATTAGTAGGACTGATATTTGTTAGGTTCTTTTTATACGGACAGAAAGGGCAGTAAAAGAGCAAGCTACAAAATATAAAAACAGGCCCGGCCAGATCCAGAGAAGTTAGAGCCCTGTGCAAAATGGTGGCATGGAGCCCCATTACGCACACTGACTCTAGAGAAAAAGGAAAAATGTTAGCATTATTCATTTGTGATGTTTGTTTAAACAGAACATCCCCTTAAAGGGCCGGAGCTTCCTGTATTGCACACCCTGCAGGCCCATATATTATGCTGAGGTTTTTATTTCTAGATTACTCATGGCCCCATGTGTTGAGTGTCACCTCTAAACCATCACAGGATCCAGCTTCCCATGTTAGTGGCTCCGGGGCCTCTATTTCGCTACCAGCACTTTTCACACTCCTCTTCAGGTTTACTCATGGATGTCATGTAACGCTAACCCCTGCGGTGATTCCCAACACATGGTGCCTGGTACGGTTCCACAAACTGCACTTGCTGAGATCCAGCCCTCCAAACAGGCAACCCCACTTTCAACTTAAATTGTGTTGTTCTGAACTGAGAACAGGGCCGGCCTTAGGATTTGCGGGGCCCTGGGCAAAGATATGCGGGGACCCTGGTGGCGCCTTCCACCTGGGGGCAACCTCTGCAGTTCCCTGAAGGTGGTCAAGTTTGGGGCCTGAGAGGGAGTGGTGCCCCCACAATCTGTCCTGGTAAAAATAGAGGCCACTGCAGGGCCCTCAGAAAGAGCAGGGCCCTCAGCCACAAAAACAAGGCAAAGACTACTTCCAATTCAAAATTACCACAGCTGATATGAAGAGGAAAGGAAGGATATCATATCTAGCAGTAAAGTGACTACCATGTCATTTAGTTTGGGGAGAAGAGTGGTCTCTTAGATGAGACCTTCAAAACAGGGTATTATTTGTACTGTATAGCTTTAAAAAATAGTGCAAGATCCTAGGAAGAGTAAGGCCACATTCCAACAAACAGTTAATTCAATGAAGTTGGGCCTTACTTCTGTTTTACTTCTTAGGCATCCACATGAACAGAGTATGAAAACGAAGTTATTTAGGAGTAAGAAGAGAAGAATGTACTCCAGAAAAATGAAGCATATTTTTCCAAGTATCTGTTCGTGTAAACACTTATCGGGGTGAGAAAAGTGACCCTGGGTCAGTGATCATTATGTCTCCGCTAGGAAGAAATAGGCACAGTGTTACTTTGATTTGCACTGTTCATCTGAACACTACTGAAGAGGAGTAGTTAATTCAATTTAATTAAATCAAAGTTGTTACTTCGGTTTGCACTGTTCATCTGAACACTACCAAAGTTGTTACTTTGATTTAATTAAATTGAGGTACTTACCTCTGTAAATTGGAACATGGCCTAAGAGATAGTTCAAGTGTCCTTGACCATAAAATGTTCCCCCCTGTTGTGCTTAGTCTTTGTTCTTGCAGTAACAACAACATATTAACAACATACAACAACATAACTAAATATTAACAAATCACCAGGATCAGATGGTATTCACCCCAGAGTTCTGAAGGAACTCAAATATGAAATTGCAGACCTTATGCTAGTAATTTGTAACCTATCACTAAAATTTGTCACTGTACCTAAGGACTGGAGGGTTGCAGATGTAACCCCGATATTTAAAAATGGATCCAGAGGGGATCCTGGAAACTACAGACCAGTAAGCTTGACGTCTGTGTCAGACAAAATGGTGGAAACTATCATTAAGAACAGAATCGCTGGGTATGTTGATAAACATGGCTTAATGGGGCAGAGTCAACATGGATTTAGCAAAGGTAAGTCATGCCTCACTAATCTGTTGGAATTCTTTGAGGGTATAAATAAGCATGTGGACAAGGGAGACCCAGCAGATATAGTGTACTTGGATTTCCAGAAAGCATTTGATCAGGTCCCACATAAAAGACTCTTGAGAAAATTAAAAAGTCATGGGATAGGAGGTAGTGTCTTACTATGGATTGGTAACTGGTTAAAGGATAGGAAGCAAAGAGTAAGACCGAATGGTCAGTTTTCACAATGGAGAGATGTAAAAAGTGATGTGCGCCAGGGATCTGTATTGGGACCGATGCTGTTTAATGTATTCATTAATGATCTGGAAAAGGGCGTTAAGAGTGAGGTGATCACATCTGCAGATGACACCAAGTTATTCAAGGTAATTAAAACACAAGCAGACTGTGAAGAACTGCAACAGGATATTACGAGACTGGGTACCTGGGGATCTACATGGCAGATGAAATTTAACGTGGACAAGTGCAAAGCGATGCACATAGGGAAAAATAATCCAAACTATGAGTACACAATGCTGGGTACTAAGCTAGGAGTTAGCACTCAGGAAAAGGATCTGGGAGTGATTGTGGACAATACACTGTAATCCTCAGTCCAGTGTGCAGGAGCAGTCAAGAAAACAAGCAGAATGTTAGGTGTTATTCGCAAAGGCATAGAAAATAAAACTGAGGCTGTCATAATGCCTCTATACAAATCAATGGTGCGACTGTACCTGGAATATTGTGTGCAGTTCTGGTCACCCCATCTCAAAAAAGACATAGCTGAACTAGAAA
>QEPC01009382.1:327710-356843 GCA_003113815.1 Sphenodon punctatus | reverse complement strand
CCGATGTTAGATCTTTTTCGGTGGTCACCCCTGTGCTGTGGAATTCGCTCCCGGAGGAGGCTCGGCTGGCTCCCACTCTCCTGCTGTTTCGGCGTATATGTAAGACCTGGCTTACATATACGGAACGTCAGGCTTTTGGCAAGGGGTGGGGGCGGGGATGGGGACTTTCCCCTCATATTGGGGTATATTTAAATTGTAATTGTTAATTGTTTTAAAATTTTATATTGTTTTAATGTTTTCATGAATGTTGTTCGCTGCCCCGGGCTGCCCTGTGGGCAGGAGGGGAGAGCTATAAATTTTAAATAAAATATAAAATAAAATAAATTCTGCACCAGCTTTAGTCTCCGAACGGTCACCAAGGGTAGTCCCATGTAGAGTGCGTTGCAATAGTCCAGTCTAGAGGTGATGAAGGTATGGATGATGGTGGGCAAGTCAGAGTCCGAGACATATGGCTGAAGTCATCACACCAGATGCAATTGGCAGAAAACACTCCTCACCACAGCCGCCACCTGGACATCCAGGCGGAGATGCGAATCGAGGAGCATCCCCAGGCTATGGACCTGAGAGACCAATGGAGGGCGAACCCCATTGATGATGGGGGCCACCACTCCCTCAGTCCCTCCCACCAGCATCACCTCCATCTTGTTGGGAGTCTACTTAAGATGGCTCAACCTCATTCAGTCCCCACTAGCCACCAGACATCGTATATGCACCGAGACTGTTGGACCTGGGTCAGCTAAAAATGAGAGGTAAAGTTGGGTTTCATCAGCATGCTGATGACATACTGATGACACCACACACTTTCACGACCTCACCCAAAGGCTGCATGTGCACATTGAATAGGAGAGGAGACAGAATAGAACCTTGCGGGACTCCACACATGAGGTCCTGGGGAGATGACGAGCAATCCCCCAGCACCACCTGCTGAGTTCTCTTGGCCAAGAAGGAACAGATCCATTGAAAAACAATTTTGCCCACCCCGGCTCGGTCCAGCAAGTGAGTCAGCAGCATCTCGTGATCAACGGTATCAAATTCAGATGACGGATCTAACAGGATCAAAAGGTTCGGCCTATCCTGATCCAACTCATGGCAAAGGACATCAACCAAGGTCAGAAGTGCAGTCTCAGTGCCAAATCCAGGACAAAAGCCGTACTGCGAGGGATCCAGAAAACTGACACTATCAAGATGCCCCTGAAGCTGCTGAGCCACCACCCATTCAATAACCTTCCCTAAAAAGGTTAGAGATTGGCTGATAGCTAGCAAGGGAGTCAATGTCAGGCAATGGTTTTTTTGAGCAGGGGCCACATCACCTCCTCCTGAGGAAGCCTGGCACTCTGCCCTCCCTGAGGGAAGACACTGACCATGCCCGCCAGCAATGGCCCTAGCATCTCCCGGCTGGCCTTAACCAGCCAGAACGGTCACAGGTCCAGTTCACAACAGATAGCTCTAACTGCCCCAAGGACATCCCCTGCATCAGTGGGCGATACCCACTGAAACGAATCCCATAAAACAGGATAAGGCAGGGCTTCCATTACCTCTAGTTCTCCTACTGCATCAAGTGCAGCATCAAAGTCACGGTGAATTTGAGCAATTTTATCCACGAAAAAGTCAACAAACATGTCAGAATGAGCACTGGAGAATTCCAGTTTCATGTGGAGGGAGGCCAGACTGATCAGCCCCCTCACCACCTGGAAAAGCTCAGCTAGACGTGACTTCAAAGATGCTATGTGAGCAGCAAAGAAACCCTCCTTTGCTGTCTCCACAACTATGGCATAGGTTCTTAAACTAACTCTATGCCATAAACGGTTGGCTTCAACAGGAGTACAGTGCCACTATCGCTTCAACCGCTGCCCTTCACGCTTCATCTGCTGCAGGTCCCTCCATAAACCAGGGGCACCTGCATTGCACCTGCACTGCTCAGGGAACGGATGCCTAGGAGCCGTTTGGTTGATGGCCTCAGTCAGAAGAGTATTCCAAAAGGCTACAAGGTCATCGAGCAGATGGTCGTCGAAGTCAGGGGGTAATTCCCCAAGAGCATTCTGGAACCTCTCTGGTTCCATAAGTCTTCAGGGACAAACCAACCAAACTGGTTCTGCACCTCTACGGGGCAGACATGTGCCAGGAGACCGGCCTGAAGGAAGTAAAGCTGCTTGGAGTGGGGTAAAGCTGTCCAAGGCATAGTAGGTGTCTCACATGGCTGCACCTAACGAGTTCCCACAGGTTAATTATGCTTTGAGTGAAAAAGTACTTGCTTTTGTTTGTTTTAAATCTGCTGCCAGTTACTTTCATCAGGTGTCCCCAATTCTAGTATTTTGAGAAAGAGTAAATAGAAGCTCTCTTCTTACTTGTTCCACACCACACCTGGTTTTGTAAGTATCTATTATCTCCCCATCTCAGTCATCTCTTTTCTAATCTGAAGAGCTCTGACCTGTTGGGCCGCTACTCTTATGGAAACTGTTCCATACCTTGATCATCTTTGTTGCTCTTCTTGCACCATCCTAGTTCTGCTATCATTTTTGAGACGAAGCGGCCAGGATTGCACACAGACAGTATTAGAAGCTAATACGTCCACTTTGAGTTTTGTGTGCCAATTAAAAAAACAAAATAATAGTCTCATATATCGGTGACCTTCTGCTTCTATTTGTAATAACTTTAAAATAAGTAAAATGAGCTCTGTTTACTACAAAGATGCATATTCTTACCTTACCACCAAATAATAAATTCTTAAAAATGGATTTACCAGAATTCTGATAAGTTTCATCTGAAATAATGGGCTGCAGTGTCTTCATATTGGTTTTCTGTGATCATTTTGTGTACTTCTTTATATTGGTTTTCTGTGTTAGTTGGTTACAACATACAAAACATAGGATAATTGTTCTCATTATGAGTAGTGGATCCATGCACTGCTCAGATCTCTCATAATTAGGGACAGTCCCCCATTGTACTGTTGGAGTCTCTCTTTCTCTCTCTCATACTCATATTGAACATGTCACATTCAGCCAGTGAATTTTCTTTGGTGAATGTCATGTTAATTTTCATTTCTTTGTCATCCACACTTTTGTCTGTTTCTAGATTTACATCATTGTGACAGAACAGAGGTCTGTAGGGCTACTAGCCCTTGAAGAGAGCTAGAGCCAGCATGGAAGTGATGTGAGCTGAATCTCAGGATCGTGGCCCTTTAAGAAAGTAAAAAGGAACCAGCCTGAGATCTGGATGGATTAGGCTCCAGAGGAAAAGAAAGGCTGGGTATGGGCTGGGCTGAGCCAGCCCACTGGGGCTTAAATACAGTGAGTGGTGACTTGGAAGTGACTGGCCCTTTAAGAGCTGGGAAGCTAAGGGCCTAGCCACACCCACTCTGGTATATAAGAGAAGTGTGAAGCAGAGGAGAGGAAGTTTGTGACTGGCAGCGGTCAGGGAAACATCTCTCCGTGAGCGGAGACCCTGCATGAGCCTTGACCATGGCCCTATAACCCTGAGGGATAAGTGAGAAGGACAGCAATTGGAGTGCTGGGTGATAATCAAGAGGCAATACCATGACTGGGGGGTTGAGGACTTGCCTGGCGACAGCCCTCTCCGGGAGCCTGAAGAGCCCTGAAAGGAGCTTACAGAAAAACTCCTAGAACTGTGAGTGAGCCAGCCAATATACTGTGGTGCAGCTGAGCTGGGGCTAGACAGGGCTGGGGTTGCCAGAGGGCTGTTTCCTGGCATTAGAGAGACTGTATATAGTACACTGTTATGGGCTACGCTGAGGGCGGGAAACTGTATGGACATTAAAGTGACTTTTGAACTAATTCCCTACTAGAGAATGACATTAAACTGAATTCTCTGCTATAAGTAACCCTAAAGAGGTCTCCTCCTGCAGGGACTTACCCCTGGGGGAACAGCACCCTGTTACAATCACTGTTTGCATTCTTCCAAGAACAAAGTGTTTGCCATACCAGGTCAGACTCTCATTTTGTATCAGCTGGAATCTGGCTTCTCTCCAGGACAGTGGATACTTCAGAGGAAAACCATTAGAAAAATCAGACTACGCATACCATACAAGTAAGTAATCGGAGGATGCTGCCTCACTACCACCAGTGCAAGTTCCCTGTGGCTTGCACAACTAGCAGAGAGCACCATTGCTTCCTGCTGTCTCTCCCCTGCCTGTAAGGCAAGTGTGGCTTGCATAGCAGAGGAGAGAGGAATGTTCCCAGCTTCCTGCTGATCAGCTGTTCAAGTGGTGTGCTTACTCTCATCCCACACCCTCTGCCAGGCAGGCTGTGCTTGGACTACAGGTGATAGAGGGTCAGTGCCCTTAATCCCCACTCCTCAGCTGCTCAGCAGGAACCTGAGAATGTTCCTTCTGTCCTCCCTGCAAGCCAACCCTGAAGACAGGGGAAAGTTTCTTCATAAAAAGAAACACAAATTTATTTTCACAGGTGCAAGTCCACTTTCACTTTTTTGTATATTTGTTCATTCGTTCAGAGTTATATGTTGCTCTTCCCATTAAGGCTGAGGGCACTGTCATGGGTTGGAGGTCTGCACCCCCGCTTTACCGGATTTGAGTGACTCCGTTTCCCTCGCGCACAGCCCACTTGAACCAGTTTTTCTCTATGGCCGGTTCAAGCCTGCCGCAGGGACAACCCCTTTGTCACACAAGGGCCCGATCCTTCCCATTTACAGACTCTTTAATCGCTGGGTTTGCAAGAGCTTGAGAACTCTTGTTGCTCACTTGTGTTCCAATATTAGACACTGACACGTCTTCATAAAGATAAGAAGTAAGTTTATTGATTACGTAAGCAAGATAGTTGATAGAGTGGTTACTAGAAATCAAAGCTAAATATAACACATTCCTGATCTCTACTGGTTGAGTTCCTAAATAAGCATCTTACCCTACAAAGGTCCATAAGTTCTTCTCAGCCCTTGATGTAAGCGGCTGGGCCTTCAGCCTTAGAGTTGCTAGAGAGTAAAGTCTTGTCTCTCAGTTTATGGTTTCCAGCCTTGCTGGCTGCAATATGGTGAGTGAGTTCCTGATAGTCACTGCCCCCTCTGGGGTACAATTCCTTATATCCCCAGGAGGAAACTCCTCGTATCTTCTCGAGGCTTCTAGAATTCCCTTTGTTCTCATGATCAGCTTTCTCTGTCTCTTGCACGTAGGCAATGGCTGCCGGCATTAGCATTGTTAATGTTTCTGGCCATCCGTCTGGGGCAATCAACAAAACTGTCTTTCCATTTCCTGGAGCTTGGTCACGTGACACAGCTCTGATCTGGGTTTTACAGTTCTCAGTTGTAACATGACATACATGTGGAGCCTTTTGCTTTACATATCTACCGGGCCTGCAGTCTACATGTGGGCCCATGTTACACGTGTGTGACCCTATGTTCCTCCATGACAGGCACCTTACAACCAATAAAAACATCCAAGAGATCCCTGTACCCTCCAGCCCCCCTTAATCCTTTATCTAACCCCCAATCCCACCCAACCCTATCCTTGTCTGCCAAATGCCTGGCCAAACAGAAAGGTGTAACACCATTTCTGAAAGATGAGCAGGCTCAGGCTTAGACAAATCTCCAAGGGGAGCGAGTTCCATAATAGTGAGGCAGAGAGATGCCTCTCTGCGTGACCTGGTTGTGTAAACATCACGGGCAAATGATACCTACAATAGAGTGCTCCTGGCTGACCTCCAAGGCTGTGATGGGTCATGAGGGAAGAGGTGGTCTTTCATATACTTGGGGCCTAAGCTGTTTAGTTACATACTAATGTAATACACGAGGAGGAAATTCCAACTTGAATCCTTGCATGTGGTTAGCATACATACCAATGGGTTTATTGGTATGCATTTTTTGCATTTTTCAATTTTCATCTGGATGTCACCTTCCTCAGTATCAAACTCAGGCAAGGGAACTCCCTTCAATAGCTCAACGTAGTGCAGGATTGCAGTCTTGCATACTATCAACCACAGACAAACATCACTTACAATATAAATTCTCAGAACAAAACTTTTCAAAAACTAGTTATGATCCATGGGGGACCAGACACTTAACAGCCACTTTTGCTCCTCTTAGCAGCTGAATATTGCATACCAATATGGCCAGATAGCACACCAACAAAACTTTTTCACATGAAGCGGAACCCTGCAATCACAGGATGCTAAACACAAAAAATAAGGGTGTTAAATGAGATGGCAGCCCACACGAGGTAGGTGTCCACCTTCTCGTTTATAAGGTGTTCACCCCCACTGGACATGTGGCCGCCACTGACTGGACATACAGACCCTAATCACTGTGGGGTCCCAGAGCACGTGGAGCCTGCCATGCCAGCGAATGTGGGCTAATGCATGCCCACATGTCGGTGTCCCATCAGTTAGGGTGCGTACAGCTTCCTCACACGCAGACAGGTCCACCAGCACCATAGAGTTGCGGCCAAAACACCTAGAGCGTTCCAAGAAGTTACTATTTCCTGCCCATCTCTCCACTCTGCTCTCTCTGGTGCGCACATAACGTCCGCCTTAAAAGCTCAATGCGTGTCAAATTCAAATGTGCCTTTTCCCAGCTTGTCCTGGTATACAGCACCATGACAGGACAGTCATGGTGGAGGGAGAGGAACCATGGCGGGAAGGCAGGCTGGCAGGGGAAGGAGAGGCACGGAAAGGCACCATGGCGGGATGATGGGCAGGTGGTGGAAGAGGTTTCATAGCAAGACAACAGGCTGGGGCCGGGAGGGGAAGGCTCCTTGGCAAAATGGCAGACTGGAAGGGGAGGGGAAGGTGTCATAGTGGGATGACAGGCTGGCAGGGGAGGGAAAGGCACCATGGCAAGACTGTGGGCTGGCAGGGGGAGAGGCACCATGGCAGGGATGTCGAGGTACCACCGCCAAACACTTCTCCGCAAGCGCCACTGGCAGATCCATGGGAGGAAATGGAGGAAGAGAAGGAAAGTGTCCTCCACTATTCCTGCCCCCCCAATATTGCACATCCGGATGCCCCCAAAAGGTGCAGGTTGAAGAAGAAATATAGACTTTACAAATAAATAAAAGCACTTTTATAATTAAAATTTAGTCAAATTTAATAAATAAAGTTAAAATTTATATTGTTAAATGAAGTTGCTGTATTTTTCACAATGTTTTCCATGCTTGTTCTGGGAAATGTGGGAGGTTTGCGGGGATGGGAGAAGTACAAAATGGCAGAATGGTAATTTTTGGCACTGGGGATTGGAAAGGGAAGAAAGGGGGGTGGCAGGTGGACTGAACACTTCCATGTCATCTCTGGCCATGCACTTGCACATGGAGGACAGGTGGAAAATGTGGGGGAAGTGGAGAATGGTGGTATGACAACGATAAGTCACTTTGGGGTCTGGTGGTCAGAAGCACTTGCCCTTGAGGGAGGGAGGGAAGGAGGGCATAGTAGCTGGCAGAATGCCTGTGCGTCTAAGCTTCCTATTGTCATGACATTCCCAGACCCAGCTAGCCTGTGAATGCCAATAGGAAAATGAAGTGCTTCAGGGCTGCAGCTGGTTGACCTGTGAATGTCAATACAGAACATACAGGGAAAGGAAAGGGCAGGAAATAGCATGGGATGAGGAGTCTGGATGCTGCAACTTTTGACTGGGAATTTTACGTGAACCGGAAGGAATTTCCAACCCCACAGTGGACGAAAACTCAACAAAACTGTACGCTGCTACCTGACCATACATTGCTGTGAGGTGTAGATGCAAGAAACCTGGCTGAGACTGATTGCTCATGCAAAGACCGATTGCTTTTACTTTCAATTGTTCCTTTTGCTTTCAGTTTTCACTAGAGTTGCTCAATAAAGTATGCAATTAGCTCCATAAAATCAGCATTCTGCGCATAGCAAAAAGTTGTTTCCAGCCTCCAAGTACTGGCAGGTATAAACCTCTGTGGGTGGGTGGAGATAGCAGGGGCTGGAACGCCTCCTGGGGTGATACCCAGGAAAAAAGAAACAGCTGGGGTGGCTTCTTCTTCCCATGGCTTGGTACGGCTATGAGTCACGGCAGGGAACGGGGGCGGGATACTGGGAGTGGTGGGGGGTTGGTGGGTGGAGCACAGTGGGGAAGAACACCTGCCTGTGTATTACGTTTGTCATGCTAAATCCGTGAGCGGAGGCTGCCCGAACGCAAAAAAACAAACAAACAGGGGGCTGCCCATTTATTATGGTCTAGATGCTAAACATGCAAGTGGGGACTGCACGGGCCGAACGTGCACTTCAGTGGGCTAATGTCTCGTTTGTTAACACACTATGTTCTCATATCTTACCACCATCCCTCTGAAGAGAAACAGCAATACTGTGAGACTATAACCGTGCAAAAATGAATCCTGACTATCTACACAAGACTATAACACCTCTCAGCACGCCACCTTACATTCAGCAACACTAGCTAGCTAGCAGCTGTTTCCAAAACATCAGGTTTGTCACCACAATACAAATGGCAGAGTTTGTAGGAGAATAGCAAGGCCAAGAGTTACAAGCTAACCACAGACCACCCAAACCGTCATCTGGCTTCACCATGCTACACAAGATGTTCATTGCAGTAGGTCATGTCTCCATCTCACACAGGTACTGCAGCCAGCTATTACACAAATGGAAAATGAAGGCTAACCTCATATGCGAGTATGGAGAAGACATACACAACATGGAAAATCTAACAAATGGATGTCTTGTTAGATATTTCTTTGAAAGAGCAGCCACGACTCATTTGAACTTTCCAGAAACCACAGAATGGATGACAAATGTGAATGTTCACCTGTGATGTGTGTTTCAATTTACTATAAGGAGAAAAAAAGAGGAATTTTGCAAGCTATTTTTGTTTCCCAACATCAGTCAAAAGAAGCTTGTATGTCAAGAGAACAAATGAGCCTTTTGACCATCACCCTTGCATTTCTTATGGAAATCTATAGGCCGACTGCAACAGTAACTTGACTTATTAGTGCATTAAACAAATATATTCCTGAAATTACAATAATCCTCACGCCTTCAAATCTGCTGATTTCACTACATTATTAGAGAACTGCATTCCAGAGAAATGACACAGCATAAGCCTCAACATCCAGCTGCAAATATGCAGGAAAACTCAGATGCAGAAAATAAAGCAATTCAGAACTACGCACATTCATAATTCTTCCGCTACCTGGGAATAATTTGTTGCATAAACAGCAATTAAAATTTTGGAGTAAAAACTTAATTACTAGCTATAACCTTGTCATTTACATAAGCATGACGTGCCTGGTAAACTGTGCCTAAATACGCTGCAATATGGCAGCAATTTCCTCCACCTTGAAGTTGTGCACAGCAGCTGCACAAGCATCTATTCCTCCACAGAGAATGTCTTTTTTGTGATTTTCAAGAGCATTGTTTACATCATAAAAATCCATGCATAACAAATGTACAGCATGTTGAATACACCTATAGGGAATCTTCATCCAGAGATGGGTACTGGCCCTGTACCAATTTACAAAACTCAGATGGTTGTATCAGTCATGGATCAAGACTAATCCAACATGCTGTTTCCCAGAGTTCCCATTAGAGTACATTAGATAGTAAAGATTAGGAATTGTCAAAAGCTTCATTTAGTAACGCTCCTTTTTATAAATGATCTGAGGAGCATGGAAGGACTCATAATGAATTTAGCTGCCAATAACAAAAGGCTGTGGCTAATTTTGTGTCTAACATGAAAACCACAGAGCAAATCAGAATGGAAATTGGAGGCGTGATCTCAGGTCACATATTAGCCACACAGTGATGAAGACGAAGCCTATTACAAGTTGGCCATTTCTCAGAGGGAAAATGACTGCCACTGATTTGAACCCCCTCTATCAATAATAAAATGCAAAAATGGTCATGAGTTACATTAGCATCTCATCATTGTCATTAATATTTTCAAAACAAATGCTGCATCTTAAATACGATTTAATCATGTAGCTTATTAGTGCTGTGCTGCTGCTTAAATGAAGGACAAGGGCCCAACGTACATTCCTCTCGTGTATTATGCTGCCTCCACCTAATCTGTCACAAATTAGGTTCAGCACATTCTAGTTCATCCATGAACCTCAAGAGAGCAACAGCCCCACATGGAAAATTTAGCAAAAGGTTCTGCGTGTGTGCGCATGTGTGCACACACACGTGAACATAAGATCATTGCTTGGATTGTCCTGAGCAACCAAGTTTAGGTTCTACATAAGTCCATATATCAAGAATGCTACCAACTACCTGAGGACATGATTCAGAACTTTGACCAGTCCAAGTGAATTTTATGATCATCTGATGTTATGATCAAGTAGACTTCACTCAAGGGCCTCACGTGGAATCAGATGATGCACAAATACAAAAGATGCCTCAAAAATGTAAAAGCTAAAAATCTACAAATGTGAAAAACAGAAAAATATGGTAATTTTATTTATCATTTATACACCATTTTCAGTATTCAAAGCGCTTTACAAACTTTACTTAGTTTCCCCTACACAATATCTCTGCGAGGCAGATCATTACTATTCCCATTTTACAGAAGGGGTAGGTATTGAAATTGTTTATTTTTTGGATCAATTCAGTGATAATTCAGACAAATGGGGTCAAGAAAGCTGATTTATTATATACAAAGCATAAAAGTAAAAATAAATACAAACAGTAAAAGCAAGCTCTCTCACATCCCTTTGTGCAAGCCGCGAACTCCAATCACAGCTGCGGGAGGATCCTCGGGTGGGCCCCAGGTTCTGCTGTGCCCACTCTAGCACGTCTGCCAAGTGGCCAGCAGTGAAGTTCGTCTGCGCCTGCATCTGCCTCTGCCCCAATGGGACCTCAGTCACTGTACTTTATAGTATCGTGGTGTTACACACTCACTCTACGAATCATGTGCATGTGTGACCAATTATGTAATCCACTATTCAACTCACTGCTATGTGCTAGATTTATGAGCTGCAGCTGGCCTGGGTCATTCCCAGCTCCCCAATTAAACTCACTACTGATAAGGGCTTCCCATAACATTTAGTTACTTGGCCTTGACATTCTAAACAACTTATACAAGACAAGAAAGTTGCCAAAGAGGCTTACATAAGATACATCCATTGCATGAACTGAGTTGCCAGTTCTCAATTTATATGCTTTTACACACATCAATCAAGATGGATTCTATAATATACACAGGCCAAAATAAGATGTATAAATGCCCACTAATCTGGCTCCTCCGGTGCACAAATATCTTCTCGCAATCTTTTCACTACAGGGTACTGAGACTGAGAGATAGCAACTTGTCCAAGACCACTCAGTTAGTTCATAGCCAGGATGGAATTTGAATCCTAGTAACCTAGGTCAAAGTCCAGCATGTGATCCACTAGGCTACACAGAATGAAACACAAGATGTAATATAAGTAATCGAGGTATGCTGGATTCACAACCTGGTAGCTCCATTCTTCCATTACCCATTTGTCCGCTGCTATTTTTAAATTATTATTATTATTATTATTTATATTTTGGGGGCGGGGGACACATTATTAGGGAGCAGTGGCCAGAAACGGTTAGTAAAAAGAAGCAAAGGGGTGGCTGTAGTAGGGCAAAGTGCTGGTGAGCATGTGGGCCCTTTAAGGAGAGTGGGTTAGCATAAGTTGGAGCCAGCTGAAGAGGTGCAGGCAGTGGCAGTAGGACCACACCTGGGACCCTTCAGCGGTAGCTGGGCTAATGAGGTTCATGAGAGTCAGCTGAGCTGGGCATGGCAGGGCCTGCCTGGGGCTGTCTTGCAAAAAGCTCATAGGAGACAGAAGGGAGAAGCTCCGTCTCTCCAAAAGCTCCAGAGGCGAGAGTCAGGAGGGTTCTGTCTGAGGTGACTCTAGCAGGGACTGGGCCTGGCCACCAGTGCCTTGAGCAGCAGAGTATGGGAAGGAAGCCCTGCTGAGAAGAGCTAGTAGGAGGCAGGAGAAGGCCTGAAATGAGATATCATGGCACGTGCTGCTTCCATTGGAAACAAGGTATTCGCAGGAACTTACTGGCTTTCTCGCTGTTTTTGCCGTTTCCCATTATTTTTTGAACGCTTAACGAAGCTACTACAGGCAAGTCCCAACCCCCGTGAACGCCCTGCATGCACCGCCATGGGTTGTAGAGACGAAAACTTGCCAACTAACCACTGGGGAAGTGTTGGAAATTGCCATAAAAGTGCTGTAAAACTGAACTATCATAAAATTCCCAGAAAGTGACAAAAATGATGAAAAAGTCTGGGAAAGTGATGAAAAGTACTGGAACGTGATAAAAATGACATTAAAATGGCAAAAGTGCCGGACCACTGAAAACCAATGAAGTACCAACTGACACTTGTAAGCACTCCCGAAAGGTCAGTATTTCCCTTTGGAACGGGAACGCTTGCTCTCATCTCAGAGCAGGGGGCTCTGCCTCAGGATAACCCTAGAGAGACTTCCTGGAAGACAGACACTAGTAACGGGCTCTGTCTAAAGGGCTGAGACAGCCCGTAACTTGAGGCTGCCCCAGGAAGCCTGACTAAAGATGATGATGCCTGGCTGCAGATGGTAGGCTGCCTGTTTGGAGGACTTTGGACATGGTGGAGAACCATAAATAAGACTCTCAGGTGGACTGGCCTTCTTGAAGCAGGGATCCTGAAGGGACGTGGCCTGGCCTAGATCCACCTGTTTACAGTGGTAAAAAGGAAAGAGGAGGAAAAAGAACAATTAGATGGAGAAAACAAAACAAAAAAAGAATCATTTTACGTTTTTTGAATTTTGAATTTGCCTGGGGGGGAGAAAAGATTTGGGGGGGGGGGGGGAAATCAACAAAATTGCTATTTTGGGAGTGAGACTTTGTGTTTAAGATAATTGTTGACAAGTTATTTTACGCAGACAGATTAGCTTTAGTTCTGAATTTGCTTTCCCTCCTTTACTGCCATTCCAAGTAGTGACTCATGCTATTGGATGGGAGGGCAAGCGGATCTCCCTAGCTTATAATATCGCTTTAGAAATAGCCTCAGGCTAGAAACTGCCAGTGCAGTCCAGTCAGGTGCGGAGTGTTATTAGCTCCTGTTGACCTAAGGGGGAGCTGACAACTCTCGGTATCTTACAGGAGGCTTGAAGCCCTTTGCCAGTGCTGGCTGCATAGCACAGAGGCTGCTGTAAAGAACAGAGTACCAGCTGCAACAATTGCTGAAGGCGATCATCACCTCAGGCCCCCAGCCATATACCTTTATTATTACGACAGCATGGCTATAATATGTGCAGATGGAACAGTTGCAAACATATGAGGGCCGGGAGTGGGACAGGGAGAGAATGAGTGTGGCTTCCCAAGTTTCCAGCTACTTCCAGGCTACCTCCAACAACAGACCACATCTCTCTGATTCCCAGAGTCCATGGGGCAGGACTAAGTGTGGAGCAGTGCGTGCGGGGATGCAGCGTGGTAGCATAAATGAGCGTTGGGTGGGTGGGAAGGAAGGCAGTCCACCCCCACCCTGACCCCCACATCCCATGAAGACAAACCTGACAGAGCCAAACTTCCTGCAGCAGCATGCCTCACCACTCCGCTCAGGTAAGCCTTGCCTCTTGCATCACCCTGCCCCAGTAATTCCCTTCCCAGTAACTCCCTTACTGGGAAGTAACACTCTTCCAAGGGGAGTTTGAAGCACTCCAACCAAGCTATACCCTGAATAACACTTTCACTATTATTCCAAGTACTTTACAATCTTTATGTATTTCACCTTCACAACACCCCTGTAAGGTAAATTATTATTTCCATTTTAGAGACAGGGAACTGCGACTGAGTGGTAGTGACATCATGCCCAAAGCCACCCAGTGAGTTCATGGCTAGGCTAACACAGGATTCGAACTCTGGTCTCCAGGTTAAGTCAACTTATCCACTAGACTGCACTAGCTTTAAAAATTATTCCCTTAACAAAGCAACTGGAGTAAATTCATCCAAAACAGTGAGCACTACACATGGAATCTGTCACAGGGTAATCAGGAGAGTGCATTTTATTTCTACACTAATGTGACACAGCCCAATAATTTGAATAATTCTTAGGTACTGCCTTATT
Source organism: Sphenodon punctatus (assembly GCA_003113815.1). Classification (NCBI taxonomy): domain Eukaryota; kingdom Metazoa; phylum Chordata; class Lepidosauria; order Sphenodontia; family Sphenodontidae; genus Sphenodon; species Sphenodon punctatus. The sequence continues at coordinate 342,827 of QEPC01009382.1, read as the reverse complement.
TAGTACAATTATCTCAAGTATCTGCGTCATGGAATTCTACTGTTCCAGATGCAAAACCCTTTTCTGGCTGTACTACCTCTCTGCGCTAATTTCCCCTACCAGGGCAGGGACCGTGTCTATTCAATTACTTTGTAAAGCACCAGGTACACTGCTGGCACTATCTAAATGTTTGCTAATAATAATAATAATAATAATAATAAATTATTGTACAATGCACAGCAAACTGGGATGACAGTGTTTATGGCAAACCCATTTATGTTTGATGCTGATCTGTATGCAGACGAGGCAGTAAGGGACAGAGAAAACAGCCATACTTCTATTGAATCTGGAAAGCACCTTGCAATGAAAGTGTGTAAAAAGCATAATATAAGTGCTATAATAGGAATACGTATTGTCACAGTCCATTCCCAAGGGAAAAGAGAAACGGGACAACAAGAACAGTCAGTAAAGTTTCCACCAGGAGTCTGTATTACTGTAGGGATGGCTGCAGGTTTTATTTTGAGTCAGAAAAAATGTCTGAATGTATTAATTATTTATAGTTTACATTTCAAATGTGGGATAAAGGGTGCAGAAAATCAGCATAAGACATGAGAACACTACCTGTTATTCTGAGATGGTCTCTAATAAAAACTTTAACTAGAATCAGCTTCTATAGGTTCTGTTCATATTTATAGTTATAAATCACTGCATTTTATCAGCCACAACACTATAACAACTTGTGAGAAATTTTCTATTTGATACTACACACACGCCCAATTACCCTCCTCCGCGCTCGGCACGGCGGGGGTTTGGTGCCGAGCCCCACCCCTAGCAGGAAGAGGGGAGGACGTGAGGCAGCCGCCTCTTCGCCGCATAGAGCAGAAGGGGGGGGGGGACGGGAGTAGCTGTCCAGCAACCAGGACTAGGTGCCCAGAACTCTCATGATAAGCGGGATTCCTGGGCGCCATTTTAAGTTCCTTGCTCGCCTGCCTCGCTTTGGTTGCGGCGGGGAGCAGGGAAGATGCGTACCCACCCACCCGTACCCCTTTTTTTTTAGCAGCACTCCGAGTTAATACTGGTTGCCAATTGGACTGGAAAGGAATTTTCCCTAAGCCCGATTGGCAAACTAAAGGCAAGGGGTTTTTCACCTTTCCCGGAATGTTTGCTTATTCAGCTGAGGGGCGGCATGGCATTTAGCCGGTGGTAGGCTTGCAATTGTCGCAATCTTTAGCGGTGGGCTGGGCTAGGGAAGTTTTTTAAAAGGTTGTCAGTTAGAACATAGGCTGAACAGAAATAGAGATGGGTAAGGTCATACATAGCTGCACAGTGTGGCCCACTGTATGGCCATCCCAGGGGCGAGAGGTGAACGGCCAGACCCGCTGGGCAAACAAGGTGCCAAGCAGTGGGTAACAGTGTTCTCACCCTTGTTTAAGCCCTCAAAAGGGGTTGTAGGCATGAACAACCCGCCCCGGCCCAGGCAAACCTGGGGATGGCGGCAGGAGGTAAGTTAACGTTTGGGAAGTTAGGTCACAGGATGATTCCACTTGGGCTTAACTCGAGAACGTCTGGAGCTGTTAGACAGGTAACAAGGGACAATTGCCTGTATTGGACAGGTAACCTCCTGGTTGTTGACAAAAAGTTAAGAAAGAAGTAGGACCCCAGTTCAAGGGGGGGAAGCGGGGAGTGCCAGCCCTTCCCTCTTTTGGATTTATAACTGAACCAATAAAGAGTGTAGCCGTTCTATCCCATAAACCATGCCCTCGTCTTCTTACAGGGGTGCGTCGACAAACCATTTCCCCACACTCTCCTGCAACATCTACCTGGCAGGGTTTTTTTGTTGGGGGGGCGGGGGGAGGGAAACCATAAAATAGCAATAATGTATAATTTGAATCTGTTATTCAAAATATTTCTGAAAATCATTTTTACTCTTTAGAAATAGAATATAAAGCTACCTTAACAGTAAATAAATGTGTACAACCTTAAATGGGAAAAAAAACCCTTTTCACCAGCTCTCTCCCCCTTATCGCTATATCTTCTTTACATGAGATGCAAACAGTACCATCTCGCAAGTTTCCAAATGTCTGGTAAAGAGGCACTGGCTGGGGTTGAACTCAAGGTATCTAGAGAAAAGTGCCTTTCAGACATAATGGCTTGTCATCACTCTCTTGCATCAGAACCCCCTATTGCCAGCTCCACCACAGGTCATGGCAGTGAGGGGAACCTTGCCATTCTCCCCTTGAAAAGATGAACAAGGGGTTGGGGGTACAGGGGTTGCACTCATCCTGGAGATGAGGCAGCTGCAAGCCCTGTGTCGGGTGCAAAAATCACCTTCCCCGGCCATGGTTGCCCCAGCAACCATGGGGCCAGGGTGGGAAGCAAGTCTCACAAGGCAGGTCTTGGTCTGGGACATAAAAGTCCCTGAGGGCAGAGCCAGGCAGTCGTGCCGGAGACAACCGTTGGTGCTGCAGCACCACCACTTGGGAGCAAGCAGCAAGTGACCTTCCTGAGCCACTAATGCTGCATGGGCAGCCAAGCAACATTTCCATCCAGCACAGCGGTCTGAGCGGTGTGGCAGACACTGAGCCAAGGAGCCCCATTCTCCTGTCAGGGAGTGACCAAGAGCAGCACCCCCAACAGTGAGGTCGAGGAGCCCCAGGGAGGGAGGGGGAAAGAAGATGATCCCATTGAGGCCCAACACCCCTTCACCTTAAGAGAGGGAATAAAACCCAGTCCCCATGCGGGGAACAAGCTGGAGACTGAGATGCAGGTCCGATTGGACGCGGTAGGTGGCCTTGGCTTTGGGATTTATTTTTGGGGTTATTGGTGTGTGGCCTCGTGGCCCAGGGAATTGATCAAGTGTGGCCTGGGAAGGAATTTTACTTTCCTTGAACTCTTCCCAATAGTTGTAGCGGTCCACATTTGGGCCGAGGAATTCGCAAATTGCCTGGTCCTTTTCTGGTGTGATAACCTGGCCATGGTCTACATCATCAACTCCCTGTCATCTAAACCCCCAAGGGTAATGAAGCTGGTGAGGGCATTTGTGCTTGCCTGACTGATGAACAATGTGATGTTTGTGGCCAGGCACAAACCAGGTATTAACAACGGCTAGCAGATGCCCTCTCTCACTTCCAGCTGGAGTGATTTTGCCTTCTGGACCCTTGAGCCAATCCAATGCCAGAGGACATGCTACCAGCATTGTGGACCCTTGGATCCTAGGCCTGTTCTGGATCATCCAGGGATCTTTGGCCAAGAGGACTAGCGTGGCCTATGGCAGGGCTTTCAGGGAGTTTCCACAATTGCATGCTCAAGAAGGTTGGGAAATGGGCTTTTCTATCCTCGAGGGGCAGATATTGCAGTTCACCTTCCACCTCCAGCACCAGGGCACCACAGCAAGCACCATCTCCACAAAAGTATCTGCCCCCACTTATGTTAGTGGCTTGGTGGGGCACCTACCTTCAGAGAACGTTTTTTTTCATGAGGTGCCTGATGGAGAGCTGGTCCTGGGAGCAAGGTCCCACAGCTGATACCTGGGCCCCCCATCACACACACCTATCGATTAGGATTTGTGGCACTCCCCTGCAATTTTGTTGTTCTACTTTTGAAGTTAACATCTTTGGTGTTGCCTTTAAGCTTACGTTCTTTGGAGCATTCCGTGCTAGCAAAAGAGTTGCGGAGTCATCTCGGAATGCATTCCAGCAGGCCATAGCTGTGGCTGACATATCCAGTCCCACAGAAGACCAGGCATGGCGGCTCCGATGGTCAAAGATGGATCAGAGGGGCTGAGGTCAAACAGTACTATTGCAGCAGGCTGGTAAACCAGCCCAGAATTGTGCCTGGTTGGCGTGATAAGGCAGTACCTGGTGGTTCACCGGGATCCCAGTGTCCTTTTAAGACACGCGAATGGCAGCTAACTCACTAGGTTTCAATTCGCAATGGTGCACTGCAGCTGCTCAACCTCCCCTGGGAGATTTTGGGTCCCACTCTTTTAGAATCAGGGTGGCTAGTTTTTCAACAACTGCTGGTCTACCCAACACAGACGTGTGTTGGGTGGGCCGATGGCAGTCAAATGCATATAGGACATATATATGCCCAGCAGCTCTTTTGTTCTATATTATTTGTAGTTTCAGTGGGCTCTGCACCCAGGAAGTGGGCATGGATCATAATCCATCATCCTGGGCAGGCAGAACAACAGAGAAGACTTCCTAGGGAACCAAGCTGGGCCTTAGTGAGGAAGCTAAGGTGGTATGGATGGGCTGCCAAGGCATGCTGTGGAAGCACTTGCCGCCGATGCTGCATTCAGCTTCCTGCCAGCCGCCTCCCAACATAATTGTCATTCATTTAGGAGAACAATCTACCAAAAATCAAGGGAATTCAATTAATTATTCAAGTTAAAGATTTATTAGAAGCCAAAAGTTGTTCCCGTCTGCCAAACTGGTGTGGACCCATTTAGTTCAGCACATTAAGTGGTAAAATTCTGTTCCACCAGGAAAAATTGACAAGGCCAGGTGAACAATCAATAAAGCCACAGGCAGATGGGTTGAGGGGATAGGGGTGAGACTATTATGCATGGTGAGATCAGACACACCAGGGAACTTTACTGCTCCGATGGTGTCCATCTTTCCAGAATAGGTGTAGACATACCTCAGGGAACTTAAGAACAAATTGGCTGTGTTGGTAAGTTTGTAGCTGGGTGGGGGAGGATCACCATGCTAAAGCTGATAGCCCTTTGTGGCAGGGGTCCAGTAAGCTTGTAAAGTTATTTACCTTAACAAGTTATATACAATAGAAGTTGTTGCCTTATGAGATGAGAACTTATGACCTTCAACACATACCCAAGGTCTGGCGAGCGGCGGGGTCAAATCCCAGAGAGGGGTCAAGCTGAGGGCATCATTGGGGCATGTACTTTCCTGGGCCCTCTGGACTTCCGCCTTACTCCAGTCCCAAAGGGGACACGATGTCCTCCCTCAACGTGCATTCTGGGATGGTCTGGGAGGCATAGTCTACAAGTTATAGGGGATGGATACTTGAGGGTGCCTCAAATCCAGTCACCCTTGTTTAATGTAATTGAAGTTATTACTCTGTTGTTGCTGGATTTTGCAATTCCCACCCAGGTACAAGTAAATAAAGAGTACAGCCTTTTGAATCCCAGAAAGGTGTCCTTGTCTCCTTCGGGATGCGTCGACAAGCACCTATCTGCCCATTGTCTGGTCAGTTCACAACATAAAGGTCAACTTGGATTCCTCACTGGTACCAGATGTCCAAATGACTATGACTGCAGTAATGTTCAGCAGCACAGGATAGCAGCTGTTTGGAGAGCTGTGTCCATCTTATCAGACACAGATCTGGCCATGATGAGCCACACATTCATGACCTACAGACTCAAATAGTACAGCTCATGCTTAGGAATGAAGGCACATGCCCAGAAAGCCTCTCACTGCTGCAAAATGCAGCAATCCATCTCAGAAGTAACACGAGGCTAGTACAAACATTGTTTCACAGTGCTCTGTTCACTGCATGGCTCTCTGTCCGAAACAGCATACCATTTAAGTTCTCTCAAAGGATATTAAAAAATAAATAAATCTTCCATTGGGTTGGCCAGCAAGCAAACAGCAGGACAAGGAAGAACAGTGCTCACTTACCCAACCAAAGGAGAGACAAGGAACAGAGAGTATTCCTCTTCTTGGGGAGAGAGAGAGCTGTGTTCCTCCTTACTTTAGCCTTGAATCATTTGGGGGAGAGAGAGCTGTGTTCCTCCTTACTTTAGCCTTGAATCATTTTTCCCTCCCTGGCATTTACAACTGGCTTCCATCAGACCTCATAGTTAGAAAAGCTAGAGCTAAAATTCCTCAATCCCTTAAATCTACAAGCAGTGTTTTCCTGCAGTGTCAGGCCCTAATTTGGCAAAGAAATTAAAGTCTTTGTATCAGACTCCAGATGATCAATTTACTCCAGCTACAATAAGTGATTAAAGTACATCCAATATTTACATACTGGATTCAATTTCATATTTCCTTTGTGGATAGAGTTGCCACCTCAAATCACACAATACTTCCCCTCTTAAAAACCTCCCTATGTGTTTCTTAACCTGTGTTTGCTTGCAAAGGGCAAGGATGAAGATACACACTTGCAATGTTCCAGAAGTAGTATCGAGTGAAGGAGGAAGTCCCTGCTTCAGTACTGTTAGGTCATTTGGAGATAGGAATTGAATGAAGTGCTGTATCAGGAACTGAAACTTGAAATCAATTCACACAACACCATTGCTACTTGACAGAGTGAGATTCTTGCAAGCAAATCCTTTGCATGGCTTGCTGGAGAACAAGGAATAATCTGAGCATGAGAAGTGGTAAGGATTTCATATACACCATTCTGAATGTGGGTTTTTGCCTCCAACAACTCTAGAAGAGTTTAATGTCAATGAACTCTACAGCAGAGTTTCACAGCTAGCTAGGGTGGGATTTAGCAGAACCCAGATCAGACTCATGCTCCCAAATGACTCGGGCAATTGGAAAATCCCACCCTGTGCATATGCTCACTACCTGCATGTCAGACAGGCATTATTCCCAATGTACAGGCAGAAAGTAAAGGGCAAGGAAGGAATAAGAGCTAATACCGCAGTATAGTTATGCCTTCCAGCCTTGTATCCACACCAATAAATCTAACCTCTAAATATACTATCTCTAACCTACATTTCCTACTCTTCAAAATGTACTGTCCGTAACTGGCATATGTCTGGATTTATTTATTTATTTATTTTTACACTCATGTAATTTTAAAATAGTTAAACCATTTAACAAGATTCTCCTGGGCTGAGAATATAGAGGTGAAATTTTAGCCGCAAGCAACTATCTCCTCAACTCTTTTAAATGGAGTTTATAATGTAGAACTCGAAGAGTCTTTGCATTCCTGGCCTGTTTTATTCTAGTGTGCAAGAACCTGACCATTTCTTTAATGTAGGAAGGAAGGAAGGAAGGAAAGGAAAGATAAATTTTATTGTTAGTCATTAGGCTATAACAATATATATATATATATATATATATATATATATATATATATATACACACACACATATACATATATACATACACACACACAAATTGAAAAAAGGAAAATTCAGAATTCAAAGTTAAAACAATATAAAATACACTAGAAAGGTAGTTAATACGATACATTTAGTTTTCTCCTGCTCTCCATTTAAATTTTTTAAGAGTGATTTTAACGCTTGTGAAATGCGGCACTATCTGGAGTCACACATGTTCAGGGAATTAGGCACTTCAGCCCTAAGGCCTAAATTGTATCCTCTTGAAGTCAAAGGGAAAAAACGGAGCCTGCATTCAGTTTGAGTCAAAGTTTAACCTTGCCTTGCCCTGGGCTCAGGGCCCAAGCATCATTTATTGGGCCCAGTACAAATCTGTAATACAGGCCCCCCCGCACACACACCACAATCCCATCCCCATTAGATAAGTTTCCATAAATATCCTCAAGCATCATGATCTACAATTTAGCCTCAATTTTTTTCCTCATGGTGGTTTCAGCCTGGGCCGGGGCCCCCTGGATCTCCAGGCCCCGGTAAAGTGTACCCTTCCCCCTCCCCATACTTGGGCCCTGCCTGGGCTTCTCTTATTATGCATCCAGGCAGCTACTGTCACTTTAATGGCCGATCTTCTGATTGTACACACAAATCAGGTATCAAGGTTATAGGAACTGCAGACATAAATAACGGCAGATTTAAAAAGCAGTGTAGAGATTATAAAAAATCTGGTTGTATGTTGCTATGAGTAGTCAGATCTGAAGCAGCTACTTTAAACTCGGATGGTCTTTCACTTACAAATTAATATTCTCACAACAGTTTCAGAAGCCCAATTTATATTTTCCTGCTCAATAATTTCTTTTAAAATTAACTACAGTCTGTCACTTGTTAATCCAGATTTCAAAATGCAAAACTGGGGTCAAAGTGGGTTGTAATTCCACCCAATATTTGATATATTTTGTGTGTCTTTGTTGCTCTCTGGGGTTAAATCTCAAAATGAAAACACTGGGGCAAAAAGTTTGGAATCCTGTTACACAAAAGATTAAACTCATGCTGGGCAGGTAGTAACAAAAAGATTTCCCATCTACTGATCCACATCACGAAAAACCACCGTAGCGCATCACCTAGTCAAGACTGAGCTATTTTAGAATGAGAAGAAGAGTGGCTTCATGGTTAAAATAGCGGAAAATCCAGTTCAGATTCATTCTGCCACAGGCTTGATGTGTAATTCTGTGCAAACTGCTTAGCCTCCCTGTGCCTCATCTGTAAAATGGGGATAATAGCACTTTCCTATCTCACAAGGCGAGTGTGAGAACAGATGCATTAACGGTTGTGAGGGGGACACATACTGTGGAGATGATGCTTTAGAAAATGTGTCACGATGAAGAAGCCTGCATTTCTGCTGCCTATTATGGGAAGGGTGGGATACAAATGTGAAGGGATTAATTAATTAATATAGGTTTGTTCCCTGTCTTTTGCTGTTCAGCTGGCCCTTCTTATGAGCATTTTACCTGGGATATCAGCAAGCAAAGGCAAGCCGAGTTAAATCTGGGGTAAATTTAGTTAATCATGGGCACAGAGTTCACCTTTTATAAAAGGCACTGTGTTCATCAAACATCTCATTAAAGACCCCTTCCAGGTTCATTTCATTCTCTAATAATACAACGTAAGGCAGGAGAAGCTTATTGTGGTCAAGTCCTTCTACAAAAGAGTCCTTTGTTGTAGCTTCAGGCTCTTCCTTAGCTCATAGGCATTGATAGTTCACATCTCAGTCCTCAAAGTACTCTACCAGTGCAATAATGCAAATTGCAAACCATATTGATTTTCATGGAGCTTACAGCAGCAAAGTACTTTAAGGATGATTCCATCAGCCATTTGCCCCTAACACAGAGTTCCCTAAAGCAGGAGCTTGTTAGACAGGTTTTAGGATTCAGGCCTTGAATTGGCTTTTCTTTTGTGTCCCTCTAACTGACCAGTTCTGTCCTGCTCTTTTAAAAGTCTCTTCTTCACAGCACCCTCTTCTTGAATGACCTGTGGACTCTTTATAGTTTACATAGAAGCGCTTAATTCCTCAACATGTTCTGGGGAAGGACAGGCACCAGGACCAGGGCAACTCGCTCTGCTGAGATTAACCCTTTCTGTCCATCATGGGATAAAAACAGAAGTGATGGTCACGTGAAAGCTGTGGTGAACACGGTTTGGACTGGGTCAGGGTACCAAACAGGGATGTCTGCAGGCAGGGAGCACACAATGTGCGGCCGGCCAGCCCCATCCCCACTGTGGCCAATGACGGCCAGCCATGGCAGCCATCCCCGGCCCGGGAACAGACGTGATCACCCACTGTGACCTGCTTTGGCCCAGTTGGGCTGGCCTTAGCCTGAGTTGTATCCTTGGAGGTTTTCTGAGGTCAGAGCCTGGGCTAACCGTGACAGTCTGGGACAATCCCGGGCCACCATCCAGCGGCACGTGCGCAGATGTGCAGGGGAGGTCCGGGCCAAAATGTGACAAAGCCTGTCACATCTATTTTTACCCATGGACTTATTCTGCTACAATCCCTTGTTGAAATAGTTATTACGTTCAGCACCAAGGCTGTATTTCCTACCACCACCCTCACAGAACAAGCAGATACATTTAATGTTTTCTTTTCAATTGTTTACTTGTTTTCCTGAGATGAAAACCAAACTATTAACATCTTTAAACTTTCTTGATCATTGCTCTACTTGTAGTTTCTGATTAACATGTTGTATCTGCATATAGCAGCTTTGTGAATATGTTATCCTTCTTCCTCCCCTATAGGATCCCCAAAATTAATGAGGAAATGAGTGCCTTCCTATTATTGTGGCATATTATGCAGGGCCACATGGAGTTATCTGACAAGCTTAAATTGCTCTCCTTTTTGCACTAAATTATACATTCCAAAAAAGTAGAAAGAATCACTGCTGATCCTAGGAGTGTAAAATTAATTCATGTCCTTTGCCTCTTGAAAATAAAAAGACAGTCATAATAAGGATGCCAAGTTAAGTTATTTTTACTGCCTATATAACTGTATATCTGCAGCAACAACTGGTGTGACCAGTCCAATCGAGTTTACTCAAAGGACTGCAAGATCAGGCAATTTAGGAGGAATATGGGAATCACTCTGAAAATGACAGACACTAAATTTTATTATTCTGGAGCTGCGATGGTCCTAAGAAACGAAGGCTGAAATCCTGAACACACTTACTCAGTAGTTCCTAGGGATGGGTGAACGCAGTTCAGAAGTTCGGAGTTTAGACCGAACTCGACCAGTTCAGTCGACCGAACCGAACTTCCGAACCGAACTCGATTTTTGAGCCAAACCGAATTTCCGAACTCGGTTCTGTTCGCCCATCCCTATAAGATAATATTCCANGGGGGGGTTAATCCTGGGAAATGTTGATTTTAATGAATTTTATTATATGTTTTAAAATGTTGTTAGCTGCCCCAAGATGCTTGTAGCAGGAGGGGGCAGCATACAAATGCAACTTATAACTAACTAACTAACTAACTAACTAAAAGTAGTACTAGAACTAGGGGACACTACATGAAAATAACTTGCAGCAGATTTTAGATTGTAAGCCATAGGCAGGGACCGCGTCTATTTCTATGTTCTGTACAGCACCAGGTCATACGACTGGCGCTTTATAAATGTCTAATAATAATAATAATTTAAAATAAATATAAGTATTTTTTTTCATTCAGTGCATAATTAACTTGTGAAACTTGTTGCCAGAAAACATGGTCAAGGCCAGTAGCATAGCTGAGTTTAAAAAAGAACTAGATAAGTTCTTGGAGGATAGGTCCATTAATGGCTATTGGCCAAGTAAGTTGGTGGACACAGCCTCTGACTATTGGGAGTTTGGAGTGAATGGCAGGGAATGGATCTTTCCATTATGACCTGCCGGATATTTCTCCAAAGCAACCGAGAATGTCCACTGTCTGAGACAGAAAGCTGGACTTGATAGACTATTGGTCTGACCCAGAATGACACATCTTATGTTATGTCCAGAACTGTTGTGTTTCACTAACACAGATCTAGCCAATGCCAAGTAGCTACTGTAACATGTGGAACCACACTGTGTGATTTGCAACTAATAAGAAAGTCTAGAATAATTTTGGCATGATACAAGCCTTGGCTACTCTAGGGTGCTATTTTACCTGGTATTTACTAAATACAAAATTATTTGTCTTTAATCCTGGGTTAACTTGATCCCAGTTCTAACCAATCACAAAGCTACCTGATTCATTTGTTGAGGATCAGTGGGTGTTTGCATCAGAAATTCCTAACCTCTGGAGTTTATAACTCGACCATAAAACCTTGTTGACACACATCCAGCACACCAACCCTACCTACCTCGGACTCGGACTCCAGTATTAATGCTGTCTCTCAACTGCCAGACTGGCCAAAGAGAATGTGGGTTTTGCTTACAGGGCAAAATAATTACATGTTACTGCTTTGTTCCCAGACATCATTATTAAAAAACACTAGCCTCAGGCAAATGCTGCTCATGCACAGCCGCTTGTTTCATCTGCTGGTGTACGACTATTCAACTCTGAACTCAATTTGTGGTACAAGTTCCTGTATCAGTCCCTTTCAGAGTACAGGCTGCGATTCTCATTAACATGGAGTCACTTTAAAAATAAACATGTTGTAATCCAGATCCTGGCTCTGTTTTTAGATGAAACCACAGAGTTCTGCATCTGCCTTGGTGTTTTTGAGGGGGGGGGGGAATTAAACATAAACATGAGTTCTTTTAGTTAAGAAAGGGGTTTCATTCTTGTCCTATGTCTGAATGCAGAGGAAGCCTTTGACACAGGGTGACAGACATGATTTTTTAAATATTTTTTCTGCCAATGCCAGTAAAACAGGTTCAAAAATTAATTCAGCCCAGATGTATGGTTTAGTCAGACCCTTTTCTGGGAAGTGGACAAGGTTGTCCTTTATCCCCCTCTCCTCTTCACACTGAACATTATGATATACAATAACTCAAAAATATGGGACATACATACAGAGCAGGCAGAAAACAAAATTGCTTTTCCTCCAGGTGACATTCTGCTATACATCAAAGCCAAAAGCCTCAGAGCCTTTAACCTAATACAGGAATTCCACCTAATCTCTGGCCACAAAGTAAGCACAGCTAAATTGGAAGTTGTGATAAGTCATGGGTGAGTGGGTCTTTGGGTTTTTTGGGTGTGAGGGTAGGGATTTTCCAGGGAGTTTTTATTCTATTTTGTATTTTTATTATTACGTGTTTTGGTTTTTGTAAGTCATATTGTAGTTTTCTTATTGTGTGTTTTGGCTTTTCTAAACTGCCCTGAGCCATGGGGGAAGGGCAGGATATAAATTTTAATAAACAAACAAACAAACAAAATCCATCCTTGGGAGTCTGGAATCTTGAGTCCACTGAATAGAATATAGAAAGCTCAAGTACTTAAAATATATCTGAATACGGTGGGCCAGATTCTGCTCCCAATTATACCTGTGGAAATCCAGAAGAACTCTACATGTGTCAACGATTTATACTGTAACAGAGTGTATTGTCATGTAACAGACTGTGTAAGACAAAAGACTTCCTATTTACATCTCCTATAGCTTTCAAACAGATGATTCATTATTTTTCTAAAAAGATTAGTTTCTCTTCTCAATTCAACCCAATGTTTATTAATATATTATTATTATTATTATTATTATAAGCATTTATATAGCACCAGCAATGTACCTGGCGCTTTACAGAAAATAAGATAGACACGGTCCCTGCCCGAGAGCTAACAAAACTGGGCTTACATTTTCAAGGTCATTTGAGAAAGAGATGAAAGACTCAAAGGGTCTAGAAGAAGAGCAAAGAAAACAGGAGTGTGGCTTGTCCAAAAATTCAAATAACTCTCATAAAATACTAATAATCAGGCTGAATATTAAGATCTCTCTCTCTCTCACACACACACACACACACCCCTTCTGTAGATGAAAAGAAAAACACCCCTTTAAGATCCACCATGGAAGTCAATATACTTTATATATAAACTAAAAGATCAAAGTAGTAATCCAGACACACATATAGTTCAAAAACACCTGAATTTGGAAACACATAAAAGAACAGATTGGTTAAAAAAATCTCCCTGTTCTATCTACTCACATTTCCAACATCTCTGACTTTGCCCTTGGCTTCTTTTGTGATAACAACCAGATAGGGAGTTTAGGGGAGAAGGAAAATTAAGTGACTCACTTCATCATTTTCAAATTCAGACTTGAAAGCATTGGATCACTGCAACCAGGAACAAAATACAGGGTCCCTATCAGCGGGATCCAGAATTTTACCAGGATTTTTATAACTATGGGTAAAAACAGATAAAATGAGGGCCCGCTTTGGCCTGGGACCTGGCAGCACATGTAAACAACATGCACCACCAGATCTTGATAGGTCCAGGATTGCCCCAGGTGGTGTTGGCAGCTCCTCAGCTGTGACCTCAGGACAATCTCTGAGGTCACAGCCCAGGCTAAGGCCTGACTGACCAGACCAAAGCAGGCTATCATCTCTGTGTGGATGCAGCATACCTGTCCTGACCCGGGGGAAACCATGGTCAACAGCAATGGCTGTGCCTCACTGGCCGCCATGGCTGTCTGTCATGGCAGTGGGTGAGGTGCTGGGAGCACAGCACAGACAGGGCCACCCGTCCACACATTTGCTGTGCTCCCAGCTGTGCCTGGGCCATGTGGATGGGGCGGCGGCTCCCTGGCAGTGGTCATGTCAGGTTGGTACCCCAACATGAACCGGGCCATGTCACCCAGGATTTTCTTCCCCGGGGTGGCCCCACTGGTCACATGTCTGTTTTGACTCTGTGTTCAACTTCAGCTGTATTCCTGCAACAAAAGAGACAAGGCAGACATATAGAAACCCACAGCCGAGTTTGAAAATAAAGTGTAAAGACTCAGAAAGACAGGCAAACTGCTGACTGGTGCAACTCAGGCTCGTGCTAAGAGAGGCTGATTACAGCACAAAAGGAAAGTAGAAAGCACAATTTCAGAATGGCATAGGAATGGTTAAGGTCACACATTTTCCAAGATGATCCCCTCTGCTGCATCCCTTACACAAATAGGGCTGAAATGAGGCTCCACATCCCTTTCCCTCAGTAGTTCACCATGGTTGTGTCCTCAGCCTGCTTCTCTACTCTCTTTACACTCTGCCCCTGGGCAAATTCAGTAAATATCATGGCTTCTGGAATCATCTGTATGCTGATGACACTCAACTCTATCTTTCCACCCCCCGCTCTCTCCCTCCATCTGCTCTTGCATCACAAATTGTCTCTCTGATCTCTCTGGATGTCTCGCCACTAACAAACTTAAAATGTCCAAGACTGAACTCATCTCCACACCCCCCCCCAAAACCTTCCCCTCTCCCCTCCTCCTCCATTTCCATTGATGGGGTAACCAGCCAGCCAGTCCCTCAGGCATGTAGCGTAGGGTTCATCTTTGACTCCTCCCTCTCCTTGAAACCTCAGATCCAATCTGTCACCAAGTCCTATTAAGATCCAGCCCTTCCTTACTGATTCCATTGCCAAAACTCTAGCCCATGCTCTGGTTATCTCTCACCTTGACTATTGCAACCTCCTCCTTACTGGACTTCCCCACTCTCATCTTGCTCCCTTCGTGTCTGTTCAAAACTCCACTGCAAGTGCAAAGGTCATTCACCTTGCCTGCAGCTTTGGTCATGTTCAGCCCCTCCTCTCTTCTCTCCACTAACTCCCTCTACCTGATTGCACTGAACATGAACACCTGGTCCTTATTTCCAAGGCCCTTCGTGGCCTTGCCCACTCCTATCTCTCTGCACTTCTTTCCCACCACACTCCTGTCTGGGAGCTCCGCTCCTCCTCTGCCACCACCCTTGCCTGCTCACAACTCCGTTGCTCCTCAAAGCATATTTTATTTATTTTATTTATTTATTTTTGTAGATTTTTATACCGCCCCATCCTGCAAAGCAGCTCGGGGCGGTTAACAACAATAAAAGTAGTTTAAAACATTTAAAATACAATATAAAATACATCAATAAAACAGGGCAGTGTGCATAGATAAATATATAAGTGGGGGATTAAAACTC
>QEPC01009382.1:312202-327526 GCA_003113815.1 Sphenodon punctatus | reverse complement strand
GGTGGTGGTAATGAGGGTTTTAAACTGTTGATAGTAAATTTTATTCTGGTTTTAAATATTATTTTATTTTTGTATGGAAGCCGCCCCAAGATGTCGTAGGCATAAGGAGGTGGCATATAAATGTGACAAATAAATAAATAAATAATAAATGATCCATGCCCAATCTGGTTGGTTAAGGCCAGCTGGGAGACATTAGTGCCGTTGCTGACCAGAATAGTCAACACCTCCCTTAGGGAGGACAGGGTGCTGGATTGCCTCAAGGAGGCAGTGGTGCGGCCCCTGCTCAAGAAGCCATCATTGGACATTGACACCCTGGCCAGCTATTGGCTGGTCTCCAACCTTCCCTTTTTAGGGAAGGTTATTGAATGGGTGGTGGCTTGACAGCTTCAGGAACATTTTGACTGGGTCAACTTCCTTGATCCCTTGCAGTCTGGCTTCCGTCCGGGTTATGGCATGGAAACTGTGCTTATGGCCTCGGTCAACGACCTCTCCCGAGAATTGGACAAGGATCATTGGATCCTGTTGATTTTGTTAGATCTCTCAGCTGCATTCGATACCGTTGATCACGAGTTGTTCCGCTCTTTCCTGGCTGGGAGAACCTAGCGTGTGGTGCTGGGTGATTATTCATCTTCTCCCTGGGGCCTCATGTATGGAGTCCCACAGGGTTCCATCTTGTCCCCTCTCTTGTTCAATGTGTATATGCCGCCTTTGGGGGAGGTTGTTAGAGGGTTTGGCGTAAGGGGTCATCAATATGCTGATGACACCAAACTACATCTCTCATTTTCATCAGACCCAGATCCGGCAGTCTCGGTGCTTACCTGGTGTTTATCAGCTGTCGGGGACTGGATGAGGGCAAATCGCTTGAAGTTAAATTCTGACAAGACGGAGGTGACGGTTGTCGGGAAAGCCAAGGGGTGATGGCCCCCATCATAGATGGGGTCCGTCCTCGCCTGGCACCCTAGGTCCATAGTTTGGCGGTGTTCCTTGAGCCACAGCTCCACCTGGATGTCCAGGTGGTGGCTGCGGCAAAGGGTGCATTTTGCTAATTACATCTGGTATGTCGGCTTAGGTAGTATGTCTCGGACTCTGACCTGGTCACAATCAACCATGCTTTTATTACCTCAAGATTGGACTTCTGTAACGTGCTCTACATGGGGCTACCCTTGGTGATGGTCCAGAGACTGCAGCTGGTGCAGAATGCGACAGCTCATCTCCTGAAGGGGACGGACCAACGCGAGCACATTACTCCACTGCTCTGTTCTCTGCACTGGCTGCCGATAGTCTTCTGGGTCCAATTCAAGGTGTTGGTGTTGACCTTTAAAGCCCTAAACAGCCTGGGCCCCACCTACCTGCAGGACCGCCTCACCCTCCAGATTCTGGATTGACCCCTGCAGTCGACCGGGGGCACCCTTCTTGAGGTCCTCCAGGTGTCGACCATGAGGAAAGCGTTCTCAGTGGCTGCATTGCGGCTGTGGAACTCCCTCCCATTGGAAGTCGGCCTGACCAATGACCTCCCCTCTTTCCGTAAGAAGTGTAAGACCTGGCTCTTCTGCCAGGCCTTTGCCAAGGGAGATGGAATGGGTGGGTTGGGTTAGGGTGGGGTTTTATTGGTTTTTTGGGGTGGGTGGGTTAATTCTGGGAATGTTGATTTTAATTACTTTTATTATATGGTTTTTAAATGTTGTCAGCCACCCCAAGATGCTTATGGCAGGAGGGGGCGGTATACAAATGCTGTTATAAATAAATAAATAAATATGGCTGGGGAATATGGACGATCCAGCATAGCAGCAACCACCCAAGAGACTGTGTCACTTGTGACTCAAGTGTTGGGAGGTGTGTATTTTAAGTGTGCAAGAGAAAGAGCTTATTCATTGAGAGGGGGGGACCTAATTGGCTGAGAAGGAGGGGCTATCCCATCTTAGCCACTGGAAATATTAGGATAAAGGCAAGTGGAGTGTGTTTGTTCTGAGTGTCCTGGGCACAGTATTTCACTGGGCTGACTACCCATCCTGCATTTTGATTGTGTGCCCTGTGAAAGACCTCAGGATGTCTTATCCACCGGGGACTTCCTGCATGACCCTGGGCAAGCCTTGGTTCCCTTTGTGTCAAACAAGGACAATAGCATTTCCCACACAAAAGAAATGTTAAGAAGATAAATGCAATTGCGACTGTCAGGTGTTTAAATAATATGGTGATAAGTGCTGTACAAGTGTCTTAATCAAAGTCACTAAAATTACAGCTGTTGTTATTTAAATTGATTATTCAATTTTGGAATAACAGAAGTAGATGCAAAGCAAAGATTCAAACAAAATCAATAATTGGTTGAATTCTACCCACTTGAATCCATTAGTATGATGCAGTTTTGGAGATCAGATTTTAAACTAACCCTTTGCTAAACCAGCATGAGGTTTCACTTACTTTGTTATTTGTTAATTCAATACTGAGTACTTTGGTTTCATGATAAATCCATATTTTGATCACTTAGGGTAAAACCACACAACACAGGGTCGGCCAGATCCTCTTCCTGCCCCAAGCACGGCAAACACAGCTGCCAAACTTTGGGCCAGTGGAAAGGGGAGTCCAGATGAGCAGCCCTCTCTGAAGTCATCACCAGCTTTTCCATGTGGGGCACCCACGGGCGACTCCCGGCATGGCTACCCTGGCCACGGAGGCATCTTCCACACACGTGGCTGGCCCGATACAGAGCACTTCTGATTTTTCGGTGGTGCTCTGTGTGTGGCTGAGTGGCCTCTGTCTGGTTCACGGGAGCACGCTCCCCCATCTTCACATGAACAGTTGGACCCGTGGTCAGTGGGGGGGCATGCGTGGACATGTCTTATTTATAAACACCCTTTGTTGCTGTTCTCCAAAGACCTTTTGTGAATTGTATATCTTATCAGTTCCCATCCTAACTTATAGCTGTATTTGGGAGACGGAAGCATCTATAGTTGTTGGACTGTAAAAACTCTTGGGTTATGGAACAAGATATCGTTCAGGGATTTATATAGGAATTACCTTGAAGCAGTGATCACACTATTCCGATTTGCAGCCAAACACGAGTAAACATGTGAATAAACGTTTGTGTCCTGTCATCCATCAGCTCTCACAAGATAAGCAGGACTGGACAGGTCAACTTTGAGACTGAAGGCTCCAAGCAACAACTGAATGCTGCAAGGAGCTGGTTTTCATGATTGAGCAGCTGGCATTCTTTCCTGGGAATCAGCAGGGAATCACTGTAGCGTAATCACTGAATTCAATGGGTACACAACTGATTTCAGTTGGATAATTGTGTAATGTGCTGCAGGGATGTGGTTGCCATGGCAATATAAGGTCACTTTTATACTTTCCCTTTCAAATGAATAACTAATTTTTTCCCCCACTATATTGTGATTTTTCCACAATATTCTCTGTGTTTCTTTTAAAACATATGCAACATATAGCAATGTGCACAGTAACAACTAAGGGTAAAAATGAAGACAACAGCCCAAATTAGCCCACATCAAATGTGTATCCTCCCACTTACTAGTTGTTTGCCAGATGTTAGCCCCCACTTGCCACATTGCCACCAACCACGAAGGTCCAGGGACATTGCAGGCCCACCGTGTGGGCAAGTGAGGGCGAATGCGCGCCCATGTGTCCATGTTTGCCTGCATACAGGGCTTCCGGCTGCAGGTGAAAAACCTAGAGCATTCCAAGGAACGACCGCTTCCTGTCCCTCTCTCCAGTCTCGCTCTCACTGGCGCCTTAAAAGCCCAATGCATGACAAATTCAAACATGCATTGTCCCATCTCATCCTGGTTTGCAGCATGTGCCCAACGATCTCTCTCTTTCAAAGCTGTTGCCTTCTCCAGAGCGACTTCCACAGTCTTTACATCACTGTGATCGTGAATCAGAATGACAGCCAGGCACAGCACCAACACAGCAACCTTTGCTACCTCCTGTGTTCCATTGCAGGCACTCTCCGCCCACCAGAATGACAGCCGGGCGCCTATGGTGAGTTAATGCACCTGGAGGGAGGGGTAGCCAGATGTTGACCTGGGGTATCCCAGGTCGTGTTGGCGGCTGCATGATAAAGGCTTCTNGTCAGGCTTCTCCCACCTTAGTCTCTGCCCTGATTTTCTTAGGTTCTCCTTCTTCTCTATAACTAAGGCCACTTTTAGACAAGCGTCATGCGCCATCACGTGACTTTTCAAATTTCCGCAGGCAGCTTTTAGATGAGACTTCTCGCGTGTTATCACTGCTCGCACATTCTTTGATATTGAGGTATTTAATCCACGGTATTAAAAGAATGAGTGAGCGGTGAAAACGTGAGAGAAGCCTTGTCTAAAAGCCAGCCACAGTGACTTGAAAAGAAACGTGCTGTCATCCCGCGAGCACATATCGCTCGTCTAAAAGTGACCTAAACTAAGCACATGCACCTGCAACTTCTTGAATGTATTCCTGTCCCTACTTCTGTTCCTTTCCCCTTCATCTCCCCTCCCTTCCCTCTTTAAGCCCACTGGGCAGGGACCTGTCTGTAATTGTTGAGTGTAAAGCACCAGGTACATTGTTGGTGCTATAGAAATAAATAAATAAAATAATAATAATAATAATAATAAATCATTATTATTAATTAATTCAGATTTCATCAGCCAACCATCAAAAAAATCAAATAGTGCTCCAAGTTTACTGTCTACACTGCATTTTTGGCTCTTTTTATTTATATTTTAACAAAATATACTGCCTGTTAAACTGAAAATTGCTGACTCAACCTTAATTATAGTGGTGCATTTGTTGCGCTATTATGAATCTAGGACCCTAGCCTATTAGCTGCCTAAGAAAAAGGGGGCGGGGGGGAAGCAGAGTTTCAATCTTAACTCAAATTTCTGGCTTCTGTTGATTCAAATCAGATCCCTGATGTGACAGCAAATCAGTAACGTTTGTGTAAAGGTCTCTAGTTTTGCAAAAGCCCTTTTCTTCTGCAGATTTACAAAAATTGCTGGACACACACACTTTTCTTCAAAGGCCTAACATGTTTATTTCCATTGCATTCCATTGCATTTCCAGTGGTGTCTGAAGTTAACCTATGAGACAAGACAACACAGCAGCTTTAACAGGCTGCTAAGATGTGGCATTTGAAAAGAAAGTATGTTTAGCAAAATACTGATATAGTAACACTACTATGGAATTACTCTTCCAAGATAAGCTGATGAATTTAATATATCCCTTTAGACAAATCATCAGAAGTACTCAAACCGTAGCTCCGTATTTCCCTTTACCACTTAAAACACCCTGCCTCTCTCTTCCCAGGTCTTTCTGCTAGTCGAGGCAGCTCTTTATGCTTAAAATAAGCAATTCTTCAAGGAATACTTTACAACTCTTTTTTTTTTAAAAAAAAACACACCAGGTTCATCCACAATATCCTGCAGCTTAGCAAACATTGCAAAGATAGTACTAAGTTGCCGACACTGTCTGAAGTTGCCAACAGCAAGGAAGAGAGCCAACTTTAAATTCTCAGCCTTATTTCATTTGGCAAAACAAGTCCCAGATACATGTGGTCTCAAAGCAACACAACAAACACCAACAATGATTTGACAACTCCCTCCATCAAGAAAGAAATATGAAATTGTCTGTAATATTGAGCCCTTGGTAATACTTGTATAATACTACACTGAGTAGTTGATACTGGCAGATAAAAACAAAGTAAGACTCAGCGGGACATGTGAAATTATGTCTTTCAAGCCAGTGAGGCATAAACCAGCATGGGTGTGTAATTCTTGGCTGGCTTGGTTGATGGGAGCAAAACAGAAATGCTGCATTTTTGCATCTGTTTTGCAAGTGAACACAAGGCCAACCTAGCTAATTGTTTACAAAGCCATGCTTATGGTGTTTCAAAGGAATATCTGTTAAAGGAAGATAACATGCTAAGACAAAAGAACTTTTAAAAAGTCCAGGTAGCAACAGCTCTGGCTACTCCTTAGAACACGGGAACAGTCAAAATAAACAGCTACATATTGCCAAAATGGCATCACATCACAGTCATGAAATGCCCAACACTATCAGCAGCAGCTTGCAGGAGGTTCGTGAAAACTTTCCAGAGATGCCAGGCATCCACAGTTGGTCTGCTCTACATAACTGATGAGAATTCCACCAGGCTGCTGCAGTTTCATAAATATTCTAAATAGTACCTACAATTTATAGTGACTTCAGAATAAAATTAGGGTGCTTTACATCTCACACAATCAAACCTGATATTACTGACATCGGGGTACTATGGTTATGAGGGAAAGGAACTGGAATAATTTGTGTGGTCAAGAAGAGTCCAAAAGAGAGCCAATTATTCACTGCTCAGCTTCGCTACTAGGTTGACAACCCAATCTGCATTTTGCAGGACAGTCCTGCAAATAAGCCATTTGTCCCACCACCACACTCTTAAAGGAAACTGTCCCACAAGTGCCCCACCACCAGTATAAGCCCTATTTACTTCAGTTACGCAAGGGTAACAATTTCAACATTCATTGCTGACTGTTCAGTTGGCTGCTGGAACCCCTCTGTGCATGTGTAGAGTGTGCTTCCCCTTGTCCCTTCCCTGTGCCTGTGGCTTGACTGCTGACCCCTTATTTTTAAGGAGACTTGGTATGTGAGATTTCCTGTGCAGCCTATCATGGGAATAGAGGGCCTCTATTTGGTGAAGGATTTGGCCGGAGACAGAGTGGGGGTACTGCGGATATACCGGGAACCCACCTGTACAGCAGCTTCCCTGCTCACTCTGACTGAACTGGTATCGGAGGTGGTCTTGCATTCCCCCAGGACGATAGTCCTGAGAGACTTTGATATTCATGCTGATGCCAGTTTTGGATGGGTGGAGCTTGAGCTCATGGCCACCATGACAACCAGGGGCCTGTCTCAGAGAGTGGTGGGCCCCACACATGTTGAAGGATATACCCTGGCCTTGAGGCGGGGGATCCATTAGTGGGGGAGGTGTCAACAGTGACCTTGTCATAGACAGATCATTATCTCCTCCAGGCTGACATCCTGGCGCATGTCGGTCCCCAGGAAGGTGTGGAACCACTAGGTTGGCTCGCCCCCAAAGGCTTATGAAACCAGAAAGGTTCCGGATTGCCCTATAGGATATTTCCTTTGACTTTGATGGCCATTCACTCAATGACCTTGTGGTCTTGTGGCATTCTATGCTGACGGAGGCCATCGACTATGTGGCTCCCAGGCGTCCGCTCCCCAATCATCAACAGCGCAGGTCCCCATGGTATACGGAGGAGCTGCGGCAAAAGAAGTGAGAAGGATGACGGTTAGAGCAATGGTGGCGTCGCTCTCATACTGAAGTTGACCGACTGCAACATATAGTCTGGTTATGTGCCTATGCTGTGGCGGTGCGGGAAGCAAAGAAAACCTTCTTTGCTGCCCTCATTGCGTCCGCTAAGTCCCGTCCGGCTGAACTCTTCCGGCTGGTGACGGGGCTGGTCAGTCCAGCCTCTCTCCACCTAGATTCAGAGTTATCGAAAGCTCGCTGTGACTTGTTTGTGGACTTTTTTGCAGTTAAAATCGCTCAAATCCACCACAGCTTTGACACAGCACTTTTAACAGTGGGTGAGCCAGAGGTAGTCGAAGCCCCATCTTGTCCTGTTGTATGGGATGAATTTCAAGATGTNGGATACTCATTCCTGCTTGCCTCTGGCCGGGAAAGGCAACTACTGCAGGAGCTTCTTCTTGGCTGGCGGTTGCAACGCAGGGACAAGAGGTTGGCTTGGCAACTACCGACTCAGCTGCACTAGATGCGAATGGACTGAGAGGGGGAGAGAAGCCATAACAGGTGGTGGGCTACTCATTCTTGCTTGGGTCTGGCTGGGGATGGCTCCCGCTGCAGCAACTTCTTCTCGGCTGGGCTGGGAAGATAAAGCATGGTGGCCAGGAGTTGGCTTGGCACTGACTTAGTTGTTGAAGTTGTTGTCGCAGGTGCAAAATTAAACACTTAATTATAAAAAATAAAATTCTTTATTTTTTCATATTTCATGTTTTCCATGCTTCTCAGAAAAAGGGGGGGGAGTTTGGGGGAGGGGAACTGTGGATAATGACAGTATGGTACAGCATTTTGGCTAAGGCACTTTGGGGGATGGGGTTTGGAAGGGAATTATGGAGCAGGTGCTCACTGGCACCTTAAAAGCCCAACGCAGGGGTAGGGTCAGGCAAGGGTGGGGTGCTGCCTGGGAGAATGGCAGTATGGCATTGTGATAAGCTGCTTTGGGGAAGGTGGGAAGGGAAGGGAAAGGGGTAGGAAACAGGGATGTGGGGAAGGGAAGGGGGACAGTGGAGAATGGCAGTATTGCATAGCGATGCACCTCTTTGGGGGCTGGAAGCACTTGAAGGTGGGCGGGGGGCAGCATAGTAGCTGACAGAATGCCTGTGCCTCTGTATTTCCTATTGCCATTCCCAGACCCGGCTAGCCTGCGAATAAAAATAGGAAAATGTGGAGCTTCAGGGACTTGCCCTGGCCAGCTCAGCATCTGGGACTCCCAGGGATCTGCTTCACTCCTGGGCCACTGACTGCAAAACCCAGAGAAGATACCGAGTCCCATCTGAAACACTGCACTGCACTCCCCGTAGGCATCTCTGCCAGGTCCCTTCCAGGAACAGCATCTGCCCACCGCCAACTGGTTCTATACTGGGAGAGGGACCTGGCTGACCAGCCCTGCCGTCTGTACATTGCTGTGAGCCAGAAACTGGGTGGTTACAACATGCAAAGACTGATTGCGTGACTTAGAATTTTTACTTTTGCCTTCAGTGTTCACTATAGGCACTCAATAAAAGATGGGATTTGCGCCACAAACTTAGCATTGTGTGCACAGCAAAAGGTTACTTCCCAGTGCTTCTCCACAGGGATGGGTGACCATGGTCAATGTTTTGAACAGCCTAAAGAGCTGGGCAGCACACAACACTTGAGCAATTATTAGCCACTATTGGTCATGTGTCCTCCCAGAGTCATAATAGCCCGAAGAAGCAAACAGTTGGGCTAGTTTTTTCTTCCCTTAGCTCACTGTGGGGAGAGGGTGGACAGCGTGGAAAAATGCTTTCCCGTATATTGGGTTTATATTGGGTCTGTCGGACTAAACCTGTGAGTGGGGTGGTTAGGAGCTGCCCAAACGCACAAGAACTACATGTAGGGGCTGCCCGTTTATGAGGTTGGAGGGTGAGTGTGGGGGTGCACAGACCAAACACGGACTCCAGCAGGCTATCGTCTCAGTTGAAAATATCCTCTCTCTGTCTTACACCAAAGACTACTCATTGTGCTGTGAGGAAGGAATCGACCTAAGGAGGAATGTACAAAGAACTACATTGGGCATTTTTAGACACACAAAGTTCCAGATGTTTCAATCTTGTGGGTTTACAAGTCCACAAGTAAGTTCCGGATTCATTTTTCACACACACACTGCCCTGAGGCAGTTCCTGGATGCATTCTTCACACAAACACAGTCCACTGCTCTGAGGCAGCCTAAAGTAGCCACAGCTGTAGATGTGACAGGCTGCCATGGAAACCAAGTGACCACAGCTGCCTGGAGCAAAGTAGTTTACCAGGAGAATTTCTTACACACAAAAGTTCTGGGAGAAGTTCTACACAGAAATTCAAAGATTCAGATGTTTAAGATCTGGGTGAGTGATTTTAGACACACAGAAAGTTCTGGATGTTACAGCAAACATCCAGGAGAAATGTGTGTCTAAAAACAACCATTGTGGCACACTGAGGACTCCATGTTGCAAAAGAGAAGGGCGAAATGGAGAAAATCCAAGAAAATACACTTCATCTGCAGAGAGCTACCCTAACACCCCAGCCTCCTTGGGATGGGAAGGCATGGGTCTCATTGCCATACCACAGGGGAATGAAACCACTGAGGGGTAAGGAGGTTGGAACTAATGTCATGGTGGGCCTAGGGTCCCACCCCTATTTATGTTAGCAATTTTTAAAGCTGTTCATCTTTCCCAAATAGGAAAGCAGTTTGGCCATATAATTTACAGAAAAGTTATCACTCTCTCTCCACTAGGCAACCTTAATGATCCAGCAGGATTTTAATAACAAGTGCACAGATATGGTAAATCTCTTATACTTAATCTTCCATCCAGGACTACAAAAATATATACAAACTATCCCATTAAACCACCCATTTATACAGCTCTAGGTGCCCGCTGTTTACAGCTTGTTATATTTCTCGACAATGACATTAATTTTGTGAAAACACATTCTCCAGCACACTCTGCTCCATACAAGTCCTTGCATATTGGTGCTGCTCTGTTCCTGACATAGCTCTTAGCTTGCAAGGAAAGTAAACTGTACCTGGGATTTATCATTCAGTGGAAGAGATTAAAATTCAACACCCATAAATCTTTTACTCCAGCAGCAGTCTACGAGATGCCCAGTGACCAATGGGAAATCATTCTTTTCAAGACTGGAGGCTCACTGCAACCTTTGGTGTAAGCAACCTAGTGGCGGCTTGTGATTAAAACTTTTGGTGGGGCTGAGGGAATAGAAGACGCTCTCCACCCACTACCCACCCACCCACTATACATGTTACAGGGCACCCATAGGGCAACATTGCAGCCCTGCAACATGAATAGTGAGTGGGTAGTGAGTGGAGAGTGTCTTGCGTGAAAACAACCAATATGTCCCCTTAACTCCTCTAACAAACTCATCCCCCAGCCTCCTCACTCACACACAAGCCCCCCACCTCCCAAAAGGAAACCATTCCTGTTTCTCCTGTCCTGGAGCAGGCATGCTGTGCTGACTGAACTCTAACTGCAAGGGTTAGGCTTCTCTTCTATGCCTGCTCACAGCTTTCCTGAGCACAGAGAAGTGCTAAACACTGACCAGCATTATTATATCTGCGCTCTGCCCACAGCCATTGGCATCAGGTGGGTCTTTTCTTTGGGGAGGCTAGGACTGCTTTTAGACAAGCGGGTCGTCGTTGCATGACCCGCTCGTGCGACATTTCAAAATCCCGCACGGCGGAATTACACGAGACAGAAGCACGGGATCATGCTCATGGAAGGCGGTCGCGCATTGTTTGCCAACCACGAAGGAAATACCTCACACACTGAGGTATTTAATTTGCGGTTGACAAACAATGTGCGGCTGTGAGCATGATCCCGTGCTTCCATCTTGTGTAATCCCGCCATGCGGGATTTTGAAATGTCGCACAAGCGGGTTGCGCAACGGTGACCTCCTCGTCTAAAAGGACCCTTAGCTTTGCCCCTTCCCCCATGTGCTTACACTGGGGTGTGTAAACACCTAGGGCCAACGTGCCAAGTGGGAGCAAGACATACTCCATCCAGGCCGTTGTAGGAAAATGCATTTATTTTGTGCAAAAACATACAGAAAATGTACAATAATTGTGACAGAGAGACTGAAATGGAGGGCAAAATCCTCAGTGCATTAAAGTCAATGGCTCAGCTCCCAATGGAGAGAGATCACACCCACAGTGGGCATTTTTACACATATCTTAACGTTCTGGATTTTTCAATCTTCTGGATTTACAAGTCCACAAGTAAGTTCCGGATGCATTTTTCACACACACACTGCCCTGAGGCAGCCTAAAGTAGTCACAGCTGTAGATGTGGCAGGCTGCCATGGAAACCAAGTGTCCACAGCTGCCTAGAGCAAAGCAGTTTACCAGGAGAACTTTTTACACAAAGAAGTTCTGGGAGAAATTCTATGCAGAAGTTCAAAGAGCCAGATGTTTAAGATCTGGGTGAGTGATTTAGACACACATAAAGTTCAGGATGTAACAGCAAACATCCAGGAGAAGTGTGTGTGTAAAAACACCCAGTGTCACTTTCTGTTCCAAATGTCCCAAATACCATTAAAGGGGGAAAGGGGGGGGGGAATACAGCCTCATATCATCAGGGAAAAAAAAGTTGCATCAAAAGTCAACAAAGAGACACTGTGCCTGATCCTGGGAAGGAGATGATGGCAGGCACAGCATTACACTACAGCACAACCTGCTACCAGATCAGGCATCAGTGATAAATAAGTAAAAGCACAGGGATGTAATCCTGAACATGGAGTCTGATCTCCATCCTCATAGATTCTTGAAGGGTCTGTCCACACTTTAATAGCTTGTCCTGCCAGTAAAATGTCATTGAATAGAAAACCAAATTGAGATGAAATGGTTTAAGAATGCTGGGAATTCACCTTATCCATTTTGTGTCTCTCCACCCTTGCCTTAGGATGCCAGATGCCAGCCCTGAAGGAACAATAGTAGTAGAAAAAAGGTGGTTCGGTGCTGGAGAAGTGAGGACTCAAGCTGGAAAGGTTTTGGGATGTCACTCTTAAGGGAGAGAAGAGACTGGGAAGAAAAGAACTATAGAGCTCTCTCTCCCCCCACCCCCTCAGTTGTGTTGACAATGGCTCTCCACTGAAGGCAAAAGACTATTGATGACCCTAATTGAGGTGCCATAGACTGGAAACGTAATCCTTTCACAAATTAAAGCCTGCTTCTAATACATATCTAGCTTTGCCTGGAGCTCTGGGTGGGAGAAGCAGCATAAGGTATTAGGCTGTTTCCTATTGTTTCAGCAATGGCTAATTATTTGGGAAGGCTGAGCCTTGAATACAAACCAACCATGCTCACAGCTCAACAGTTGGCGCTTAGGGGAGCTGTGAGCAGGTACAGAACAGAGCTAGGCCTAGTCCTTGTAGCCATCACCCAAGAGCTGTTCCATGTCTGCTCAGACTGCTGTGCTGCAGCTAGAGCAAACAGAGGGTTGACTGATCTTTAGCACTTGCCCCTGTGCTGTATCCTCAGTACTATGCTTGAGAGCTGTGAGCAGGCACAAAAAGGAGCTTGCTCACAACTATCCAGAGCAGCCCAGGGCTAGCTTGGATCCAGTCCCAGTTATTAAGGTTCAGCCAGTGGCACATCAGCAGCTCATTTACAGGGGCAGGGTTTTCTAGTTGGCCTGAGTCCCATTGGCCCCAGTGGACAAGCCACCACCGAACTAGGTACAACTCCGACTACTTCAGTGGAAGAGTATCTGTTTAGGGAAAGGGAGAAAACTGGTTCAGGAGGACTTAGAGGACAAAAAGAGCAATGAAATGAAAATAAACAAGATCGTATTCTCATATACTAAAATAGGTTTGTAAGGCATAAAATATTAGGCATACATAATATACGCAGAACAATAATTAGATACAGGTATAGTTGGGGCACAATTTGAAGAGTATAGGGAGTCTGAACTTCCTCTTGGTCATGAACACTCCTCATAACCTGAATCCCAGCAGTATAAGCTCACAATCCTTCACCACCACACAGCACCAGTGCTGTTTCTGTTCACACCAGTATCTCATTCCTAGATGGGTAGAAGGCAATATTGACTGCTCCCCTCTACTCCCAGTGCTGCTAGATGCTGCTGTGTGTCCCAAGGGGATGCCCTAGTAAGACAAAGCAGCACAAGGTAGGGGAGGGGGAAGAAGCAGAAGCAGTGACAGCAAGGTGAAAGTGGGGGGGGGGCAAAACCAAGGAAGAGTGGTGAGAAGAGTCTAGCTGCCACTTGTGTCATAGGGACAGGAGGAATATTTGTCCCGGCCCAGGCTGAGGGGAAGCCCACAAATCCTCAGAAACAGCTGAGCAGGAGCGGAAGTGCCTCCAGCATGCAATGCACATGGAATCCACCCTGTGGGCAGCACAAGACAGAGCAAGTATTAGTGGCAGCACAAGGCAAGCAGTACAGCTACAGTCTCCAGAGCTCAGGTGCAGCAAGCAGAAGGAGGGAGAGGCACTGGGGAGAGGAAGGTGCAGAGGTGGGACGGGGGAGAGCATGGTGATGGGGTGAAGGGGCAAGTCCATTTCTTGCACCTGGGCCCATTCCAACCTAGCTATGTCCCTGCACTGCTGCTCCCCTCAGTGGAGTCAAACAGCAGCAGAAAAGGGTGGCAAAGTTAAGAGGGCAGTGGACAATTCTTGTCCTGACCTCTCAGGAGGCTAAGGGCAGAGTGAGGAGCAACAGGACATGAAATTTCTGGAGGTCAGGGAAGGTCTTCTCCCCCTTAAAGCAATTCCAGTTGCTCCCCAGGAAGGTAGAACTATTCACCTTCCAGGTTTGATCTGGAGTTTCTGGGTCTGAAGGGTAGGGATGGGCGAACGCGGTTTGTAAGTTCGGAGTTCAGACCGAACTCAAATAGTTCGGTTGACCGAACCGAACCGAACTCGAATTTGAACATTCGGTTCGGATGCGTCCGGTGAGTTCGGAATTGAATTTCCATTGGTTTCAATGGAAAACACATTATCGGATGTAACATTTTTGTTTTTTATGCTATGTGGCTGAAAATTGGGGTGCCAATACCTCCAATAGAAAGAATTATGTGTACTAAATTTCAAAATGATCGGATAAAGGAATCTGATTTTAGATGCAGTTGAAGTATTGTATTTTGCAATATTCTACATATACATTCTTAGCTGTAACTTCTTTGCCTCACATCTAATGTAGGTGACACTTGTCCAGTTTATACCCCTTCCCATATTTACTAACTTTGTCAAATTTCATAAGGATTGGAAAAAGGGTCTTGGTAGTATAAGCAATTAACATATACATGTATGTCTGACTATAACATCTTTGTAGTAAAACCAGTGTACATGAAATTTGGCAGGACTATATACTACACTTTTGTGATCATCTACGCCAAATATCAGAATGATTTTATAAAGGGTCCCAATTTTATATGCCTGTACAACATATGTAGAGAAGGGGCCTATGCCTGGGATTCTCTTATGTCACTGTGGTATAAGATCGGTTTGTGATGCAAATTGGCCAACAGAAATGTCAACCAAATATCCTCATTCTGTCCTGGGACCATCCCAACATATCTCCCTCACTTGTTTCTGGGAAGTCAGAAGCATCTGTTTAGGAAAGAGTCAATAGAGATTCTCTTATGTCCTCTGTCTCAGTGCTGCAGGACGTGATTGTGATGATAATTGGCCAGCCTGGATGTGTTTAAACTATGTCTCCTGACTGCTGGGATGCTATCTTAGAAGTCTCAGTTATGTTGCTTATGCCCACCTCAGGGCCGCCCCCTATGCCCACCTCGAAGCCACTACCACTTGGTCATGTAAAGCTAGAAGTTTGCAGTAATGTGTTTGGCCATTGAATGTGTCTGTCAGTCTTTGGGGTTGCTCCACATCCTTCCTCCTAAAGTCTCTCTCCCCCTGTCATGCAGGGTGCCTGCCTCTGACTGGCACTGAATATGCTGATATTCATCTGAATAATGATCTTCACAGGGACAACATCAATTGCTTATATAATTGGGTCCCTTTATCAAAATCTCCTGTACATTTGCTGAAATGG
>QEPC01009382.1:279067-310856 GCA_003113815.1 Sphenodon punctatus | reverse complement strand
TTATATTTACCTTTGATTTCTAGTAACCACTCTGTATCAACTATCTTGCTTATGTAATCAATAAACTTACTTCTTATCTTTATGAAGAAGTGTCTTTGTCTAACATTGGAACACAAGTGAGCAACAAGGGCTCTCAAGCTCTTGCGAACCCAGAGATAAAGAGTCTGTAAACGGGAAGGATCGAGCCCTTGGGTGACAAAGGGGTTGTCCCTGCGGCAGACTTGAATCGACCAGAGAGAAAAACTGATTCAAGTGGGCTGTACGTGGGGGAAACTGAGTCACTCAACCAGGTAAAGTGGGGATGCAGACCTCTAACCCATGACAGACACCTGGAAAACCCAGGGGACCCTGAGGAGGATGCCCCTGGCTCACCACAGGGGCCTATCCAGGACCCGGAGAGTGAGGCAGTCCCTCAGGTAGGTGGGACCCAAGCTGTTTAGGGTTTTAAAGGTTAACACCAACACTTTGAATTGGGCCCGGAAAACTATTGGCAGCCAATTCAGAGAAAGGAGCACTGGTGTAATGTGCTCACGTCGACCCGTCCCAGTCAAGAGATGGGCCACCACATTCTGCACCCGCTGCAGCTTCCGAACCAGCACCAAGGGTAGCCCCACATAGAGTGCATTGCAGTAATCCAGTCTCTAGGTAATAAAAGCATGGATTTTAGGTTATAAAAGTTATCCCAGACAGTCCAGAGAAACCTTGGATCTAGGAGACAGTGGGGGAGGGAGGAAGGGAGACATCAGAAAGAGATTTCCCTGTTCCTTTTCCAATGTGACTCCACGCCCCTGCGGACTGCCATGATATCACAATGCTTTGAAGGGGGTGTGACTACACCAGTAGGGCAGCGGTGCAGTTTCTTTGCCCCACTTCCTCTGGGTTAACCTGAGGAGAAAAGGGGCAATCCTACCTGGACATACTGCGAGCAAGTAGACAAAAAACTGGCCTGAACGCAAGACGACTTAAGATCTACTCCTTGCTCTGTATTGGCTGCCTGTGAGGCTTTGTGCCATTCACACCACATCACTGGAATCTTTAATGACATGCTAAGATCCACAGGGGTATGATTTCTGGACATTTAAGGCACTCAGACATCACAGTTATGAGGGCAAGGTAAGTGTCTGGCGCATAAAAATGTAAAGATTCTAATTTTAATTTTTCAGCTGTCCTCTCTCTCTGTAAAATGGCCCCTCTCATCCTGATGGCACTGAGCTGGTTGAGAAGTCAGAATGACAGTGACTGAGTCACCAGCACCAATTTCTATGGCAATTAGCTGTTTTTCATTTATACACAATCAAGCTCAACTCTACTTGGCCTATGAAATTTCACAGGAGAACAGCACAAGCTGGTACTGCTATATTCAAACACACGAGGTGCTCTATTATGCACGCACAAAAGAACTTTGTTGGCTCCAACATTTACATTCATACACAAGCATATCACTTTAAATAAAAGGCTGGTTGCTTCATAAAGGTTGGATGTCTTGTACACCGCTTTTTCCCATGTTGCTAAAAAATATTTAAAGGAAACAGTTAAAAAAAAATTCAACCCAAACAAATACAACGATGGGTTCAGTTGCTCCAGATTAACCAGTGATTTGAGTATGTCACAGTGCCAGAGGAGTAATATAAATTCATTGTCAACACAAACAAGACACGGGTCTTATTGAAATCTCAATAAAAATAAACAATATTTTGGTTTTTCCTTTCTTTTACCCAACAAAGCCCACAATTCTGCATTGCATTCTTCCCCCGAAATCTTTTACACTATTTTTACTGGAACGTTACCAACACAGAGGGAGTGTTGAAAGCGTTCTTTGTACTGGCTTATCAGAAATTCCTACCATTCCTTTAAAGAAGGGGTGGAAATGGCTTTTCTCTAGTACATGAAGTAAGAGGGGGAAATTGCTCTCAATAAGAACAGTACATACGCACTATAGGTTACAATAAGGGGGTCCTTCAAACAGACTTCACTACCAATCTGCACAGCTGTAATTAGGCATGGGTGACTCTCAGCTTGTGGTAGTGACTTTGGAAGTTACAATGTAGACAGAAATACAGCATTTTGTCCCTGTTGTCTAACTTTGCCACTGGCCAAATCGTTTGTCTGGTACAGCTTACACCAGTGGCTGTGTACGAGCAGTGAATTATGCTTACACAGCTTACATGCATAGAAAAGACCAAAGAGACTGATGTCCCTAAGACTCCCACATTCTACACAATAAAAAACATAAAGAATTAAGAAAGACAAAACAACAACAAAAAAATTTGGTCAATAATTTTGAAAACAACTTCTGGAAACAAAAGTCCACAGAAGTAACACTATTGGCATTTCAGAAACAGGCCTTATCCTCACATGATTGAAATATAATCTTGCAAGGATTCAGATAATCACACACACACACCCCAATTACAATTATGCAGTGATTCTCCAAACCTGTCATCTGATGTGGTGCGTCTTCAAATAGATCGTGGTAAAGTTCACTGCATTTAATTGGCTTGAGATACACCTTCTCTGCAGTTAAGTGCTGGCTAAGGCTGAGTCTTGTAAATGCAATACTCAGACCAATTATACTATGCCTGGACATGATGCTAATTATGGACATGTCCATGGAATATAATAGGCTTGATGTTGACTGGTGGACAGAAAGAACAGATGCGTTCACCTAATTCCCACAGATGTGCCACTGGGTGAAAACTTGCAAATAAGGCAGGTACGGAAGGTGAGGAACTATGAGGACATGACCCATGAGATAAAGCAACTGTTACTTCTGAAAAGTGTCTCCACTTTCCACTGTCTTGTCCGTGAAGAATTAGCTGTTCCCGGAAAGCTGTTCCAGATTTTGCAATTATGCCGTGATTCTTCAATCCTGTCATCTGATGTGTTGCTTCTTCAAATAGGTTTGACAAGAGCCTGAAAAGGCTGTATTACTTGCAATTGAAGAAATTACGAGAAGGCTTCCTGGACCAGTAGCCATTGGAGGAGGAGGAAGATGACAATGACTATTTGTTGCTGTAACAATGAGGCAGTCAGCGGCCAGGATCATGGTGCTAGGTGTCATTCACTTAGGTACACAAAAAAACGTCTCCACCCCAAAGAGCTTATGATTTTAGCATTTTATAAGATACAGCAAAAATGGGACAGGGAGAAGGGAAGAATGAAGTGAACCAGTTGTGTTTAATGCAGCAGCAGTCACAGCACATCAACTGATTAGCCGTTACAGAGTACTTCGTAGGTGTCACAGCAGAGATGAATTTAAAGAAGGATTTGAAGGAGACTAATGTAGTGGCTTGCAGATAATTAGTTGGATAATTATATTCCACCTAACCAAAATCCCCTGATAGTTTTAATGGATATGGAATTTTTGCTTCCTCTCCTAAATTGTCAGGTACTGCTGGTGTGTTCAGTTAAACAACTGCTGTATATTCCACTATAGAGATAATGACACTTAGGCCCTTTTCACACAGACACTCTAAGGCCACTTTTACACAGACACCCTAACACCGATAAAATGGGTGTTACATTTTATTATACATGTTGAGGGCGACACTGCAGCCAATCGACAAGGGCCCTTTTCACACAAGATGCCTCCACCCAGTTTCTCTGGGTGTCCGTTGCTCCGTGGGTGGGTGGAGAGGAGCATTGCGCTGGAGCACACGCCCACCACAAGTGGTGTTTACAGACACCTCCACCCAGAGAAACTGGGTGGAGGCATCTTGTGTGAAAAGGGCCCTTGTTGATTGGCTGCAGTGTCACCCTGCAACATGTATAATAAAATGTAACACCCATTTTATCAGTGTTGAGAGTGTCTGTGTGAAAATGACCTTAAATGAGGCCTTGGTGGAGGCTTTGGATCCATCTGTTAGGTTTGCAATGTACCTCTGCAATGCTTTAAGGCAAAAGATGCTTAAGATAGTCCTACTAAAAAAAAATGATGATGATGAAAGGTTAAGCCAGAGGTTCCCAGACTCTGCGCTGGGACTCCAAGCGGGGCGAGGGGGGCACAATGAATTAATATTAATTATTAATATTTGCCATACTTTGCATATTTTTGTTGCTGACTGGAGTCATAGGATTATACTGAAGCCGCAAAATGAGATCACAAAGGCAAAAAGCTTGAGAATTGCTAGTTTAAGCAACAATGGGTCTGATCCTCATTCACACTCAGGTCTTTTTACCTCACTGTCAGTGTAAAGTGGGTGTTAAAATGAACATAAATGTAACATATAGTGACATTAAGACATCTTTATGGTTCCAGGGTGCTTTTAAAATACCATAGTGTAAATGGGAATCATCTCCTGCTATTATACAGAATACAGGAAAGTGTGCCTTTAAATAGTTTATGAGCATCTAGTGAAACATCTTGGGTTTTCTCTTTAGAAGCTACCAGATTCCAGTAAGAACTGCAATAAGTATGTATGAAGTTTTACAGACATGCTATGCTCTGCTCTCTGAGACAATGGGACAATGAGAAAGGTTATACAAGGTTACACTGAGAAATACAACCCATAACACTCATACGTCTTGTCTGTGGAGATCACGGCTGTTTAGGATATAACCGTTTCTTACAACGCTCACACAGCAGTGCCCTGATGCTATAAGCAATAAACAAAACAACCGCCCTCCCCGCCCCCCCCAAAAAACAACTTTTAACCTTTCCTCTTTTGTCATCAGAAAGAGCTACTTCATTTCTCTATCTCGGGTCTTTGTTCAGAAGTAAATTATCTATATGTGACTGTAGGCTTCTCATCTGAGCTAGTGAGATCACACTTGTGTAACAAATGTGTCTGGTTTACTCATTGTCAGCCCACCAAGGAAAACTATAATTCCATATTATAACATCAGCACACAAACTTCCTTCCTAAGACTCCCATTTTTCACAGAATCTGTCACTCTCTCCCCTTAGGGAAGGTATAGGTCAATTTCTTTGGCCTTGAGAACAGAATTGTCATTAGCTACAAATGACAGGGAAGAGGTAATTCCAGGGAGGTGGTTGAAAGCAACCCCTGTGTAGAGCAATACACTACAAGGTGTACGCACCACTTAACTCCTTCTAAAGGCTAGACCTAACAAGTGTGTGCATGGGTCAGAGGTTCACAAACTGTGCACGGGGACCCCCTAAGAGGGGTCACACCAGCTGTAGATGGTGCTATGATCCGACTGATATATCATTTTGTACTGTATCTTTGCTATCTGGGGGAGGGGACGACCATTTGTCTGGTATTATCCCGGACAGTCCTCTATTTCAGACTACTTGGGCTGTCCAGGATGGGACAGGAACCTAACTGTGCGTTGTCTGGAATTTACCACCTCCCCGCGGGGCTGCACTGTCACCCAGCACAGGCAGGCATCTGGGGCACGCGGCATGGAGGTGGTGGCACGTGCATGTCATGTGACCCGACAGACTTGTGTGAGCGAGTTGCATGTATGAGGCAGGCAGGCAAGCAGTGTTGCGAGCAGGGGTGGACCGTGGAGGCGACGAGCAGTAGCTGAGCAAGCAATGCAGGCTAGCAGTGAGCTGCCCTGCTGTGTCACTCACCCTTACTGTGCCGGCCGGGGAGGGGACTAGGTACAATTCCCGAATCCCGCCAGAGCAAGGCTGTGCACCGGAGTCCAGTGGCCGGCCAGGCTGCTCTATTTGCAGACTGGAGTGGCAGCAGCTGCTGCTGAAGCACTCCGCCCAGCAGCTAGTCAGGTCAGTCAGTCAGATGAGGAGAGGGAAGGAGCAGAGGGCAGTGTCAGCCCAGGCTGTGCAGCTGTGCTTGGATTGGGGTGTTACTGTTAAGCAGCACCTGGGTTTTTCCTGAAGCAGCTGGACAGTGCAGGTGCAGCTCTGCCTCTTGGGAATCTGGGGTACACAGAATGAAGTGCCCTCCCGTCTACTGCCCAAGATGGTGAGCATCGCTCCCCTCAGATTAGGGTTTAGGGAGCCTCAGGTGCCTGGTCCAGCCTTACCAGCAAATGTGGACCCCCCTGTGGGGGTTGCCAGTGCTTCCCCAAAAGGTAGTGGAATTCTTAGCTGCAAAGAATTCCAGGCCAGGCCCCTTCATCCCAGTCAGTGCCTTCACAGGACAGTATCTGCCAGGGGAATCCTGGTCTGACAGAACCGAATGGGAGCTTTGCCATAGCTGTCAGTAGCTGTCACATCATATGGCTGTCCCCTCTTCCCCCCATACCCTCACATCTCCCTATGCCTGTCCTGTTGGCTCCCTTCAACAGCACCTTATCATGGACAGTGGACTGAGTAGGTGCAGGTGACCTGGTTACAGTCTTCCCCCACCATGGCGAGTTGTACAGTCATGTCTATTTTAAGCATAGTAAATTTGCATAAATGAATATAAATTAGCACATGCAAATTTTATGCAAAACATTATTCTCTATTCTGGTGATACGTCAGTGGCCACCCTTGGGGCACAGGATTATATTTAATCTCAAAACGTGGGTATTTTTATTTATTTATATGCCACCCTTCCTGCAGAGGATATATAGGCAAAACATCAGTGACCACAGGCCTAGTACTTGAGCTGGCCTTCTGTGTGGGGTTGAATTTTATTTATTTTATATTTATAATTCTCTCTCAATCTTCCTACAAACAGCAAGCTCAAGACAGGTTACAAGTACATACAGTAAAAGAAAATACAATTAAAATACACCCACCCCTAAGCCATCCCCAGACTACCAAAACTCCGCCTAAACAAAAACGCCTTTCAATATTTCTAGAACAGGTATCAGGTCAAGCTTTCAAGAATTCCACAACTGGAAGCAGACACCGAGAACACCTCAATCCACATGCTTGCTGTGTGTACTTGGTGCACTGAGGTCACAGCCAGAAGACCGCTCCCGGCTGACTGAAGAGAGCATGATGGGAGATGGGACATAGGGAAGAAGGTATATTGGGACCAACCCATTTAGTGTTTTAT
The DNA here is from genome assembly GCA_003113815.1 of Sphenodon punctatus. Lineage (NCBI taxonomy): Eukaryota > Metazoa > Chordata > Lepidosauria > Sphenodontia > Sphenodontidae > Sphenodon > Sphenodon punctatus. Next base: position 303,936 of record QEPC01009382.1, on the reverse strand, counting down.
AGGTCAAAACCAGTATCCAAGTCTGCTTAGAGCACACAAGCCCCTCTGGTATCTCAGGTGTCAGTATGAAGGAGCGGTCTTCTTTGCTTTTCTAGAGAGTTTTTATATTCTTTTTCACTTTATTCTTCCCTTTCTCTTCTCCCTCTTATTTCCCTTCCTCTTACTTTCACCTGTCCCATGCTGGAAATAATGGGAGAACTCTGAGAAATCAGGCAGAAATGTCTGATGCTGATAAGTTGAGTGAAAATAAATTTGCAGCTCATGTATTACTAATCACAAGCTACACATGAATGAGGGAGTAAGTACCTTGGAGTGCTACTTTGGCAGCAACGCTCATTTTGGTAAGGTCCTTGCTCAGATCCAAACAATCATTATATTCTTGGTTTTATTTCAGAAATAACGTATTTATGATTAATTTACACACTATTGGAGTAAACACATGATCGTTTTATATGAACAGCCTCATGTTAAAATAGTGTAGGTTCCAAACTGTGGATAAGGTTACCTAAGGGTAGAGCTGCCAGATGTCCCTTTATTTAAGGGATGCCCCTTATTTTAAGGCAACATCTCTGTATCAGAATCCCACCGTTCCATAGGACATTGGCTGCAATCCCAAGCAGGATCCGCATGGGTCCCACACAGCACAATGTGCTTTCAATGGACACACGCACATTTTGCGTGCAGCATGAGCGGGGCATGGGATTGGCCCCATTGATGGTCGGCCGCCATTTCAGAACTCCACGGCTACACTGGGCATAATAGATGCCCCTTTCTTCAAAACACCACAGCTCCACAAGTGTTCCCTTCTTTCTGAAACTTGACCCTACAACCCTAGTTAAGGAAGACTGTTGGTAAAGGCTGGAGATTGTCATCAGGACTCTGAAGATGAGGGGAAAAAACTTTAATGAAAAAAATAAGAACAATGAGAAAAACCTTGTTTCAAAAATGATCATCTCCTGTTGGGAGTTTGCCCTAATTAGAGGCTGCTAGGTCAGTTCCCTGGTTGGTAAAAATTCCTTCAGCCTTTTCCTTTGTATTTGTCTCATATCGAACATCCTGCTACTGCAATGTATCAACTTTCACCACTTTAGATGGCAAAGTGGCTGTAATAACAATGATGTTGACTGCATGTTTAAAGGCTACTTCAGCCTCGAACCCCTATCCCTCACCCCCTGTACTTCTGGAGTAATGGCTGGCCCCTTGGCATCACCACCTTGGCCTGTCTCTAACCTAGCCACCTTCCCCCTGTGTCCTCCAGCCCTTGTCCTGATCCTGGCCACACCCATCTCCTGTCTTTGATCAGCGCCCCACCTCTCCTCCCATCCATCTCTTCTGTAGCCCTGCCTCCCTGGTTCCTGGTTGGCTGCCAGCAATATAAAAGCATGTTGGTAGCAACAGTGAGCTGGGTGGAACGACTCTGCTGTTCCAATTTCTGGTTCTGGTATTTTCCCCGACTCCCAGGCTGCTTTCCCACAACGCTGCTCGTGCAGTCTTTGGCGCTGCAGGATCATGCGCTATTCAAATATAGCACAGCTCCCATCTCGTGGGAAAGGAGGAGTTGCGGCTCTCCCACTGGCAAGCTTGCGCATTGGACCGGGCAGGATTTCACTACCCTGTCCGATGTGCGAGCTTGCCAGCAGGAGAGTCACGCTTCCTCTTTTTCCACGGGATGGGAGCTGTGCTACATTTGAATAGTGCATGATCCCAGGGCGCCAAAGACTGCTTGTGGGAAGGGAGCTTGCGTGAGAAGACTGCTCGTTGGAAAGCAGTCTCAGTCTCTGACTCCTGGTTCTCTGACTTCTAGACTCTGGCTCCTGATTTCCTGACTTCTAGACTCCAGCTGTGTCAGGTTCCTGGTTCCCTGACTTCGACTCTGGTTTTGCTCTGCCCTGGTTCACTCCACTCGGCCTGGCTCCTGCTATGTTGCCTTGATCCTGTACCTCTTAGGGATGGGCAAACAGAACACCATTCAGATGTTCGGACATTTGGTCATTTGGTTCGAAACCTGAGTTCGGGTTCGGCTGTTCGGTTCAACGGAGTTCGGTTCGGCCAAACTCAGCCAAACATTCAAAAAAGTGCTATCGGTACCGAAACCAATTTTTTTTCGGTATCGGTATTTTTGGCCCTGAAACCACCCCTGGTGTCCACCCCTGGTGCCAGGAAGTCTGCTCCTCAGCTGCCTCCCCCTTCCAGTCACATTTTTCCCACCCAAAGTCACGTTTTTCCTGCCCCTGAACTCATCCGAACTCGAGCGTTGGGTTCAGAAGTTTGGTTCGGTTGTCCGAACAGGCCGAGTTCGGTCCGAACTCCAAACTTCCGAACCGCGTTCACCCATCCCTAGTATCTCTGTTACCCTGATCCCTAGCTCCTGTAATCCTGTGATGACTTCTATGATGAGCTTACCTCTCCCCGAGTTTGGAGAAATAGCTGAGAGGTCTCTCTTCCCCTGCTCCTAACCTCTCTGACTTTTACTAGGCCTGGCCTGTCTCCTCTGGAGTCCTTCCTCCAGTTAGCTCTGTGTTTTGACCCATCCCCCTTTACAGTTATTAAGTACACATAGGGTTAACTGCTTTTGTATGCGCAGGGAGGGAGGGAATGGGAGCTGGGAAGCATTATCTAGATCCAGCTGCCCATGGAAAGTTTCTACTTTCTTTGCAGTAAAACAAAGAGTTTTGGGGAGCCCCTCTGTGCAGGGGCTAAGGGTTCCCCATCTACCCTTGAACATCTGTGCCTCTGCTCCAGCCCCCACACCATGTGTCCTGCCCTTACATCCTGTCATTATATTTATCATCAGCCAAACAGGAATGTTCCTTTTAAATTTGCAAAGATTTACATGAACCAAGGTGTACAAATTAATGCAAATTTACACTATTGAGGTTTCTTCCCTGGGAGCGATGGCAACCCTAGGTACACCAAGCTGCATGACTGGAAGGAGGGAGCTGATTGTTTCAGAAATGTTTGGTTTTGGAAAGACACTTCGACACTAATGCTAAAAGGCTAAACTCATCCCTGCTGATGCCCCACTAATACCTGTAAAGTTACATCAAGGATTAAATTGTCCCAGATAGTCAAGGTACTTTGAAAAGGAAAGGATGCAACATCTTTCACAAATGCCAGTCTTGTGCACTTGTTCATAAAGGTCATGTTTATTCAGGAATTTAACACATATTAAAGGACGTATTAGCCAAGACATACTAAAATCCTCAAATAGACAGGCTATTACATATTTAAACACGTTAGCTAACCCTTTGCAAAGTATGGGGTTAACCTCAACCAGCTAACAGGTTTAAATATGTGTTCGCCTATCTTAGCTAACTCTTGCTTTTAAAACATATCTTATGTTTTTATCAGACTGTTAACCCATTTTGACAGGTTATGGTTTCTGTAATATTATATGCTTCTAGTTATCAGAAATCGTCTGATTATGTAAAAGCAATATTACTCTTGAATATGCATATATGTAAAACAGTTGTTTGGTGCTAGGTTAATCCTTGTGAAACGGTGAGTACAATGATATAAATATAAGCAGAATCAGTTTTGTTTACTGCAAGTTACGAATGTAACTTTGGGTGTAAACATATGAACGTAGAGGCTTCAAGCTCCTGCCTCCACCCACTACCAGCTCCGCTTTGGTCCCCTTTAGACAGATGGTGGCTACCCTGGCCGGCGGGCTGCCCCCACCCCACCCCCATAGAGTTGCAGCCACTCACCCGATGCTCTAGGCTGGCAGCTGCAACTCCATGGTGATGACCAAGGCAACAGCCAGTCCGGTGTGGTGCTGTACCCTGGATCCGCCCAACAGACTGGCAGCAGCTCCAAATTTGACCGTTGCCCAGGGTTTGGCTGGCCCACTCCATACAGCATGCTCCAGGATGTTCTGGAGCACTACCGGCAGGGTTCACTTGCTCCATTTTGTGCATTTTTTCTTTACATGGACAAGTCAATCTAAGGATGAAGCAGGCTGGCATGGGCAGAAGTGGAGTCGCTGTCCATCTAAAAGCACTTTTGCTTATCAGTCACAGAAGCAATTCTGAAGCCAGAGAAATTAAATTAAGGTGGATCTGCAATCCAGCCTGTGAAACAGTGGGGTTAACTAGGGGAAGACAAAAGGTACTAATCTGCAAACACTAACTGGACAGGCTATGCAAGACACTCCTCAGGAAGTTAGTATTTTAATTTTTTTTTATCAGCCCATAGGAAATGGGGACACAAGCAACAAATCAGAGTAATACTGAAATGAATCAAAGAACATGAAAGGTATATATGCCAAGCAAAAAGATGAACGTGTTCCACTTTTCTTCATCTGCAAAGAGAGGCCCAGCTCTGACCTAGTGGAGGTGTGGAAGGACTTTTATTAAGACCTGGACCAGAGTGTGAGCTTTTGAGAAATGAACCATTCAATGAATTCATCTTGTGTTCTTTTAATCCTTGGTTTTCTGTAGCATTTGTAAGCAACATCTAAATTACAGATGCCTACGGGTTTGCATTTGGGAATCTGGCTGTGTATGTCTAATCCAACACACACTTTTGCAACAGCAGTTTGGAGAGCCATGAAAGTAAGAAAAGTAGTCCATAGAGATTACATTGAGAAAACCAAGTCCCAACTATATTTGAAGGTGTAGTGGGATTTCAGTTAAAGGTGATCCCAGTCCTTGATCACACCTCTCCTATAGACAGGTCCCAAAATGATGAGCATAACACAACAAAAAATCGTATAGAAGTACTTACTAGACTGGACACACAGCCTATAGGCAAAGACAACAAAATAAAATTTTAGGCAAATTCTCCCACACACACAGTGTCCGGGGGGAGGGGGGCGGAAGGGATTACAGTACAACCCACAACCCCACTTTGAATGGAAATCTGCCTTAAAAGGCAATGAGACAGTAGCGCAACTTCCAAAGTCTCTTCTTCACATTTTGCAATATAAAGGTACTTCAGCAATTATTTCAGCATCCTCACAGTAATTTAAAAGACATTGTATATCCTCTCTCATATGTTTCTACTTATATGGATAAAAGTTTCCGTATATAGGATCTGATTTACTTACGTCAACTTTATACCAGAACAAGAACTTTTCACAGGCTTTCAATATCAGCAATATCTCTTTAATTATATACAGAAATAAAACCCAAGGACACATCCTAACCAACAGTCTGTTGAGCCCAGGGAAAGCTCGTATCTGACACTGAAAGGTTTTTAATGAAAGAAGAATAATGTATATTTTATTTCTGGAATGACAGAGATAGGCAGTATCACTATATAATGCATTCACATATATCAGACCAATTCTCCTCCCACTGACACAAGCATTATTAATCATTATTACTACTACTACTACTACTACTAATAATAATAATAATTATTATTATTACTAGCATACAGTCATGATTAGAGACAGATCCCTGCCCTGAGGGGCTTACAAAGTAGGATGGACAAAGGAGACAAGAGAAAGGGCACATAAGGAGAGACAGGGAGACATTCATGAAGCTGAAAAGATGCAGGTGCATGTACTGGGCCCTGGGGGGGAGGGGAGGGGGGTATGAAGTTCTCAGGTGGAAACAGAGCAGAAAATTTGGGCAGAAAGATAAGGAGGAGCAAGGCCACAAAGAGCCCTGTAGGTGAAAACAAGGAGTTTATGCCGGATGTGAAGGGGAAGAGGGAGTCAGTGGTGGGAGCAGAGGAGGGGTTGAGTGATCAAAGCAGTCAGAGAGGTCAATGACCTTGAATGTTGAACAGAAGTGAGAGGGTGAAGGTGAGAGGTAGGAGGCCATAAAGAGAAGGTTGCGGTAAACAAAATGAGAGGTGACAACAGCATGGACTAGAGTCCTGGGCCAAATTTTGGTGATATTATACAGGAAGAAAGGACAATTCAATGACATTAACAATTATACAAATGTTACAAAGAGCAGAATTTGACCCCAAACTTTTCAAAGTGGGAGTAATACAAGAAGTTGCAGTGATACAGTTTGAACTATTTCATTTTTCACTGAGAAATTATCTACCTTCCTGAAAGTCATGGCCCATTTAATTCAACTCCAAAGACCATTATGAAGCGGAGGGACAGGATCATACCCTTCATGTCTATTCCAAACATATGCAGAGAAAACTCCTGACAGTCTCCAAGGAGGAAACAACTGTCAAAATTTCACCCATATGAATCACAAGTCAGAGTAGACAGTACACCTAAGCTTCAGTGGATATTTATGCAGGTATTGTATAAAGTACAGGTAAAAAGAAATACCTGGATTTAATTGCTGAAATTTGCTTTCCTAAGAACATTTAGATTTTAGAGGAGACCAGACTACAAGGTTTGAAACATGAGTTTTTAAGCTACGCTATAACAGAAGAATACCATCTAAACGTACCATAGCTTTTCAAAGGATAACTATGCACTGCAGTGTTCAAACAGTGCATGGTACAGACACAAAAAAGATTCACCAACCCAAAAAAAAAAGTCAGTTAATTAGCCACCTACACACAATATTTTAATGTTTCATTTGTGAGAAGAAATCATATTCCAAGTTTCGCATTAAAAAATAATATACATGGATACATACAAAAAATTAACGTACAACAAGGTCAAACTGTATGTGTGCAGCATCCTCAAGGTGTTAGAAACACTTTTATTCAAATACTTTAACACTTCAAATACTTAAGGAATTCATTATTAAACAAGGAAAACAATGAGCAGGAAGAAATCTATGAAAGCAGGGAACTTCAGGCCCAGGGGCCAAATGCTAGTTCTTATGTCTCCTTTATCCAGTTCCTAGATCTGACCCCTGGATGCAGTTCCTATCCCCAAACACTGAAAAACTAAGCTCCAGGTAAAGGAGACGAGATGAGGGTGTGCACACTTGGTTCTGACAGATCCATGACACAGATCCGTGAACTGGACTCTCCTCTTGAGTAGAGCACCTTGTGAAGCACCGTCACCCACAGCTTCTACAGGTGTAAAAAAACCGAGACGATAGCCCTGTGGATGCCATGTTTGGTCCAGGCAGCCCCCTACTCACATGTTGAGCATGTACAGCTTAACAAACAGGCAGTCCCCACTCAGTTCCCCAGTCACAGTTTTAGCACAACAAACCTAATTCATATGCAGGTAGTGCTCCCGCCGCATAACTGATTGGATGCAGACATGTGGGTGTACATTAGCCAGTATTCACAACCTAATTGATGGGACACGGACACATGGGTGCACATCAGCCCACATCCGCCCACACAGCAGGCTCCACATGCTTCGAGACCCCCGTTGTGAGTCGGGGCTACATGTCCGATGGGTGGTGACCACTGGGGGCAAACACCTAATAAATGAGCAGGTGGACACTCACCTGGTGTGTGCTATCGTAGGCTATCGTCTCGTTTGTTAACACCCTACAAGACCCTCAGACCTTGTACTAATTTTCCTAGTGCCCTCCTGTGAGGTAAAAGGTTGCCCACCCCCGATTTAGCTGTTCACATGCATAACAAGGGTAAAACATTCATGATGTAGTTCAGGGTGCATACTCCTAGTATGAGCAGAATGTTTATAAAGTAACTCAAACGGCAAAGTTTGCACACCGTTTAAAAAAACACAAACAAAATCCCCACAAATCCAACTATGCTTGTGTTAATAGCAAAGGCCCCAAGCAAGCAACACTCTTAAGGATATTCTTTATATTGTTCAGCAAAACCTCAAAACACTCACTTAGAAGCTTATGGATTTTAAAAGTCCTTAAGGACTTTAAAGTTCCATATATTTAAGGGATTTGATGAGCAGAACTTAAGCATGTGCTTAAAATTAAGCACCTGCTTAAATATTTTGCTGAATTAGGGCACAGGCAGTTTCAGATTAAAGATTAAAGTTTAGTTAACTGCTTGAAACCAAGGGTTGTTTTTTTTTTTACATAAAAAGGTAAAAAAACAAATTGCAACTAACTTGGGACGCCTAGTTTAAACTGGGTGATCTGACAAGTTATTGGTTAGGTTTTCATAAAGCTGTGCTCATCTGATCACTTTATCACCTTATTATTCCAATTCTGCTTTGTTCCAATAAAGAGATGCATGCAGCCACGGGCAACAATTAAAAAGCAAAATCTGCTCTGTTCTCTATGGCTGCAGCACTTCCTGGCTTCAATGGTGACTCATAATGGTTCTGATATGTAGGAGTTGGTAGAATAGGACTCCATGCAAAAGACAAGGATTCCTTGCTTGGTAAAGCACAATTATGTGGGGTTTTATTGATGCACAGTGCAAAAGAGGCAATGAGACTAAAAAAGGAAGAATGTATTGGTAGCACATTATTGAGGAAGGAGGACAGGGACCGAGATGTGCCATTAGGCACAGCCACAAGATTTACTGTGGCCTGGTGGAATAGCATTCCATCTCCTATCTGAAGTACTCCAGTAAACACACTCCAATTATTTAAATTGTGGGCTCCTCTATTTTGAAAAAATATGGTATTATTAATGAGGAAACTTTTCTGATTATTATATAAGGGTAGTTTTAGATTGAGCAACAGATGACAGCTGTTGTGACTGCTACTACTCATAGTAAGACTACAATACCTAACCCAGAATACTTTCACTTATGAAGGTATGCCAAGTTTGAAATCCATGACAGTATTTCATCTTTGTCTGTGGACTTGCATTCACTGGGTAAGGCCACATGAGATGTTAACCCACATTGGGCAACCTTACCCCACATTAGCCCGCACTGAAGATAACCATCAGGCCGACGGTCACCAGATTTTCACCCACTTCTGTCCCTAGGTGGACGGCAGGCTACTACGCTATGTATCCACCAGAGAAGGCCAGTGACACATCACAGGCTACCGTTGTCTCACCTAGGCCAGCATGGCGTAACAGGCCACCTCCCATTGGGACAGTCCCATGCAGTCTTGCACCGTGGCAAGGTACGCCATCACCATAGAGTTGTGAGTGTAGTTTGCTGTTCCTGTACGTGCATGTCACAGTAGGCGACAGGGTAGCGGGGCGGAGGCGGGCATCCACCTGTGTGGACAACTCCTTGGCCCGCCCTGGAACATGGCAGGACTTGTGATGGTGGCCTGCCTGGTTTCCACGCGGGGGGCATATCTTGTGGCCTATTCTCCCCACCGGCCTAAAGTGTGGCAGATGCGTTTGCCTTCCCTGGGGTGGGTGGGGGCTCTGGCCATCCCTATCTCATGTGACTTTACCCGCTATGATTCACGCAGGCATCAAAATGACACCAGAACAGAACTTTACAGTGTTATAACCCTACCTTACATGGTTCTCGTTAGGATTAAAATTTGTGTTATACGTAAAGCCCTCCGAGTGTCACGGCAGGGGGGCACTATATAAAAATAAGATTAACTCTTAAACCTATATTCAATTTAAAAGTCTTTACAATTCCACCTTCTTCCATTTTATAGTAATTCCTCCAAAAGTCTACAGGACCCAGTATGTTTTCAACAGCACCACCGTGTCAGTTCTTCCACTGAAATCAGCTAACCTATTGAGAATTTGAATGATCAATAAAAAAATGTTCTTCATGGAATGCTTACTCTATGGATAAAGCTATGGATTATATTTTGGTAACAGTAAAGTTCCTATAATAATTACATGTCCGCAGTTCAGTACCTGCTCAGACATTCTATTATGGTCACTATTTGGTTCAATAAACAGTTTTGTCCTGTAACTGCTAACTAGCTTCTTATTAGGATTGCCCTGTTTGTAAATGCTTTCCAATGCTCTCTCATTAATCCTTACAATATTTCTGAGAGAAAGGTAGGTCAGTATTATTCCCATATTACAGGTGGGAAACTAAGACTGAGAAATAGTGACTTGCCCAATGACATTCAGCAAATACATGGTCAAGTACAGATTTGAATCCTTGTCTCCCAGTTCTGAACCTCCTGTTATAATCACTGGATTACATGCTCTAAATAATGAAAAGTAGCAACTCAATCTGAATAGAAACTGTTTTTCTAACTACATTAGGGACAAATCTTCAAGTGCTATAAAACAGTAACAATTCATAAGGCAATAAAAGCTTGATCTTTTCACTGTTTAAAGAAGTTAAAATACATTAAGTATCCTAGCACAAATAATCACAAATCAGTAAAAAGGATGCATTTTCTGTGTCCTTTTGTCCTAAAGCAGTCAAACTAATTCCTGTACAACTGAATTAAACTTACATTAATTTCACCCCAGTGACTTCTGGTGACTGATTTGTAAAAACATGTCAGAACAACAATGCTCAAAGACCCTTAACTGCCACATTATAAATGGCAATGTTCTACCTGCACATTTCTCATTGCGATTTCACTCTAGGACAGCGCTTAGTCTGGAAGACAAGACAAGCAGTCACATGGCCCATTCAAGGTCATGCTGTTTTAATTAACTCTGTGCAGTGAAAAATGTACAGAGATATCACTGATAAATTATGCAGAAATGATGATAATATTCTCATTAACCTTGTTCCAGCACACTAAAGGTGTTGTATAATTAAAAAGGAGAGCAAAGTTACAAAAATATATATATGAGGAGCTAGAGACACACAGGCATATCAAGTGGACTGACACTGTAAATTCTAAGTTTATTGATATTTTGTCATCAGCTCCTTGTTTCTATTTGCACGAGTGTATTAATGCTTTTTGTTCAGTTGACATTATGCATCCTTCGAGAAACTTTTGTTTAGTATCGAGCCGCATTTAAACAGCTCTAACTCGGTTTCTCAGTCTCTAGGGAGACCAATAGGTGGTTTGATTCTGAATGTCGGGCCAAAAAACAGGATATCCAAGAGGTCTGGCATGTGCAAAATATCCCCACTTTTTATGACCTCAAAAAAGAATATAGGAAGTTAAGGGCTAAGAAGTTGGATCATCAGAAGCTCTTTGGGATGAGTTGATACTCTACCAGCAAGAATGATAGCTCCAGCTTTTGGTGCATAGCGAATGTCTCTCTGTCACAACATAAGTATGTTTCCCCCTGTTGTATTTCCAAGACAGTATGGGAGCAATATTATTAAACATTATTTCATCGTGAACATCTTGTTTTAAATTATCCTAACTTGGACTTGGGTCTACCAGATTGGCCCCCAGTGTCTGTTGATGAAATTCATTAATTAACTGCACAATTGAAAGTTGGGAAGGCGCCTGGTTTGGATCTTGTTCCTCCTGAACTCCTCACTCTGCTCTCTGACTGGTGGGTTCTTATGTTGGCAGTTTTGTTCACCTTTATTGACAAAAACAGGCAATTTCCCGAAGGGTTGGAATCTGGCAGTAGTTATTCCCATCGTTAAGAAGGGCCTTAGAACTCTCCCTAGCAATTATAGGCCAATCAGTCTCCTTAGCATAATTAGAAAGCTCTATGCTAAACATTTATTAATAAAACTGGAGCAATGGCTAACTGAGGAAAGGATATTATACCATGAGCAGGCAGGATATAGGAAATCTCAGTCCACTATAGACCAGTGTTTTGCTCTATCACATTTGATTGAAAAATATAATCAGAAGAACAGGAAGTTTTCTGTGTCATTTGTTGATTTAAAATCTGTGTTTGATTTAGTTTCCCGTGAAAGGCTCTGGGATAAACTTGCTGTCGCTACAATTGATAAACGTCTTTTGTTTCTGATTCTATCACTGTACAAAAATATATACAGAATTTTATTGTCCATCCTCCTCTCTCATACATCCTGCTGCAGCAGAGCACTGTTGGGAAAAGTAATTTTTCATTGAGAGAAAACTTAATATATAGTGTCAGTGTTCTTTAACCAGGAAGGAGTACAACGATTAAATTGGATTATGCTGTGAGAAAGTCCAACAAAATATAAACAGGACTGGGCTTTATAATAAGAGAATAGGGTGTCCCTTTGGGGAGTTGCCAATTAAAGGGCAGAGTATAGAACAGACGATAGATTTTTGAACTGGGAAGTCTCTTTAATCTAATAACCTGGGCTGACAGTTTGAACTCCAAGGTACGTGGCTAGTTTCCTGGACAGTGTGCTGAGGGTCTAGTGCAAAATTTCTCTGTATTCACTCAAACTTCTAATGAATTTAATTTGGGTAGACCTGGCTGGAACTCATTTGCAGTGTCTTCTTATCCAAAGAACTGCGAGTGATAAAAAGACTGGAGCTCTAACTAATGTCCACATCTTTTATAAATGGGGATACAGCATAACGGATCAATAATAGCCACTACTACTCCCAAAAAAGGAGGGCTTGGGGGGGGGGCGGAAAAACAACAGCAACAAAAAAGGGAAGAAGTGGAAGGGAGAGTATGACTCCAGGTGTTATGATGACACATTCACTGAAAGCAAACCAAAAATCAGTCCAGAAAACTACCTACATCTTTTCTGCAAAGAAAAAAGGAATACTAATTTAAATCAGATAATGGCATGTCCGTTAACACCACATTCTTTTTAATATTTAAAGAACTACTTTCTTCCAGAAATCACTACAACAAACCTAGTTAAGATGATGATAAATGCGAAGGCTGTGATCTTCTAGCTGCTTACTCAGAGTCCAGGCAAGTATTCCCATTGATTTCTGCGAGACTACTCTAGAATACATGGTTTGAGTGTTGCAGCCTAAACTACTAACTTGACAACATATCAGTTTTCCTAGTATTCAGATCCCCGTGGCTTATCTAGGTTACCAAGATAAGAGTTTCATCTTTTTCTCTCTGTCACTGTTATTAATGCATATAAACTATTGAAATGCCCTTGTTGTTATGCCCATCAAGGTCTGAAGCTGGCACTGCATTACCTTTACACTATTCTGCATTTAGCAATGTACACAAGTGCAAAGTTGCTGCACAAATCCCACTCACATCAATTGTTTAAAGATGTGAACTCACTGTAGGTGCTAAAGTAGTAAATATGGGGTGGGTGCTCCAAAAATCAATGGGAACTCTGGAACCTGGCCCATAATTCATATACCTTTCAGGTATTCCAGAAGCATATAGAAATTATTGCAAACAATAAGCCACGGATTAAAATGCCAACACAGAGATATAAAGCTGAATTAAAGCAGGTGATGGAAGAGCTGTCCCTTATACCTTACAATCTGGCCCAAGCTTGCTCTTTAATGACTGGGGATGGTGAGGACAACAAACTGATGTTTCCACTTCAGAACTGAGTTCACAGCAAAAAACACAAACAAAACAAAAAAACACAGAAAATGCAGTATCTTCAGCCAGGCTACTTATAGCCTCACTAAAGCAAGCATAAAAACATACGTGGTCAAAGTTTATTGGTCTGCCCTTCAACTTTCTCCCTCTTCCCATCCCCTCTGGCTTTTGTGAACATGAAGCCTCCAGTTCCTCAGGGACAGGGGACCACTTTCTCTAGGGGATAAGCTGGATGGCTCTCGGGATAATGATACTTACAGGAGATCTGCCTAACGTGTCAGCGACCTGACAAGCAGCAGCAAGCCACTGCACTGCCCCTAGGGGAGCACGCCCAGTGTTAAGCAAAGCTAGGGGAAAACCCAGCTCCTGAACCCAGCCTCCAGGCCACCTTTTCTGTTTGCTGAAGCTGACAACACGAGGAGCAGCGACCCAGAGCAATTCGCAAACCCTAGTGCAGCAGCCTCAGCAGAACTTGGTCTCCTCCATGGCTACAAAGCAGGGTTATTCACTGCCGATGCTCTCAGGAAGGCTGGTTCCTAGCGCAGTCACAACGTTTAGCTCCACTTCCCCCTCCTTCTTCCCGCCTGGTAGTACGGCAGCCGGCTGGGTGAGTTAGCTTCCCTCCCAGGCTCCGAGCGATCCCTGGGTCCCTCGAAGGACGATGCTGCCTCACCCTCCCTCTGCATCCCGGTCGCTATTTGTCCCGGCTCGGCCCTGGCGAACTTTCGCCTCCTCCTGCAGCTCCATCCATGCAAGCGCTGCTGTCCCTGACGCACATTTAATTCACCCATGTACACTACACACCCAGCGCCTGTGCCTCTCGCATCCTCCCGGGACTGGGGAGGGGACAGAGGATGACGGACCCCGTTCAGCCGGGGGAAAGTCAAAGTCAAACGGCCCAAAACAAAGTTGCACTCCCCTTGGGCACCCCCACCCCCGCTTCCCCCGAGCAGGCGGCAGCAGCAATCGCTTACCTTGCTTGACACACTTGAGCCGGATGGGGTCCTTGCAGTGCTTGATCACAGCCAGCACATCCCTGATGGTGAGCCCAGCCACAGGGGTCTCGTTCACCTCCAGCAGCAGCTCCTCCGGCACTAACTTGCTGCCGCTCTCATAGGCCACCTTGCCGGGCTTCACCTCCCCCAGGTACGGGAACTGCCCGTTCTCGGCTCCCCCTTGCAGCTCAAAGCCCAGCTGCCCGTCCTGGTTCCTGACTATGACACACTCGTGGACTCGGCTAGTCCAGTGACTTTTCTTCTTCAAGCCCTTGGACATTGCAGTGGGCTGGGGCTGCCTGATTGCTAGGATCTAGGCGCTCTTTTGGGGGTGGCTGCCGCTGCCCTTCCCAGCCGGCTGGATGACAGGCTGTGGTCCCTAGTGGAGGGGAGGATGGAGGAGTAAGGAATGGGATATTGGGGGGGGGGGGCTCTGCCCCTCTGTCTCTGGCTGACTGGCTGGGTGTTGTTAGCTGATATCCATGGCAGCTGCAGCAGCCGGGACCCTGTGTGTGTGTGTGTGAGAGAGAGAGTCTGTATGCACTAGTTGTACAGTAACGGGCAGCAGTGAAGGAGGGAGGGGAGCTGAGGGGAGGGATGTGTGTGCTGGAGTAGGAGGGGGGTGTCTGATCGCACACTCGCTCTCCTCCAGCCCGATGACCCGGTAGTGAAGACCGAGAGAGAGGCTGGCTGGCACGGCAGGGAGAAGGCGGAGAGCAGCCACGGGTGGGTGGGGAGGAAAGAGACCCCGGGAGGGAAGCACGCAGAGCAGCAGCCGCCGCCTCCCCGGCCTGGCTGCCCTTGTGCTGCTGCAGCCTCCAGATCAGGTTCCCTCCCGCTCCCTGCGCTGATCTCGGAAAGCAGGGAAAGCCGCCCATATGCCCCTGTGCTTCCCATTCCCTCCCTCCTCCTGGGTGGCTGAGGAGCAGACTGGCGTAGGAACCACTGGTGACAGCAGCAGGGTGGGTCTGGGAGGAGGCACCCCCTTGCAGCGGGAGGAAGGGGGGCACCCTGTTTAAGAGGGAGGGGGAAGAAGGCAGGGGTACGCTGTTGCAGCTGTCTCCCCTGGTCGCAGAGTCAGCAGCTCCCACTGTAAACCTCACCCTAGGAATGCCTGATCCAAATTAAAACTTAAAGGGATATTTACGGTGTCTCTTCTACTGATTCTGAAATAAGAATGCCAGAAAATGGTATGGCCATAGAAAATACGGGAGACAAGTAGAATGCCAATTTAGAGGAATTGGCATGTAGTGGAATGACTGCAGGTTCAAAGGGTCTTGGGAGAAATGCACGTGTGAGCAGCACTGGAGCCAGTGGGAAATGCATACAGGGAACCCATAGGAAATGTTAGTAAGGAATGGGAGTAAGAAGCAATAAGAGGGGGGCTGTGGAGTTATCAATAGGGTGGTTTGGGCAACTTGTGAAGTGGGGGAAAGAGGGCTATGAGGAGCCCTATAAAATTTCAAATAGGGAACTATGGAAGATTACAGACAGCTGGTGAAGTAATAAATGGAGTGCTATAGAGATCAGGTGGAATGACAAATAGACACAACAATGGACATCACAATCCTTGTGTTGTGTAACGCTGACAATAGGTCATGGTGCCACTGACAGTCCCACTCATTTCAGTACTGGTCCTAAATGGTTTGAAGCAAGCTGTGAAAGAGGACAAAGTAGATAGCTGGAGGCAGGGCTGGCTGTACCACAGGGTGCCTGCCCTAGGCCCTGCTCTTTTTTCTATTTTCGTAGGGCTCCCATTTTCACCAGGGCAGGGTGAGGGGACCTCATTCTCTCTCCGAAGGGCTCCAAACATGACCACCAATAGTGCCCTCCAAGAAGGTGGGGCCTTATGGAAGGGGGAGGAGTCACCAGACCCTCCACATTTTATCTTTGCTCTGGGCCCCATAAATTTTAAGGCTGGCCCTGGTTGGAGGAATGACAATGGGGTGCTGTATGGATCAGTTGGAACGAAAACAGGCTGCTATGGGGAGCAGGTGGAATGTCAAATATGATGCAGTGGGGAGTGTGGAATGACAGGGTGCAATACAGAGTAGGTAGATGACAACAGGCACCTGCAAGGAGCACATGGACTGACAGGAAGCGGTGTGGGAGGTGGACAGCCAAAGAAAGCACAATGGAGAGCAGGTGGATGAGAAATAGTGTGCTTTGGAGACTATAGAGAATGACAATCATTTGGAAAGTAGGTGGAATGACAAATAGGTCCCTTATGCAGAACAGATGGACTGGCAATAGTAATGCATGAGGAACCAGTAGTGGAATAAACATCAGGAAACTATGAGGGAAAGAAGAAATGATGAACAAGTCAGTGATGATTTAGTGGAATGACAAATGGGGCACTATGGGGAATTCTTATAATAAAACATAGGGAACAGATGGAGTGACCCTTGAAAACCATGGAAGCATGTGGAATGGCAGACAGAAAGACATGCCAAACAGGTGGAATGACTACGGAGATAGTACTGAGCAGGTAGGACACTGTGTGCAGGAGGTGAAATGACAACAGGAAAGTATGGGAGAGTGTGGAATGACAGCAGGGCTGCAGTTTGGAGAAGATAGAATGACATTGGGCTACAGTAGAGAGAACTGGGAGGGTTGATAGGCTGCAGAAGGAACAAGAGGATTGCCAATAGGCTAGAAGAGAGATGTGAGGAATAGCCCTAGTCTTTTACACAGATATAGGTACATTACTGACAGCCCCAAGAACTGAGAAACCATTACTCATAGTCCTGAAGTCATGAGATTGTTTAAATGTCATCAGTTTAAGACAATGCAATTGAATTTTATTGACATTGTTAGAATATTATTTATTTACTCATGTGCCTTGTGAATGGGTGAGATAATTTAGGGTAGAGAATTGTGATGTTGAAAAAAATACATTTGTGGCCCCCGGAAAATGCAGCGGAGACACCTCTAAATGATTTTGTAGACAAAGGATTATTCATTGTCTTCTGGCAGGAGAAAAAAGGGACATTATTACAGTGAAGGGGGTAAAACTGTGCTGGCTTAAAATTGGTGCACTTCCTTTCCCGTAACAAGAAATACCAGTTTGGTGGGAAAATGCAATAATCATCAATAAAACTAAATACTTTTGTTCCCTACAGTCTTTTGTGCCCATTAACTACCCTGAAAAAATCCTCCCTGTTTCTTTAGAATAATTCACATCAGGCATGTGAGGAACCTCAGGTCAACCCATGACTAGTGTTTATTTAGGCCCTTTCCAGCTCCTGGATCTGGTTCCTGATCCAGGTCCTACCCCAAGCACTGAAAAACAGAGCTCAGGGTCAGAGATCAGAGATGAGGCCATGTATTCACACAAAAATCCATCACTACAGGATGTCCAAGTTGAATTTTACGTTTCTCTCAAGTGGCTTCCTCATGACACATTATTTATTAATTTATTATTATTATTATTAACAAGCATTTATATAGTGAAAGCAATGTACTTGGTGCTTTACAAAGTAATAAAATAGACAAGGTCTCTGCCCTAGGGCTTACAATCTGAAGGGGGGGGGGAGGAGAGGGGAGCCAAAGGAAGGGGAACAGAGGGAGAGACAAGGAGTGTAACATTCATGAGGATGCGAAGTCCCAGATGCACGTACTTGGCCTAGTTACATCAAGAATGATGGCTGGTTGGTCCATGTGGTGAGGATGCATGGTGATGTTTGCAAAATTTAGATTTTGGACCAGCTGTGAGGCAAGGATTCCCATACTACCCTGTTGCCACTCAGTCCATTCCACGTAGTTTCCTATTTGTCACTCCAGCTGCTTCACATAATTTCCCAATGGACTTTCACGTGTTACCCATTGAAGCATATTCAACATATTTTTTATTCCACCTTTTCTCCATATCTTCCTCTTTGTAATTCTACAAGCTTCCTGAAGCCCATCTGTCATTTCACAGACCCCCTCACTGCATCTTATTCAACCTACTGGAGGCCGATTAGCATTTTTCTTTACTGGCATTTCTTGTTGGCTCCATTTATCCCTACTGGAATTCCTTTCACCCTCACTGCAGTATATATTTCCTCTTTATTCCAGTGCGGCCCATATGAATTTTTCTAAAGGCCCATTGAAGCCTATCATCATTCTATTTCATCCCCACTAGTCTCAGTTGGCACTCTAGTTGCCTCCCTTATTCTCTATGGGCATTCTATTCTCTCTGCATTACCCTGCACCCTCACTGGCATTGTCTAACCACAACCTCCCTTATCTATCTCACACACCCAATCATAATCACAATTGGATCCACCCCCTCACTCTCGGGATATTGCACCTTCACTCACAGCTCTGACCCTCTTTGCTGCACTTCACCCCAAAACCCATCTGCTTAAGATATGCCACTTCAAATTTATGAGCTGATATCCATTCCTCCCTTTAGAGATGGGTCTCACTCCTAGGGTAACACTAGTCAAATAAGAGAAGAAGGAAATCCTCTTTGTGGAGGAGCATCTGCAGATCTAGCTTATAAAACATGGATGTTACAGTAATCTCCCTTTCTCTATAGGATGAGCAGAGCAAGGTCTCCTCCAGCCTTATCTGTGCCTGCATGTTTGTCCCTCCATTCAGGCTGGATGCAGAATAGGTGTGTGTGGGTGCTGGCAGAGTGAGAGTGAATGAATGAATGAGTGGAACTGGGGAGTGGGAAGGAGATCCAGGCTGCTTGCACCTGGTCAAGAGGATTGGAAATTTTAGTTTAAAAATGACAAATTTTCCTCAAACATTTTTGTTTGTTTCTTTTTAATCCATCATTGTTGCAGGTAGCTTGTAGGAGTAAGTATAGTGGGTGGGAACATGGTTACAGAGCAAAGTGGGGTGGGAGGAAAAAAGGAAGGAGGGATGAACAAGAAATAGCTGAGGAAGAAGTCAATATAAGAACTTTGGTCCCAGTGGTGCATGTTATTTCACATTCATGGAGGCAAAACTTCAGTAGCGCCAGGTGTTAGGGACTGCCTTGATGAGGCAGCTTGCAGTACTGGGACCAAGAAAAAGCTCACCAGAAGCACAGAGAATAGAT
Source organism: Sphenodon punctatus (assembly GCA_003113815.1). Lineage (NCBI taxonomy): Eukaryota > Metazoa > Chordata > Lepidosauria > Sphenodontia > Sphenodontidae > Sphenodon > Sphenodon punctatus. Next base: position 284,812 of record QEPC01009382.1, on the reverse strand, counting down.
GAAGGGAAATCCAAAAGGTCGGTGAGAGGAAAAGATAACAAGTTAGGGCACGGTGAAGAGCCAGGGCAGAGCCAAAAGCCCAAAGACACATTTTTGCAGCCCTTCTTAGCCCTTCAGCCTCCTTCATGTCCAGTTATATATAAAAAAAGCAATTGTGGTTGAGGAATATCCACAGATGGGGGATGTTGGGGACACTAGATCTATATTTCCATTGAGTTCAGTAACAGCTTGGTGTACCTGCAGCATCAGAAAGAATGTAAGGTCATCAATGGGTTGCCAGTGGAAAACGAGAGTATGAGGGAGACAGGAGTAAAATATCACCGTTTCACCCCAACTTCCTTTTGCATTCAGAAGTCGGGTGGAAAAGGAATGGGTGACTGAGACAGGAATAATAAGCGGCATGTTAGACTTTTCTCCACCACTAAAACGTCTTCCCTCATAAACGTATCCCAGGAAGTTACTCAGAAAATGTTGCTGTTCTGCTACTATGGTAAGCTAATATGGGGACGTCAGCCTTTAAAAAATAATATTTCTATGATAACATAAAATACTTTACAACATACAGCCCTCTGGCAACTCTGCAGCTGGCTTATTAGAAAAACTGTTCCTGGGGGAAAAAGATAAATATATTTATTTAGCACCCCCTTGCCATGGCACTCCAAGCACTTCACATATAACAGTTTAACGTAACTGTTAATCCTCATAACAACCCTGTGAGGTAGGCTAGGCTGAGAGAATACTGTGACTGGCCCAAGGTCACCCAGTGCGTTTCTGGCTAAGGCAAGAGTTGAACGAGGGCTTCCCCCTCCAGTCTAGGCACTACGCACTTAGCCACTACACCACACTGGTGGTGTGTGTCAACATATAGTTATGCTAACTATATGAAGCACTCCCATAATTGGGAAAGGAGGCCTCATTTTTTCTATTTCCCAGTGTATAGAGGCCTATATATTACCTTAATCTTGCTCTGTTCATTAGGGTTATTAAAGTTTTCCAGTACTAGGTGAAGTCAGGCTGACATTAACTGTAGGAAACTATTATGTTAAATATCCTTTCTGAAAAATGGTACAAACGCCCACTTCAAAACCCTGTACTTGAGTGTGCTTCCATTTCAAAACGCAGCACAAGCAATGTGAAGCTGCGTAGGATACTAATTTGTAACAGGTACAGTACTTTAGATAATTGAATTACTTTGCGTTCTCCTGCCAAAGGAGTGATGGATGCATAGTTTTAAATCATGGAAGATCCCTCCAGGAAGAGTCCCAAAATGACAGGGCAACATGGGGAAAGATAGTTGGTGTATTTTGCTTTGTGGGGGCTTTCGTTCATAGGAAGATAGCATCATACATGCAACTATTTTAATGTAGGGAACCGCACGTGTAAGCAGAGGGATTTCATTGAGCCTGAAGGAGAGAAGGGTGGATGGGAACCGGGTTTGGGGAAGGATAGTCAGGGCTTAATGTAGCAGGAGTGGGAGACCCTTTTTGTCTGGGGGCCACATTGGTAGTTCAATACTGGCCAGTAAACCACCAAAAAAATATTGAGGTCGGAGCTCTGGCTATTTTGAGAGAGTCTCTGTGGTGGCTGGGAAGTATGCAAGTCCCCTGTGTGTGTAGAGAGATAATGGGTCACAAGCACATGCCCCCTGGCTTTCTATGGGGAAAGGAGGTGGAGGGCTTCTCTGGAGGGGTGGAGGTTGAAATAGGGGTGCTCCTCCCTGAGGGGGGTGGAAGGGAACACACGACACACATCCTAGGTCCATTAAACTACTCTTGGTGTTGAACCGACCGAGTGCTGTCAGGATCCTGGCCAGGGAATGGGTTTGGCCAGAGTCAGGGGTTTGAAGCCAGAGTATCACGAGGATCCAGTGTCTCATCCATGGGAGAGGAGTAGGTTATAGGTGCAGTTCTCTATTCTGGTGGGGCCTGTATTCCACAAATTCAGTCCAAGTGGGGTGCCCTAGGGGAAGAGGAGGAGGCAGGACATAGCAGGAATGCAGGAGACAGTAATCAGACTGAGAGAGTCAGGTCTCTGTCACATTGGCCATTTTTAGATGAGATGTGCCCATGCAGGTCCACCCCCCACGCATCCAAATGCCTGTCTGAAGATGGGGTGGGGTGTGTGTACTCTCCCATGACCCATGCACCGCACACTCATGTTCACGCACAGAGCATCGCGGGGGAATCCAGGATGCTCCGTGCAGGGGCAGGCCAAACCATGAGTGAGTAGAGCCGCACAACAGTCCCTGGCCTATTTGATTCCCTCCCCCCCCGGAAATGTATCCATCTGTGATTGTTGCATTCACAGCCTCAATGTGTCCCAAGACTCCTATCCATCTAATTCCCCTGAGCTTGGACCCAGGTGTGTGTGCAGGCCTTGAGGGAAACCAGTCTAAACAAGCTCCATGCTTCCATCACCACTACAATAGGAAAACAAGGCAGTGGCTCCAGGGAGCAGGTAGAGGAAGACGATGGGAACAACAGCCATGGAGAGCCACCAGCAGCTGGATTTAGAAGAGAGTAAGACCAGAAGTAGCCTGTTGGCTGGAGATGCCCCGCCTTTCCCAATGGAGACTGCAGAGATGAAGCAAACATATAATAAAGCCCCAGGTTGCATTATGTTTGCATTTCCACGGATCCCATCTGGAGCAGGATATCTCTATTTAAAAAGGAACGTTAAGAGCCCCCCTTGGCTGGCTAATCCCTGATAGCACAGATTCAGAGACACTGCATGCAGGAGACAGAGAGACCCTGCAGTCCCAGCTCAAAGACAGGGTCTCTGTATGTCTTATTAAATCTAGGGCTTCTGCTGCTGAGTTTGAGAAACAACCCAGTCCTGCTCCCACAAAGCAACTATATGAGAGGAATCTCACTGAGATTTCTTTGCTGTTCGTGGTTACTGAAAGGACTGGGGTTTGAACCTTTGGGGCCCTGAGGGGGGAGTAGCTGGTTTTTCAGTGCCACTCTGGTCAGTCCCGGGGGTATCCCTGTAGGTCTCTCCTGTGCCAGTCAGGCCACTCCTCTCCAGCTTGGACCCTAGCCTTGGTCTATGGCCTAGGCGTCCCGATACCTGCCTGTCAGCATTGGAGGCTTGCTGGAAGGAGGAAGCTGAATGGAACATCTGGTCACTTTCTGCTTCTGGATTTGCCCAATTCCAGAAGGCTCTTGCCCTGTTCTTATTCCAGCTTACCCTGATCTGACCCTTCTCTGAATCATGTAACCCTGTCCTGACTCTCTGCTCCATCCCCAAATTTGACATCACTCCCAGCCCCGAGTCTGCCCATACCCTGGCCCCAACCCCTGACAGTTTCCTATAGGAGAAGGTGGTTGTTAATGCTAGACTGCTTTTTTTTTTAATTCAGGTGTTTTCATGAAAATGTAACAAATTACATAAAACAAAAACATGTTCTCTAAACTATTATTACAATTTGTCATTAATCAGAAGACAATCCTAAACACACCTATGCATAGGCATAATAACTATCCGCATAGTAAAGTTAAGCATTAAGTAACTCTTGTTTGTCTGAGGCTGTCGTAAATAATACTAAGGCTTACTAAATAATACTGGGATTATTTAGGTTTTACAAATGGAAAGTTATTTCCTCCATTTCCTATAAATATAATGAAAGGTAATCAAATTTCAAAATAGCTCTCCACATTTGTTGGATAGGTGATTTTTTTTTTTCCATCTTAGTTTTCCCCACATGCTGAAATACTTCTGGATTATTATTAGCAGACAGGGACGTAGCTATCATAGGGACAGTTGTCCCAGGGCCCGAGCTAGGGGTCTGTAAAGCCTGTCCTGTTGCGGCACAGCTGAGCGGAGACTCAGCTGACTGGAACAGGAAGCGCCTGCAGCATGCAGGGCGCATGGGACCCACTCGGTGGGTGGCACAGGACAGAGCAAGCACCATTGATGGTGGCAGCCTGAGGAAGGCAAATGGAGGGAGGAAGAGAGATGCTGTGTCAGGAGTGTCTCTGAAGTCAACGCAACAGACTCACTGGATTAACCATGTAAATTGACAGTTTTCTGCAATAAGGATGCTGGGGAGAGGAAGGAACACTGGAACGGGTGGGGGTGGGGTGAGGATTCCATTTCTTGCACCCATGCCCATTCCAACTTAGCTATGTCCTTGTTAGTAGAAAAGCTTTCTATGGATATAGAAAGCCATGCATTGTCTGTGACGAAGGAGCAAACATTAGAAACTCTTGTTGATTTAAGAGTGGAATTTCATTGGTCTTGGGAGGAAGAGAGTTACCAAAGTCTTGATCCAAAAAACATATAGCCACAGTCTTTGGTTTGTGGATCATAGCCCAAGTCTCCCACGATCAAAATTCTCTGCTGTGCCACAAACGTCCTGTGACACCTTGGACAAGTCACTTAATTCCTGTGCTCTTCCATTCCTGAATTGTAAAGTGGGACTCATACTCTCCCCCCCTCCCTCCCCCCGCTGTCTATTGAGATTATCAGTTCTTTAAGACAGCAGATGACAAAACGGAGTTCTAGCTTTGGACAGGCTTTTATACAAACTGTAACAGATAGTATTACCATAATACTATACATAAGAAAAGAATGTATGTAAGGAATCATAACATGCCTAAGAAAGGGCCCTGTGTGACCTAAAGTTTGCATACACTCTCTCCTAGTTGCTCCAATATAACATTATCTGAACTACCTTGGCCACAATCCAAAAGGCTGCAGGGCCCCTGCACAGGGTTGCACACGATAACCAGGTGATATGCACCAAACTGCACCCAAACCACATGCTTCTTGTGTTTCAAGCCCCAGTTGCACTTACTCGTGCAAGACCGACAATTCTCATGAGGTTTCCTCTGTTGTCTTTGTATGTAGCCCTTGCTGTATGGTGGAACTGTGCCCATTATCTCTCTCTCTGTCACACATTTTGGACCAACATCAGCAACCTCACTCAAAGTGGCAGAGAAGATTTTGTCTTTTATATCAAGCTGATAGATATAGGATGTTTTCCAACACGCCACCGTCTGGGTGCCACCATGGAATCACGTGATCTGGAGTGGGACCGGCACTGCAGCCTGGATCCAGCAAGGCCCCTGAGGGGCCTGGCCACCAGGAAGGATGGATAGCCGGGTGGACATGGGACTACCCAGCTCTGCCCCCATGCTGTTCCCACTGTCCCGCCCCATCGCTGATGGGCGGCCTTGGTGACCAATGATGGCCACCATGGTGCCTGGCCCTCTGACCACTCCAGACCACAGTGAGTAAAGTGGGATTTCAAACATGAAGGCCACTTTACTGGATTCTGACTGTGTTACCAGCTAGCCTAGGCTGTGACTCTGGCTAGCTCACAGACCAGGCTAGCTGCCACCATGATCAGAATCTATCCCATGCAAACATCTGGCGGGCGTTTTCTAGCGTGATTGTGGCCTGCAGAGTAAGGCGCGTTAAGGCACGCTAAAGCAAGCCACCATCATGTCTGAAAACACCCATGGTTAGAAAAAGTTTCAAAAATACCCTTTTTTGTAGTGTTCTGCAAAAAAAGGTTTTTAACTTTTCCACCTTGTGTAACTCAGGAATGGAGCTGTTTACAATATTATATGTTCTTACGTATGCTTTCATCAACATGTGCAAAACGTGATGAAATAGCTTTTAAAATATTTTTTTAAATCTTGTAAACAATCTCAGCCACTACAGACTGGACCAACATGAGCAGAGAAGTCATTGAAAGATCTGTGCTTCTGTCAGTGTAGCACCATGGTGCTTAAAGTT